>CADEHL010000951.1:1575000-2014996 GCA_902827135.1 Harpagifer antarcticus
CTTCAGAAACACTTTTTCTTATATTCCATGGAATGCTCTTAACATCCCGATAGCAATGAATACTTAAAAAAACATCATCTGTGGAAGCCGTGGCGCTGTAAAAAGGCTAAAGTAACTGGATGCTGCGTTTGACACTGTTGACCACAACATATTACTAGACCGACTGGAAAACTGGGTGGGACTTTCGGAAACAGTTCTAAATTGGTTTGAATCCTACTTAAAGGACAGAAACAACTTTGTTTCTATAGGTAAATACACATCTGAGTTGACAAATATGACATGTGGGGTTCCTCAAGGCTCCATCTTGGGGCCTCTTCTCTTTAACATCTACATGCTACCACTGGCTCAGATAATGAAAAACAACAAAATAAGTTACCATAGCTATGCGGATGACACACAAATTTACGTAACAATTTCACCAGGAGACTATGCTCCAATTCAAACACTGAGTAAGTGCATTGAACAAATCAATGACTGGATGTGTCAGAACTTTCTCCAATTAAACAAAGATAAAACTGAGGTAATGGTTTTTGGAGCCAAGGCAGAACGTATAAAAGTTAGCGCTGAGCTTCAGTCTGCAATGTTCAAAACAACAGATAAAGCCAGAAATCTAGGTGTAGTCATGGACTCTGACCTGAGTTTCAACAGTCACATTAAAACAGTTACTAAATCAGCCTACTATCACCTAAAGAACATATCTAGGATTAAAAGACTAATGTCACAGCAGGATTTGGAAAAACTTGTCCATGCTTTTATCTTCAGTAGACTGGACTACTGCAATGGTGTCTTCACAGGTCTCACTAAAAAATCTATTAGAAAGCTGCAGCTGATTCAGAACGCTGCTGCTCGAGTCCTCACTAACACTAAGAAAGTGGATCACATCACTCCTGTTCTGAAGTCTTTACACTGGCTTCCTGTGTGTCAAAGAATAGATTTCAAAATACTGCTGCTGGTTTATAAAGCTTTGAATGGTTTAGGCCCAAAATACATTTCTGACCTACTGCTAAATTATGAACCATCCAGATCTCTCAGGTCTTCAGGGACTGGTCAGATTTCTGTCCCCAGAGTCAGAACTAAACATGGTAAAGCAGCGTTCAGTTATTATGCTCCAAACATCTGGAACAAACTCCCAGAAACCTGCAGGTCCGCTGCAACTCTGACTACTTTTAAATCCAGGCTGAAGACTTTTCTTTTTGCCGCTGCTTTTAATTGAACTATTCATATCTTAGACTGCACTGTAACTTTTATCCATGTATTTTTTTCTTTTAGTGTTTATCCATGTATTTCTTCTTTTAATGTTTATTTTATTAGCTTTTCTTTTTAATAACTGATTTTAAATGCCATTTTCTTAATGTCTTTCATTTTTTGTAAAGCACTTTGAATTGCCTTGTGTTGAAAAGTGCTATATAAATAAACTTGCCTTGCCTTGCCTTACCTGCCTGTCAGCCTTCCATCTGTGCACAAACTTATCTCGTGCCCTCATTGGTCATGTGCGTGTTCGTGTGTGTTGGAGGAGTGGCTCTGTAAGGAAGTCTGAAGGAAGCATAGAGGAAGGGGCAGATTTTTTTTCGGTTGTGTACTTTCAAATTCTAGCGCACTCGAGCTGGTTTCTCCATTCTTACCTACCCTACCTTTAATAGTCATTTGTCTCTTTGAGAGGTCTTATTGTGTGCCTTTGTGATTATCTGTATCTCCCTGGTTATACTGTGTTGCTTTGCTGTATTTTATGTCTTATCATGGTTTTTTTCTGTTCATCTGTTGCAGTCATGCGTCCATTTGGAGTCTTTTGGTGAATTTGTCTTTGTGACACTTTGTAGGTGAAGGAAGTACACATAAGGACAACAAGGTGTTAGGTAGATAAACAAGGGTTTCCAATGTTTTATTCCTTTAATATCAATGGCAAATACAAATTGATGCTCCACAACTCACTTTAAAAGGTTATTTTCCCCAACATTTTAAGTGTTTTCTTTAGAAGACAGTGTCCAAATGATCCAATTCTTAAAAAGTAGGTGCACAAAACGCCCTCCTTATTGTTCAACAAACAGACATTTGACTTTTGAGAAAGGCGGCAACGATGTCCATGGAGCTATGACACGGTGTGTGTGTGTGTGTTGCATGAAAGCACCACGCCTGAGACAATGAAAGGAATGACCCTTGTGATACACGTCGATATAAATATATCATATACACTCATACATATCATATATACTTCTGTTAGGTCGTGTTTTAAGGCATTATCAGCCACTTTGTATGCAGGGTCATTAAATGTGCAACAACAAACACTATCAAATATACACATGAACACGAGTTTCTCCTGATGCTTAGTACACATCTTAAAGTGTTGTTCTTTAAAGACTCCACGCCTGCGTCCTGAGGCTGAGAGCACCGGGTCTTTAAGAGGGGGAGGAAGGGTGAGGGGGGGGGGAGTTACATGTTCTTGTGTGGCATACCCTTTCAAATGTAAACAGTAGAGCTGGCTAGCAGTGATTTAGTTACTAGTTTGAGTTTTAAATTAAAGAGTATCTTTGACACAGATCAAGTACATTTTCACACGTAGTAATTTATAAGATATCTACAATTGAATTTCCCCATGTTGAAAAATAAATAGTTCATTTTCAGATATATTCAACAGCATTTTGAATATTTATTTTGTATTTAATTAAATTCTGAATAGTAACAAATTAGTAGTTGTAGTTACATTTTGAATTTTAGGTGTGTAATCTTACAAATATACAATTACTTTACTAGTAAGAATTGTATTATATCTGAAATATATATATTTCTAGATATCTAAATTGAGTACATTTGGACTAGTCAGAACATGAGATATTTATAAATTAAGAATAAATTAAGATATCTACAACATCTCCACTTGTGAGAATTGGGTTGCAGATATCCTTATTACATTGCAACTAGCCAAAATAACATCATAGATATGTTGAATTATAACACGTCAAAGATGAATAATAGATAAATCTGTCATTGAGTTTGAATATAAGTCAATGGTGAAAGCTAGAAAAACGAATTAAATAGCAATAAATTAAATGCAGTTATTTTTTACAGACAGAATTACATTTTGGATACGTTTGATTTTGGAAAAGGAATTGTTGATATCGCCAAACTGCAACTGGTTAAATGTTAAAAGGGTTTGTCATAAAATCAAGGAGATGGATGGAAAAAGGAGGAAACAGGAGACTCCCTTCAACAGACATTAATGCTTTAGGTAAATACATGAAGTGGACTTTTTTTTGCATTTGACAAGCAAACCAAAACGAAGCCTTACAATATAATTTTAAAACCACCCACCCTCTACCACCCCTAAAAACGTCTCTCTGAAGACAGCGACGACACAGACACACACATACTGTTTACACATACACACACTGACAGATGGCATTTCAGTGAACACAACTGCCCACTCACTCACACTTTATGCCCCGTTACGTCTCCCCTTTAGCTCTCCTCGTAAAGCGGCTACATAGCTCCTCTCCGTTTGAAAAGGTTTCCAATTTGACGACAAAACAAATATTAAAATAAGCAGCATTCCACACTCAAAACACGAAACAATCCCAAATCTATTTTTCGGATTCATGCTTTCAATGAGACTTGTGAGCGGCGGGTGGATGTGGGATGGAGGTTCCTTTGGCGTCGGGCTGCTACACTGCAGGGTTAGAGGACATTTACATTCATAAGACCCTCCCCTTTGCTGCCCGTGATGATTTTTGAACCGAACAAAAAAGGCGCTACATTCTCACGAGGCGGCCGTGTTCGTGTTCCTCGGCACGGAGGTAACGCAGCTCTTGCCAGAAGAATCATCTCCACTCTCACCCTGGCCACCAGCTCATCTCTCTTTTATACTTTTTTTTAAAAGTCCATTTTTCAATAAATTATTCAAGTTTTTTTGTCATTTTATACCCCCCCGTTTAAAAAGGGCGAGTTGGCTTTTTGAAAACAGCGAAAAAATGATGACCAATCACAAAGAAAACATTTCATGTCCTATGAGCACCGTGCCGAATTGTGAACAAAAGCCTCGAGGCACAAGAGACGATTCTAAACACTCTAAGGATTGACTAGGCTGTGCAAACAACACTACACATCGGAGACTCTCACAAGTAGAATGACTAATTAAATATATTTCTATATATTCATCTATATATTTAGTATATCTAATAAATACATTTGTTGATAGACATAGAGATATTTCTGTAAACTATTTACATTAACATTTTTTTTTTTTGCAGAAACAATAAATAGCTATGAAGGCAAGGCGAAGGAGAGACAATCTGGGCTCCTTCATAAATAAATGGCAGGAACATCCACTCGTGAAAATAATCTCACCTGCCTGTCTGTCCTCTCTCCACATGGAATGTTCTCTCAGTCGATCTCCCTGTTAACACCTGCTGAACGGGGCAGTGAAGAACAAGAGGAAGTCGTGTACTAAAATGTGCCAGCACCTGCCAACATGTAACCTGCATCGGGCCCCGGTGGCTGGCGTTTTAAAAAAGTTTCCAAACCGGCTAGTGACCCCTCTCAAAACGTGACACACATTACGATAAAAGGATGCTGTGAAAACGCAACAGTCATCAGAGAGAGGGAGAATAACATTAAAAACCCATCCCATAAACCCTCCCTTTCACAATCTCATGCCGCACAAACTTATTTTTTTACGTTTTTGTACTTTCTAAACTGGCAGGTGTGGACAGAAAATCATAAAGTTAGGAGCCTGCCGATGTCTGGGTGCGTGCTAAGCGACGTATTGCTGGCGGCTCCAAGTCACACCTCACACAGGCAGCTTTAGTGTAGGCCAGAAATAATAATAACGCTCAGCTCATCTTGTAACATTACTGTAGTGGTGGGGTGGTGGGGGGGGGGGGGGGGTGGGTGGGGGGAGGGGGCTCCTTCAAGTTTTTAAGAGACAGCATTTGACCAACAGTCAAAGATGAAAATGTTTTAGCTGTAAGTGCAAAAGTACCATGACGGGGCAGAAAAAAGCCCTGCATCATGTCAGTGTCACACCTTTGGGAGGACGGGACAACCAGGAGCGATGGGAGGTGTGTGTGTGTGTGTGTGTGTGTGTGTGTGTGTGTGTGTGTGTGCGCGTGTGTGTGTGTTAGTATTTGTGAAATCTCATAAGTGCTTCCCATGTCTCTTGAGGCATAGAAAAGAGGCAGTGGGGCATTGTGTAGTAACATTCTCTGGCTGAAAGTTGTGTTTCTGACGGATGGACGGAGTGCCGGGGGGGGTTGGAGTGTCTTTAAAATCCCACTCGTTTGATTGGTGCAGAGCAGAGCGGGGGACACCTTAATGACTGACCGCTGATGATGGGTGGGTGTGTCTAAAAGGTGTTGGATGGAGGCAAAGTAAGGGAGCTGGGGGGGGGGGGGTCTCAGATCGCATTTAGGGAGTGGTGAGGCATCCTGGGACGGGATTGGCTGAGGGGGAGGAGGAGGCGGGGCTTGGTGCCTATAGGCTGCAGGCCAGCTGCGTGGCGATCTCCTGAGTGTCCTGCAGGCGCAGCAGGCAGGCGCTGGAGTAGCCCTCGTCGCTGCAGCTGCTGCGCAGACTCCCCCGCTCGTCCCCCGAGTCGCTCACGCTGCTGGTGCTCCACTCCAGGTCCCCCAGCAGGTAGTCCGTCCCCTCCACGTCCACATCCAGGTCCTCTGCTCACAGGAGACACAACACGGTTAAAGGTGCCCTATTATACTGTTTTTCATCAATATATCATAGGTCTCAGATACAGAACATGTCTCTGAAGTGTTTGGCTCCAAACACCAAACAGATCAATGCAGTATCCCATAATCCCCTCTGTTCCAGCCCTGTTTCAAAAGTGTTACTTTAGATGAAAATAAGGGGAGATTCAGGTGATAAGGTGGGGGGGGGTTGGTTGGTTATTGGCTAATGGTTACACAAGACCAAAAATTGTTATGACATCATAAAATGGCCAAAATCTGATCAGCTCATTTTCAGACAGGTTTTTATATCGGCAGGTCTCCCTTGTAAAAGAGATCGTTGATCTCAATGGGATTTTTACCTGGATAAATAAAAGGTTACATAGAAATGGATCAGAACAAAAAGTGAGAGAATCTTTTCTCCTGGAACTTTCAGAATGTCTTTCCACAGAGGGGACACGTGCTTACTGTAATGGTAAAGCTTTGGTAAGACATTGATATTATGTCAGTGTCACACCATATCATTATCTATGCTGTCGTTTTATTGTTTTTTTATTCTGTCGTTCATGTCTTCTTGATCCGTACAGACTGTAAAGCCCGAAAACAATATGTAATTTATGATATCAGTATCAAGTGAAATTAGATTATTTATACCAAAAAACAAACATGATAAATTATCTCTTTAGGTTTGAAAGTTGGTAAAAAGGTAATTTCTGTCTTTTTTCGTCATTATATTGTTAATTTAATGCAGAGAGCGACAGCTGGGGGAAACAGTGTATCTGTTTAAAATGAGAGTGACTTCAACTCCAAACTAAAACTGTTAATTAATGGTTTGTTTAAACCAAATCCAGAGTTGGTGATTGTTAGAATTTTTTTAAAGACTAGCAAAGTTAGGGCGAGTTTTATTTTGTTTCCGTCAAGTTTGAATGAAGTGTTTTACGATGCTCTGGTTGTTGGCTGATGGTGTCAGTTGGAAAGTTTTAACCCATCGCCTAACCTTAATTACTACTTGAATCGTTCCTGAATAAACAAGGCGTGGTGCTGCGTACAGTCAGGGCAGCTGATATTTGCATATCCTAAATATCTGTGAAAGCAACCCTGTCTTCATCTGGATTCCCCCTCGTTATCTCTTCTCTCAGGCAAAGTAGTGTGTGTCTGTTATGTGTGTGTGTATGTATGTGTGTGTGTTATGTGTGTGTGTGTGTATGTGTGTTATGTGTGTGCATGTGTGTGTTATGTGTGTGTGTGTGTGCGTTATGTGTGTGTACCTTGGTCAGAGTCTGACTTGTCGGACTGGGTGGAGCCGGTGCTGTCCATGCGGATCCTCTCCACCCCCAGCTGTTCGAGGCGTCTCCTCAGGTGCCTCCTCTCCCTCTGCAGCTGATCCATCGTGTGCTGCGCTCTCCTGTCGCTCTCCTCCAACCTCTGCAGGGAGCAGAACAACACAGCGGTCAAAACCCAACCCTTAAAGTAACCCTCATCACATCCAAAACAATCCACCTTCCTTCCCCGAAACAGCACTTCACAGATTGCCCTCTAGTCTTTAGTAGATGTCTTCTAGTTAGAGATGCACCGATAAACCTACCTGTGCTTTTTAACCTCTGCATTATTACACATCATGACACTTTAAAGCCCCACACCTTGATATGTTCTCTGGCCTTCATCAGCAGGCTGAGGGTGGTGTGCCTGTTGGCATCCTTTCCTAAGGGAACGAGGGATTTCAAGCGCTCCAAACAGAGCCGTAGATTTGCCCGTCTGGAACAGGAGAGAAGAAACAAAGAGAGGGAAACATGATTATTGATTTATTTACCGTCAGAAACACACAAGCAGCTGAAGTTGAGCAGGCAAGTTCATTCTTAGCCATGGAAAGAGTAGTTTGTCAATCAATGAAGAACATTCTTTGGAGCCTTAAACCACATCTCATGCTTTCATTGCTGGCGTTTTCTTAGTTGTATTGTATAGACAGAGAATCATCTGAATGTATTTAACTAGTCCCACTAAGCCAGTGGTTCTCAAATGGGGGTACGCGGACCCCTAGGGGTACGTTGGAGTACTGCAAGGGGTACGTGAGATTTATTTTATGTTAATGAAAAAAACAAACATAATTAATGCATTTAAACAAACTACTAATAGTAGATTAACTACTTTATTCAAAGGTTTACAGTAATTCTGGATAATAAAAAATGGGAAAAATAAACGGGGTGCTTTCTTTTCTAACATACTAACTCTTAGTGTATTTTGCTCGGCTCAACGGTCCGTCACAGCGGGGGAGCTGTGATCATGCAGAGCTGCGTGTTCTCCGTCAGCAGCAGCTGATCTGATCTCTCTCGCGTCCGGTTATACTTCACTCACGTTTATGTCCAAATCTGTCAGATCTAGCTAGTTCTAGTTAATGATATGACTGCCTGCTTATCAAAGGACACCTAAACAATAAGCGTTGCTTGGCAACGGTGTGTGGCCGCAAAGTATAGCGCAGCATTATGCATATGTATATGAGGGGTCAAAATCCCATGCTCATAAAATGCTCATATATCTTGTTCTCTTGATTCCCCACGCCCCAAAATAAATAAATAAATATACCAATTTTAGGAAAAGTAACGAAGTTTGAGCAGTGTGGGTTTTATATTAACAGAGTTACACATATTTCAAAACGCGAAGTGTAATAACTGCAGTTTGCCTCCCTGTCAGAATGACAAAGGTCCTCCGTGAAGCTCGAGCCCATGTTTCACTACATTGTACAACTTATTAAAAAGATCAGTTCAATGCAACTAATGTCGTCTCAGTGTTATTGCATGATGTTAAAATTGGTTTGCCATGAATTTAGTGATGGATTGTAAACATTTGAAATGTAGCATTTAAGTGTTTCTCAGTTACAAGGTTGTTTTTTTAATAAATCAGACACTGATGGTGCAGCGCTGTGCTGTGCCTCTTTATATAGGCATTTTGTCCCTAACAAAGTGTTTGCGCTGATCAGGGGCGGAATATTTGTTCAAAGGGGGAACATTATTGAAAACAGTTTGAGAACCACTGCACTAAGATATCAAATGAGTATCTTCTTTTTCGAAAATGTGTTTTTTTATTATTATTATTATTATTGAAGGACCCTAACAAATTAAATACAACCTAACATTTCTGGAGGAAGATGACGCCCATTTTTGTGATAATCTCTGGCAAAAATGCTGTTTATTTTTATTTCCTGCTTTTCTACATTTGATACCAATTCAAAGTGGGACAACACAATGGACTTTGAGGAACTTGTATGGACATTTAACTATTTTCTCCAATGTTAGGCCAAAAACTATGAATTAATCAAACTATAAAATCCACAGCTTAGTCAATAATGAAACTAATCGTTAGTTGCAGGCCTTCAATTAGGTATTTGTATTTAATCAGAGCCACTGTGCATGTGTTTTAGTCCCTCTGCTTTTTGATTCAAATGCTAGAGTTACTTATTCATAAAGGAGGCAGTGAGTAAAACGTTTGCCCATGTGAGGTTTCCTGCACTGCTGACACTCTCCTGAGTGTTTCTGAAGCTTTGTAACATAACCACATACTGTTGCTACGTAGGACATTTGAGTAACAGTGTAAAAGTGCTCTGTAAAATGTGCTGAAATCCAAATATCAGCAGTGACATCTTCTCAGATCAGAGCTCATTATTAATGTCAGACGTCCTCTAACACGGCTCACATTTACATTTCTTCCTGCAGCCTTTCTGAGCTGGCAGTTGCTTCGGTCTGGTGGGTGTTGGTGACCAGTTGACCCCGATGTTATACAACACACACCTCCAGCCTCAGCTGAGTGTGTGTGTGCCCGAGTGAGTGGGCGTGTTTGTACGTCAGACTCTTGAGAGTGCTAAAAATGTTTTGGCAACGGAGAGCCTGCAGGATGAGCTATTCATTTATAGTGTGCTGCAAGGTAATCCTGATTAGGAGTCTTTGCGTTGAATGCTCGTATACATATTTCTTTTAAAAAAATTGGGACGTTTTTAACTTCTCAGGTTTATAGGTAGGTAAAACACATGGTAAGAGGGAAGAGTGATTTGACTGTGCAGAGGAAACACACACATACAATCCCAGCCTGGGCCCTTTCCCTTTTTAAAAACACACACACAAAGCAGTGTTCGGCTGAAAGCAACTCCTCAGCTGAGTCCAAAGGGCATGAACATTGTTGTTACATACCATGGAAATGCCCTCGCTGTCTTTTCCTGACATAATAAGCAACGCTGGCTAAAGTTTGTTGAACAGCACAGAGGGCCAGCAGCAGAATCAGGAAGTGGCACAGGTCACATGGTTTCTAAATGACATATGAAGACTCGGGATGTGGCTGTGACACAGAGCTTTTTCAGCTGCAGGTTATTCTCGTTCAGTGTGGCTGCATTGTGTTAATAGACGAGTGAGTATGTGGACGAGGATCAGGTGAAGGCCAGAACTTACATTTCTCTGTTAACTACCAGCTCACTTACTTTTGCTTCTTATTATAACCAGGGTGGTGAACTGATTTGCTTTTAGTACATGTGTGTTTTCCTCTTTATTAAATTATGTTGGCCTTCTTAATTTAGTCTTTCGTCTAGACTGTCTCTTGACTGAGGGACAAATAAAGGACTTCTGAATTCTTTTTAAATGCACATGACTGGTGCGAGTGCTGACCCAGTTTGTGATGAAGATACACCTCACTTCAGACCACTTTGTCGTGCATGGATTCATTCATTCATGCACGCCTTAATGCATTAGAAAGCATGAATTAATTCAGGTTGTAATTTATGAATTATCAGGAAGAATGGCGCTAATGCAAGAATGAATAGTTGATTGATACAACAACCAAAGTGTCTCAATCATTATGTTTATGACAAAGTTCCTAAAGCTGAAGCCAAGTTTAAGACGTATAAATGATTCATAATGTGGGTCAGTGGGTGTATTAACCATTTGTTGCATATGAATAAAAACATACCATATTTATATTGTTAAATAATTTGTTGGAGGAGTCACAAAGATGATCGCTTCATAAGCAACAAATGGTTAATGAACCATTATAGACCACCAAGGTGTCCCTTAAAATCCAACATGGTTGATTTTTAAGCCTACACCTAAGTCCAACTGAAAACTATAGGTTACTTACGTAACCCCAGTTCTCAGAGTAACATGAAGTGAGATGTCTCACTATGGGATGCGCCTCAACGCGTATGCAAACAGAAGCATCAATCTCATTACGCCAATCCTGATTGGCTGGTGATCTTGACGTCAACGCCAGGGAATCCACACACCCTTTAAGTAGCTTGCGCTACGACGCAGCGTCATTCAAAATAAGCACCTCTTCTCGCTTCGCCTTAGCAAGAAGGGCCGTCTGGTGAGACATCTCACTTCATGTTACTCTGAGAACTGGGGTTACGTAAGTAACCTATAGTTCTCATTCATAACACTCCGTTCGATGTCTCACTATGGGATATTGAAACTCCCGTATTGCTAGACATGCTTATCTCGAAAATCACCAAAACAACCAGAACTTAACAGGTAGAACCCTGTCTCAACACGGAGCCCAGCACTGCACGGGCCACACTTGGAGCAGAGACATCTAGCCTGTAAAAGCGGACAAAAGTGAGCGGCGAGGAGCAACTCGCTGCTGCACAAATGTCTTGGATGGAAACACCCTTGAACAAAGCCCAGGATGTAGCCAGTCCACGAGTAGAATGAGCATGCAGGCCCGTTGGTGCCTGCAAACCCTGACTCGTATAAGCCAGAGCAATCGCTTCCACAATCCAGTGGGAGAGCCGTTGCCTGGTAACAGGCTTGCCCTTCTGAGGGTTAGCCCAGGATATAAAGAGTTGGTCACTACAACGAAACTCTTTCGACCTGTCCATATAGATGCGTAAAGCACGAACTGGACACAGCAAATTCGGCCGCTGTTCCTCAGAGGAACACAGCGGCGGAGGAAATGCCACAATGTCAATGGGGGTACATGAGCCAACCACCTTAGGTATAAAGGCAGGGTTGGGCTTCAGCAACACTCTCGTTTGCCCCAGGGCAAACTGAGTGCATGAAAGATGTACAGAGAGCGCATGAATGTTACTGACTCGCTTCGCAGATGCCAGAGCCAGTAACAGCACTGTCTTTAGTGACAGGTGTTTCATGTCAGCTTCTTCCAGGGGTTCAAATGGAGGTCGAGTGAGCCCATCTAAAACCACTGCCAAGTCCCATAAGGGCACCAGTGACCTGGAAACAGGGAGGAGCCGGCGAGTCCCTTTCATAAAACGGCAGACCAAAGGATGTTGGCTAGCTGTTTTTCCCTCAAAGCCCACATGGCATGCAGCAATAGCAGACAGGTACACTTTGATCGTAGAGAAAGCTCTGTGTTTATCAATTAAGTCCTGTAGAAATGATAAAATCACCCCAACAGGACATTGAAAAGAGATGTCCTTTTTGAAGGCACCACTCCTCAAACACCCTCCACTTACAGTCATAGAGAGACCTGGTGGAGGAAGCTCTTGCACTCTGAATAGTGTTTATCACCTTCTGAGGGAGCCCCACTGTATTCAGATTGTACCACTCACGGGCCAGGCCCATAGTGCCAAGCGCTCTGGGTGAAAGATCGCCCGCCCCCCCCCGCCTGAGACAGTATGTCCCTGCGTAGTGGGAGCTGCCACGGCTGCCCGCACAGCAGCTGATATATCTCTGCCAGCCAGTACATTACAGGCCAGTGCGGAGCTATCAGGATAAGTGTGTGGCGTTGTTCTCTCAATCTGGCCAGAGTTGGGGGTATCAAAGCCAGGGGTGGGAACGCGTACAGAAGGACCGGAGGCCAAACGTTTAAACGTTTAAATCGCGCATTGAAAAGAACAGCTGACATTGAGCATTTTCTTTTGATGCGAACAGATCTACCGCAGAGAGTCCAGTCTGCATATAGTGGTGCCCCTCTGGACAGCAGATCTGCCCCGAGGTTCATCACTCCTGGTACGTGCGTTGCTCTCAGAGAGAGGAGACGTCCGCAGCTCCATAAGATCAGTTTGCGTGCCAGCATGTGTAACTCGAGAGAACGCTATTATACGATATTGTGGTCGTGTTGTCTGTCCTCACGAGGACATGATGTCCTCTGAGAAAAGGCAGAAAGCATTTCAGGGTGAGGAACACCGCAAAAAGCTCCAGATAATTTATGTGTGACCGTTGGAGGTCTCTGCTCCAGAGACCCCTCACAGGTCGACCTTCGTATATACCCCCCCAGCCCGTTAGACATGCGTCTGTGGTGACCACCTTCCGCGATAGGACAGCACCCATAGGCGCGCCCCGTACTAGAAAAGTCGGGTCTAGCCAGTGGCGCAGTGCCATTACGCATTTCATAGTGACCATCACTCTCCGCGCGCCATGAAGCGCGGGGTCCAATCTGAGGGCAGCTACCCAGCGCTGAAACTCCCTCATGTGTAAGCGTCCCAGTCGTACCACCAGAATGGCTGACGCCATGAGCCCCAGTAACCGCAGACATGATCTGAAGAGAACATATTTGCGTGGCTGGAAATGAGCGAGGCAAGCCCTGAAGGCTTTCACTCTCTCTGCTGACAAGCGGGCTGTAAAGGGCACCGAATTCAGGCGTAGGCCCAGGAAGAGTACAGTCTGGGCTGGGGACAACATGCTCTTTTCTGTGTTTATTACGAAACCCAGGTCGAGCAGGTGTTTTACGAGGACATTCGTCTGCGTAATAGCCTCTTGCTCCGACTGTGCGAGAAGGAGCCAATCGTGCAGATAAGTTGCCAGGCGAATACCCTGTTATCTTAACGGGGCTATCGTGGCTTCCGTACACCGTACAAACACTCGCGGGCTGAGAGACAGACCGAAGGGAAGTACTCTGTACTCGTAACAGACACCCTGAAAGGCGAACCTCAGATATATATATATACTGGGATGTGGAAATACGCATCTTTCAGGTCGACTGATGTGAACCATTTTTGGCGTCGTTTGGCGCACTAGACGCAACAGAGATGTGTGAGTGAGCATTCTGAATTTGTATCTTTTGAGATATTTGTTCAGAGCTCTCAAATCTAGTATAGGCCGAATTCCGTTCCCTCCCCGTTTGGGAACGAGGAAATACTTGGAATAAAAGCCGCTCTGACTCTGTTCGGCGGGTATTATCGATATAGCCTTCTTTTCTAGTAGCGAAAATCTCTTGCTCCAGCATATGGGCCGACTCTCCCCGGGCCTGTGAATACAGAATGCCCGAGAAGTGAGGGGGGGTGACAGCGAATTGGAGCCTGTAGCCCCGTGTTACTGTCTTGAAAACCCAAGCAGAATCTGTGAGCATCTTCCACTTTTCGCTTCTCAAAGCGAGCGGAGATGTCACAGCTCTGTCGTCTGCCCTCAGTGTCTCTATTTGTTGTGTTATGGGGCCCTCTAGTGTCTGCACACGGTGGTACCCCAGGTTGACAACCCCGGCCGACACTGCGCATGCACGTGGCGGTGGTGCCTTCACAATCCCGTCTATTGTCCGCCTTTTGAGAGAGGCCGTAGCCGCTCTCAAAAGAGGGGCAGACGACAGACTGTTTATTGTTTTTCTTTTCATTTTTATTGACTGCGCCCTTGGCTTCAAGCCTGGAAACGACAGTGGAAAATGATTTATTTTGAAACAACAATGATGGCATGTGTGACTTAAACAGGCAGCGGAACTTGCTGTCTTCGATGTTAAGTCCATTTCCCTGATGGCGCGAACTTGAGGATGACGTTCTGGCATCACTCGAGGCGGCGGGAAGATGGGGGCATGGTGGCACCCCGAAAACACATGAGCATCTAACACTGGAACGTGCTCTGGAGCGGGGGAACAGGGAACTTCCAGCTCCTTCATCGAGGAGAGGAGAGGAGGTTGTCAGGCCGCCCGCTTCTTCTTCCTCGCCTGGTGGCTGAAAACCTGGGTAGGCTGCGCCTGAGCGGCAGCTGCCGGAACCGTAGATTTTCTTGGCCAGCTCCCTCTTGCCTCGTGCCTGGGCTGGGGACCCGGGACGGGCTGCGGTCTCTGCTGCTTCGGTATATTGAACCGGGCAGGACGTGAGACAGCTTGAGTGAAGGCCTGCCGCGGGACCATTGAAGGTGGCGGCTGGACCCTTCGGAGGAGACAGAGCTGGAGAGCCTCATCTCCCTTCCTTTTTGACTCGCATCTCAGCTGTATTGAAGCTAGAGCGGAGCCAAATATGCCCTCGGGAACAATAGGCATGTCCAGAACATCCTCTTTTCCCTGGTCTGGAAGGTTCGACAGGTTGCGCCACCTGGCTCTCTCCTGTACCACAATCATTCCCAGTGCTTTGCCCGTGGCTTGGACTGCACAGCGTTGCAATCGCTGCGATCTCGTCCCACACGGCAGGCTCAGGTTTGCTCGACATGTCTTCACAGAGGTCCGCCTGGTAGGCGGTCAGCAGCGAGGAGACGTTGAGTGCCCTGGCGGACAAAGCTACGGCTTTATAGGCCCGTTCAGTCATCGCTGACTGGAACCGGTCTGCCTTTGCCGGTAGCATGGGGTTCCTGCTCGGTGTCGAAGCCAGCCTCGGTTGGAGGTGGGCTGCCACCAGCGGTTCCATGGGCGGCATGCGGAGCAGGCCGAGCCTCTCCATACCGTCACAGTCCAGGGAGGAGGCACCCTGGATTGGGGCCTTGTTGCTAAAGGGGCGGTCTCTCCACGAGACCGACACCTCGTCCAGCATCTCCGGAAAGACTGGAAGGAGCTGCCTCTTCGTCCTCGCTGCTTGGGCCAAGTTCTTCCCCTCGTAGCGAGATCTGGAGGTCTCCTTGGCCACTTCAGGCCATGGGATGTCCAGCCTGGACGCAGCGCGTTGACACACGGCCTGCAAGTCCATGCTTAGGACGGGCGAAGCTGGTGTGCTCTCGCCCGGGGGAGCGGACATCGCTCCCGGCTTTGCAGCCTGAGCCGAAGAAACGAAGATGTCATCCTCATCCGAGTCAGACAGGAGGAACTCAGAGGTATCCTCTTCGTCCTCCATATAGTCCAACTCCAGGACATCCTCCGCGGGTGGAACCATGGTGAGGTCCAGTTGGGAGCCCCAGCTTGACACAGCGCGGGGCTCCGCTCTCGCGGCTCTTGCTGCCACCGGATCCCAGCCTGAAACGGCGTGGGGCTCCGGCTCAGCGGCTGTCGCTGTTGTTGAGCCCCAGTCTGACACAGCGCGGGGCTCAATCTCTGCGGCGGATGCCACCATGTCTTGATTGCCGGCCTGCGAATCAGCGGACATGAGGGGGTTCCGTCCCGACAAGCTAGCTTGGCGTGCTAACCGTCGGCGGAGGTTCTTAATGGTGAAGCGGGTACAATGCCCGCACGAGCCGGGGTTATCGATAGCCTCCCGGGCGTGTTCCAGCCTGAGGCAGGACGAGCAGACCTGGTGTGAGTCTGTGCCTGAAATCTTAAACCCAAGCTACTTAAAGGGTGGGTGGATTCCCTGACGTTGACGTCAAGATCACCAGCCAATCAGGATTGGCGTAATGAGATTGATGCTTCTGTTTGCATACGCGTTGAGGCACATCCCATAGTGAGGCATCGAACGGAGTGTTTTGAATGAGAACTACATCTAGGGCAGCGTGATGCACTTTCCCCGAGTAGCAGTAAATCTCCCCCCCGCACTAACTGGACGTGACCAGCTGAGAGGACTAGTATGTACAGGGTATATACAGGAATCCTGAAGTCAAATGTAATACCTTTTAAGACTTTTTTTAAGACCCTTTCCATACATTTTAAGACCTCATCGCAACTTCGAGTTCTAACCGGTTACATTTTACACTTTACCTCACATTTACTATATTGATTGTAAGATAGCACATCTAAACAGAGTGCAGACAGATAACTGAAGCCTCCTTTCCACATGAACTTCAACCTCTCGGTCAAGGTCAGGTTTAATGCAGTATGCTGCTTTTTTACTTCTGTAGACTGTGTGCTCTTTCATTCCAGTAAAACTCCTCAGAAACCATTAGAAACCAGTATTTGACCAATAAACAAAACAATTGACAAAACCTTGAACGATGAAATATATTAAACTTTGGTGAGCTTCAGCGGGGTAATGCCATATAGGAGCTCCCTCACAAATACCCAGGGGTTAAATTGGGCCGGGCTGTCCGAGGCTAAGCCCGGCACATAGGACGATGCTCTAATGTCATCACCCTCACACATTTGTCATATGTTTACAAAAAAATATGATATATATATATATATATGTTAAGACTTTTCTCGTTCTTAATATAGACTATATTTAGGGTCGATATGTGTTGACTGTACTTTAAAATAGCAGATCTCTGTGACCGGATATAGTTCTGCTTAGTGAACATGTGTCTCTTCCTTGGAGGAGCAGCATCGCCCGGACTCCACTGCTCCTCCGTGCAGAGAGTCTGCACTGCATCGGTGTGTGTCAGCGACGTGCAGTCTGGGGAGGCACGGATTGGCCATCAGGAGAGTCGGGACTTAAACGCCGCGACTTTCTGGCTAGCAATTAGCATGTGGGACCGGACAGCTTTGATCCCCATCGACAGACTCTTCCCCCCCCCCCACAGAGCGGAGCAAGGCAACGAAACTTAAAATAAGAAGCAGCATTTGACGGCGTGCTATGCATGGGGCCGCCTTGAGGGGGTTTCCCGACATGTCGTTTCAGTCAATTAAAGGGTGTTTCATGTTATCGTTGCTGTGGACCTTCTTAATACCTTGGAAAATGCCGTTTAATAGTCTTCATTTTCGCTAAATTATCAACTTTTAAAGACCCCACGGACACCCTGATGTAGCAAAGGTGTGTTGCCAGCTGGAGTACACACACACACACACACACACACACACACACACACACACACACACACACACACACACACACACACACACACACACACACACACACACACACACACACACACACACCACACACACACACACACACACACCACACACACACACACACACACACACACACACACACACACACACACACACACACACCACACACACACACACACACACACACAACACACACACACACACACACACACACACACACACACACACACACACACACCACACACAACACATCACACACACACACACACACACACACACACACACAACACACACACACACACACACACACACACACAGACAGAATGCGTTGTGGATTTGACTAAGCCAGTATTCTTGCACGCACGGTTGTGAGGGGTTCTTATTGCACTCCTCTGGTTTTGCTAGCCTCCGTGAGTCCTTTCTATCCGCCCAACATAGCTCTCTATCATCAAGCGAGTGGTGGGAGAAAGTGGCTAAAGGCTATGAATGTTCTTAAGAGTGGTACGCCGGGCTGTGGTCGTTACCGTGACTGACTGCTGGGCTCGAGGTGTTCCACACATGCAGAGGGATAAACCCCAGACACAGGCCTCGGTGCGATACATTATTCAGGCCACTGCTTTGGATCAGCTAGCACAGGCCGGATGGAGGCACTGAATCAAAAATAAGGCCTGAGGAACAGCAGGCTTATGTTTTGGATTCATTTCAACCTCACAGCCTGTGGTATTATCTTAGCCAAAGAGTTTTATATTAAAAGTATTCATTTGGTGTTTTATAGCAGTAGTATACGGATAGCTTTGGACATGCAGTGCCTTTAGCTTAATGCTAACATCAGCATGCTTTGAGTAGGTATGCTGTTTACCAACTGATAGCATATTCATTTAAATCAGAAAGGAACAATTATATTAAATAATATTTCTATTTTAGTACTAATCAGGCTATTTTATTTAATATGGAATAGCAATATATCTTAATCCCGAATAAGATGCCAAATTGAAAGGAGGAAATGTTCAAACATAAAATGAAAGAATGAAAAAAAATGAAAAGATACAATAATATCTTTATAATTTATGTATTTAAAATCATATTTTATAATTACATTTCCTTTTCAATAGAGCATTTTAAGTCTTTTCTATTTTCCATTTCAGGCTTTTTTATTTTTGAATTGTCTTTTAACAATAACTTAGTAGCCTTTTCATGCATCTTTTTAATATGTAATCTGTTTTATTTGTTCTATGTCCTATATATATATATATGTTGCACTGTTGGAGGAGCCTGTGACCTAAGTTGTTCATTACCATATCAACACTGTAGCTAATGTGCACGTGACAATAAAGCCTTGAATTGAATAATACCCTGATTATCTAAAATGAGAATTTACATTCATCATGTGTAAATCCTTCCTCCAGATTGAACAGAGATTCTTTAATCTGATTACATGGAAATATTTTCAATGTTCCAATGATTCAACAGACACTTTCCACAATTCACAAATATGCACACAGAGATGAGATCACTTCTACATACCTGTTCTTTTCCATTTCATTGTGCGTAGACCTGCGGAGATAAAACAGACTTGATTAAAACACTGTTTAAACAGGTTTTCTCATTGTGAGCCATCAATGCAGTCCAAGGTCTTTCTGCAGGAGAGTGGGAGACAGAGAAAAGGCTGTGTGGGAGTTTATGAGCAGTCAGAACTACCGACAAAATGAGATTCTAGAGAAAAAAATAAAAAAGCTGGATATTCGGATGCTCGAAGGCTTGTTCTATGAAGGCTTATTTAAGGACCACACTCTGGTGGAGAGCCCCCCCGGTAAACATAGTAACAGTAACTAGAAACAGAAGCCAGGGACTGAGCCCTCCATATTGGCTGATTATCCACTGTGCATGTAGTACTGGGAGAGGTGGGGGTGGGGGGGGGAGACACAGTGCTGAAGGTAAACTGAGATGGAGGTGTGCGAGTGGCCAGCATGACTCCTGCATTGCAGTGTTAAAGCGACACACTCACGAGAGAGCGTGCAGAAATGGGGTTAGAAGTCGTTTTTGGAATGAAGTGTAAAAGGGTAGTGGGTAGCGGGGGTTGGTAGGGCTGTGCAATTAATCATATTTTAAATCGCAATTAGCTTGTGGAAGTGCGCTCCAAAATATTTGTTGATCTTGTTTATTGGTATTTATTATTTTGATATTATTTATTTAAATATATCATTTATTTTTGTATTGGTTTTTTAGTTGAATTATACGTTCAGGGTAATCAACAGTTAAAAATATACTGTTCAAATTATTATTTGTATTTGTTTTAAAGTTCAATAAATGGACAATAATGGTATTTAATAATCGTGATATCAATTATTGACCAAAAAAATCGTGATTATGATTTTTGCCATAATCGAGCAGCCCTAGGAGTTGGGCATGAGGCAAAGATCAGCATGCCTGAACCCTCCTCTACCTCCGCCTGACCTCGTGATCCCCTCACCCTACAGTAAGTCCAAAAATAGCCTGTGCACCTTCAGCTCAGCTGGGCTAGACACGGTCACCACCCTGATCCTCACAGGGCTCTCACTCACAGGGCTCTCACTCACAGGACTCTCACTCACAGGACTCTCACTCACAGGACTCTCACTCACAGGACTCCCACTCACTCATACCACTTTCAACCAAAATAGAATGTATAGGAAGGTTTGCTTTTCTCCCTGGTGTTTCTTATTCACACATGCACCAAAAGCAGGGTTAGTAACAGTGAAAATCTTACTGTGATTACAATCTTTTTTATATTGGTTACTTATTCAGTCTATATACTGTACACTCTCAAACCAGAGTTGTTGATTGTTGGAACAGTGGAAAGATTTACACAGACTTTGCGATCACAGATCTTTGGTAAGGTTAGGTGTTGATTACTTAGATTTAGTTTATGTTGTGTTTTGTTGTGATCTGGGAAGTAAAACGACTGTTCCTGCCATTGGAGTCTGGTGGCTTTAAAGAGAGAAAATGTTTAGTTTGTCTTCCATGTTATTCAATTGTAATAATGGACCACATTCCTGTTGATTTAATCTGCTATATATTCACTTCAACACGTCACAGAGCTTTGCACTGGTAAAAGAAAAAAAGTGTTGGACCTGGCGTCAATAACAGACAGATAACTGCAGGGTCATTTGTCCAAAAGAAGAAATTGTACCATTAAAAACAGATTAAAGTGTCTTTTTATGTCTAGACTAAGCTTACAAATACTGTAGTCCCCTATCCTCTGATCAGCAATGATCATGTGTGTGTGTGTGTGTGTGCATCTGTGTGTGCGGGTATAATCTTGTATCAGCTTTGGCTGCTCTCTCTGTCAGTCGCCCCCTCCGGCCAGAGAGCATTCCTGCGCCGGGCAGACAGCCGCTGGTGACATAACATTGCTGCAGAGAAATGATCCCAGATATTCAGGCTACATTCAGACTACATTCAGACTCAGGGACAACTCCCACCGCCTGCCCTAACCGGCTACACCTCCAACGTTCACATCCATGACATGACAGCAGCTGATATTGAGTAATACTGAGTAATTATGAGTTGTCTAATGTGGATTTATTTATGGATTGCTCTAATTACATATCACTCTAGTCTAGCTAGTAGCTTAGCCTAGCTAGTAATACCTCATTGCACAAGAAACTGAATCTACACAAATAAACTAAAAGTACGGTAAGTCAAACTTGAATCAGGAAGTGGGTTTGTAAACTGTGAAAATGCAAAGAAAAATGTCTCCAACGGACATTTTGGATAATACATTTGTAGTTGGCCTTACTTTAAATAAGAGGAAATTATTTGCACTTTCAAACTACTTCCTCTTCTTAGTAATGCAACCACATTCCACTATGTAGCAATGCACTTGTACAAAGTGATGGACAAGACTACGAAACTGGGTACCCTGGTTCCTGAGACCTTATACGTCATCTAAGAGAAGTAACACCTCTGAAAGCATTGTGAAAAGGCTCCAGGATACTAATGTCACAGCATTTGCATAATTGGAAGATTATTTATGTTAAAACTCACACATTTTAAATTATATTAAGGCTGGAAGTCACACATTATAAAAAGGGCTTGGCTCCAACAACAATGGCCATTTATAGATCAGTCAAGGGTAAGGCGGTTTCTGCCAAGATACTAACGCCCATCTGGAGCTTCACAACGGCACTTCAGAAACCAATGGGTGACGTTATGGGAGAATCCATTTGTAATACTGAATTGGTCAAAAGTAAAAACCTCAACTGAGATGCAGAATTTCAAATACGCTGTATACATGTCCAAAGAAGGATCCTGAACTAAGAATAAAACATATCTCACATGTAAATAGTAAATAGGCTGCATTCATACAATGCTTTTCTGGTCATTGTGAGCACTTGGAGAGCTTTTGCAGCTGTACAAGTACCAACTGCTTAATACCCTGAAGGCAGATGATGCCATACATTACATTACATGTCAGTTGTTAGCCTTTTTTTAAAATCCAAAGCGACTTACATACTCAATACTGTGGGCAATCCCCACAGGAGCAATTTGGGGTGAAGTGTCTCAGGGACACAACGACATGCTGGCTGCAGTGGGGTTTGAACCTGTGCTCCCCTGATCCGAACACCAACTCGGAAATCCACTGCGCCACACGCCTCCCTGGTATACAAGATGCCACCTGCTCTTCAGGAGACCGACATCCACATGCGTTTAGACACCGTTGGCCGAGCCATTGGGAGCCATTTGGGATTCAGTATCTTGCCCAAGGACACTTCAACATGTTGACCCAAGGGCCTGACTATCAAATTGCCAACCTTTAGAATAGATTGGTGGAAAACCGCTTAACTGTCCCCCTGAACCATGGCTGCCCATGTCTTAACTGCAAAACTCTACATCGATTAGGGCCTAAATTGGAATATCCGATTTAAACCGTATCGATTTCTGAATAATAATGTAATAATAATGTCTGAATATAGTCTAAACCTTTAACCCATCTTTTAATCTTTCCATACAATTCCCTGGACAAAGACTAACACATAGGCTGTAATCTCTTATGGCGTCCTTCATGGAGAGTTTAAGATTATACTGGATGGAAAACTGAATTGCGTCTAGATGATTCACCAGTGCTCGGTCTACAACATGAATCCACCTTTAACCCGTATTTTCAATTTCTGAAGCCTCGCCCAAGTAAACCACATCATCCTGAACAACAACACCGGGTGGAGAGCATGGAAAGATTCGATTTGCCAGGTCAACAAGGAGGGAAAGATCACAGTATGATTTCCATAGTGCACTGTAGTTACCAGTGTGTTTGTGTAGGGTGTGTAGGGTGGGGGAGGACTCTCCATCCATTTAATGGAGAAGCTGGTGCTTTCCACTGCCTGCCAAGAGTGAGAACGGAGCAGAAAATAAAGAAACAGAGGGGTGGAGGAGGTGAGGAGAGAGAGAAAAACACAAGTGGGAGAGAGAGATGAGGGGGAAGGGGGTGTCGGTACTACTGACACAGATACAGACCAGAATCACAGCAACTCCCCTCCCCCACCACTGACGAATCCACGCCATGGTTAAACAACAGAAACTGGAGGAGCTTCAACGTAGTGGGTTGAGTGGCTTCACATATATAAGTGCCTGCCCTACATTTCAAGTCTTAAAAGCAACAAAATAACTTATCACGCCTGCTCAATTAATAGTCTTCTCTGGCAGAAATCCCCCCTCCCCCTGGAGAGCAAAATTCATTCAGTCATAGTGCAGGTCTGCTTATTAATGATCAGGATCCAACATCACACCATATCGAATCATCAAGGCTGAGCAAAAACTCTTATTAATTACAATTCTGAAGCCCTTTTATAGTAATATAGTAGTGCTCACAGATGAGCAGCTGGTTGCTTAACATAACCTTGTAGTTAAATAGATAAAAGCGCTGGTAGGCTAAAAAGGTGTTACAGACCTTCAGCAGCTCGTAGTCTACTTTACAGGTTGTTCTCTAGGCGTGTCTATAAATGTTTTGCATGTTAAGTATGTTAAGACATGTCCTGAGCTGGAGGCAGGTGTGTTCCTGCTGTACTTCACACCCTGCATCTTTTAGTGGTGGATACGAAAGAACAATAGAGGTGTATCACCGCCAAGCCCAACCGACTAACCCCGTCAACAGGCTAAACCAAATATTTCAGTGACACCTCGTTCCTTGCAAAGAGCTGTCTTCCCATTAGATCTGTACATGTGCTTATTAAGGAATCCTACTTCCAGTATTGCTCATTAAAGAAACATTCAAAAGAGGGTTTTCAGAAGGCATTGCCAGGAATTGCGTCACAAAATGGTTTATGGAAATGTATCGCTGCAGCACACTCAAAAAGATAAGACTGTTTCGTTAATATTGCAGATTTCTTAAGATTCGGCAACCCTATCAGACTCTTTACCACGCCTATATCAGATTTGATATTACAAATAAAATGACTATTAGTAATCTGATGAGCAAGGATTGTTAACATTGCTTGTCTTTATCGTGTGTTGCTTTAGTTTATTTAGTCTTAGATTTTATTTTTTTAAACCTCATCCTTTTGAGCAAGGTCTCTTTTTGTTTATATTTGGGTCGGAAGGGGCCGGTACTCGATTATGGCAAAAATCATAATCTCGATTATATGGGTCAATAATTGATAACATGATTATTAAAAATGATTATCCATTTATTTGAAAACATCAATTTATTGAAAAAATGTGAACAGTATGTTTTTAACAGTTGATTACCTTGAACTTTAAGTATAATTCATTTTATTTCGATTACGTTGTTTTCGTAATCGTTGCAAGCCAACATCGTAATTGCGATTAATTGAGCAGCCCTACTCGTAGCCATGTTTGTGTTGGTTTCTGTATTTTTTGAACATCTTGTTTGATAAAATATATATTTACGTACATTAAGAGAACAGAGCAATATTTTACATGTGTACAATGAACGACAATGTCTTCCAGCTAATCTAGTAAACTAATTAGATAAATGCAGGAAATTAATTCATTAATAGATTTCTTTAACCAGAGTTTGGCAGTCGACTAGAGCTTAATGTAACAATTAGTTAAATTGAAAGCATTCATCTGCAACTATTTTGATCATCTAATCATTCATTTAAAATAAATCTATTTTTCTAATGTGAGATTCTCTGTTTTTATTATATTGTTTTTTTTTTTTACTGTTGTAAAAAATAAAAAGAATTAAAAGGTGTCACGTTGGAATCTGGGAAATGATGGAAGCTATTTCCCTTAAAACTTGTACAGACTGAAGAAATATTAATTGATAATTCACCAAAGAAGCAATATTAGACAAGTATTGAACACTCAAATGTCTGCAGTGGTGTAACTTTAGATCAGTGGGTTTTATAGCTGGATATTCTGTGCATTGGGTTATGAGGGGTAACAGACCTATAAACATAGTTCACATCATGTGCTCTGTACATTAGACACACGGAACAAACGTGTCATCCAACACATCTGAATGTCAGCCACCGCTGATAGGGACAGGACGGTTCAAATGAGGACATCGCCGTACGCACGTCGGTCCTTGAAGACATTCACGGTGTTTCCATTATTTGAACAAACTTAAATGGATGAAAGCAGTTTTGTCTAGGCCTGTGGCGATCGCTAATTCTGTAGGAAAATGTATTGTCGCAAAATGAACTGTTATAAACAATATTATTGTCATTTTAAGTCTAAACACGAGTATAAATATTATAAAATAGCATAGACAGGGTATATGCAGGAATCCTGAACTCAAATGGAATACCTTTTAAGAGCTTTTTTTAAGACCCTTTCCATATATTTTAAGACCTCATCTCCACTTGGAGTTTTAACCGGTTACCTTGGCGACACACTTTACCTCACATTGACTACATAAGGATTGTCCTTCCTCCTTATCTTCCAACCATTTGGACGCTAACTTGCATTTCCCCATAACGATGTTGTTTAACAACCGGCGTAAACGAACCTTCGTGCTATCAAGCAGTGAGCGTGCGACGTCCTGTTCAGATGACGTCAAACCCAACGGGATGCCATCAATAAACTACACAGAATCACACTACACACCTACGCCATGATTACATTCAGGCAGACTGTAGAACACAACCTCTTTGGACCATTTATATACTTAACATTTCAATCTGAAGACATTTCAGAAACAAATATTAAATGATGCTAAATAAATGATTGTAAATGGACTGTACTTATATATATTATTGTAAAATAATACCAAACAAACAAAACAATACATAGCATGGGCTCTGTTGGTAATGTGAAATGTCTGAGCAAAGCGCTTGTCTTGTAGTTTTTGGGATAACACTATTCATGTTCATCCATCATTTAAAAACATGACATTCTCATGTAAATAAAATACGCATCCCAAGATAATGGGAAAAAAATCGAGATCAGCAAAAATTATCAAGGTCATGTCCATATATATATATATATATATATATATATATATATATATATATATATGTATGATAAGTTGGTTATATTTGAATTGTAGAGTTGGTGCCTATGTCAGGCTTTGGGGCAGGTGTGTGAAAATTAAAATACTAGAGACCTCTTGTAGGGCTGATCGATTATGGCAAAACTCTCGATTATTTGGGTCAATAATTGATATCACGATTATTAAAAACGATTATCCATTTACTTTGAAAACATCCATTTATTGAAAAAATAAAATTTGAACAGTATGTTTTTAACAGTTGATTACCCTGAAGTTTAAGTTTAATTCAACTGAAAAACCAATACAAAAAAAATCATTTTATTTCGATTACGTTGTTTTCGTAATTGTTGCAAGCCAAAATCGTAATTGCGATTAAAATACGATTAATTTAGCAGCCCTAACCTCTTGAGACATCTCCTCTGCTAATGGCAGCAATCAAAACAGGAAGTGGGCCTTTCTATTTCTGTTGCAGAAAGTTAAAACAAAATCTGGACGTACTGAACGTTAGGGTTAGATAAGGTAAGCGTTCTGTATATAAACATACTAATATGCTTCAGGTCAAGTGTGTTCCGCATTCATTCCAGAACTGGCTGGATGATGGATGGTGTGCCTTCATACCAACATACCTGATGTGGGTTCAACCCGAGACTACAATCAATCTTAATGGGCTAACCTGCATTAAGTGAGCTAGCTGCCACTCTGCTCTTCTGTAACTCCAGTACATCATTGCATTTATTGTACATGCATCAATCAAATGCCTCTCGACACACTGCAAGGTGTTTACATCAGTCGGCCCTTCTATTTCTGAAGAAGTAAGGCATGCTATAGTATAGAGGGTGGGCATGTATGCCTGCTGTTGGAGCAAGTCCCCTAATGTCACTGTTCAGACTTTAGAACATATTATTTATATCTAAAATAAAAAAAGGACAACTTTTCCAACATAAATCAAGCATGAATCTTTCTGTTGTGGCATCAATTAGCTGTTTCCTTCTGGTGTTTTCATTTAGGGAGGCTCAAGTGCAATAACACGTGTGGATATACAAACTAGGGTTGCAATTGAGGATTATTAATGATACATTTGACCATCATTTTTCATAATAATCATGGTTTTGTCTACAAAATGTCAGAAATAGTGAAACATTTTCATCCCACTTTCTCAAAGTCCAAAGGGATATGATCAAATGTCTTGTTCTGTAAGCAGAAACTGGACATTTCTATATTTTAACTGCTGAGATCAACATGTTCCACCATTTTAGGAAAATGTATATTTTTTGAGCAGCTTTAATAAACACACTTTAAGGTTGTTTAGAATATGGTTCCACCAGTGCTGCACTTTCATAACTGCAATCTACTCCGGGAGCACATTGATCTGTGGGGTGTGGGGGCGAAACATAAATCTGTCCCGATCTGATTGATTGATAGAATTCTGTGTTGTGCAGAAGTGTCCATTGACTGGAGCGGTGAGGACGTGTTACTTCACTGACATGTCTTCTGCAGTCACCTTGACTGACCCAGTATGCCTTACAGTGTGGCCTTTGCTTTAAGCCAGACTGATGTTTGCTGCGGTCAGTCAAATGCTTTGAAGAGGACAAGGGGGGCCTTAACCTAAAAGACTTGCGTGGCTGCATGAAGCCATGTCTTGTTTACCAGAGGACCTTTTTCTGTTATGTCAAGCACAATTTGTAGCGATTAGAATTTCATATGACTATGGTTTGACACATTTCTAATAGCAGAACCAAATAAATAATTTAAGCAAAGCAGGAAACATCAATCTTGCTGCACTCAGTGGGGACACACTTGCAGAGGGGCTAGTATAAGCGCCTTAATGCAGAGGTGAATAATGATATAACATGTTTTCTGGCGACGAGGAGCTGATATGCCTTTACCTGCTACTTGTGTTTTTCTTGCTTTTGCTTTTCCTTTTCAAGTTTTCCGTCTCTCCGCTGCTGATGAAGGGTGGCATGGAGGCATAGCCGTGTTCAGCTTCTGCAAGCAGATAAACAACATAGTTGTCACGTGTCCATATATATGGCAATGCAAAATATAGCCACAGTGAAAATATGCTAAACCGACGACAGTAGAACTGCAAAATGTGCCACATTTCATCTTAACCCTATTGAGAATTCAGTAGCAATGTCTTGTGATTAAATGCAGCATGCAATGGATGGAATTCATGCAGTATCTTTAGACAGTATTTTCTCTCCTCAGCCTGGACAATGATGTCATCTTGAACTGGAATAAACCCCACAACCAAACCACAACAGAGGGAAAGGAGGGGCCTCCATGAAAGCAAAGTCTCCCTGCACATCTATCTACACCTGCACAATATGCTTCTCATTCATCAAAAAAAGGCAAATGCACGTGTTTTTTGTGCTTGCAATAATTCCCAAAAATGTCAGAATATTGATTAATTGATTGATGTGCAAAATTCATTGCATTTATGAATGCATGGCTCCGATTACTTTGGATGTAAAAATAAATAAAGGGCCGCATGCAACAGGATTGAAAATAGCTTGCATACATTGGCATGATTGAGGGGGAGGGGTGTGATTGTAATTGTTCTTGTACACAACATAGATTGTAGAAAACAATACACTTTACCTCGTTCCCTGCGCTCAAGATACTCGGCTGCTTCGATCAACATCTGCACCATTCCGATCGCCGCCATTTTCCACAATAACACTGATATTAATGTAACAATCCGATGAGGGATTCCTTGGATGTACACAACTTGCCTCAGGTTCTACCAATGCTCGCCTTTTTACACCCTGGTGGCTGTTCTAGTTATTTCTTTAAAAAAGGCAGTTACTCCTAGAGCCAAACGGTGTTATGTTCAAGTTAAATGTACTAAAATCAGCACCATTCAGTTAAAAGACAGGCTCTTTTTAATGACTGTTAAATGGTTCAAGGGTTTAGTGTTAGGTGCCTTGTCAACGCTAACACTTTTAGCCCTTTTTTTTCAAGCAAAGTGATTAATATCGTTGGTTTTGTAGTTCTTCGATGAAAAAAATAGCTTGTTGACAAAACAAAACGGATTGCTTGACTTATACAAATAAAACCGAGTATTGTTCCTTTTTGTCGAAACAAAAATGAGCTAACGCTAACACGATAAAAACTGCTAGCTCGGTTGATGTAAAAGATTAGGTCAATCAAAAAAAAAACGACCGTTGGCCGTCAGTTGGTGTAAAAATTGATAAAAAAACACGAGCTAGTTTTCTTTAAAAGTTCAACCGACGAAGTCTTCTAACCTTATCGATTCAGGGCTATGTGGCTGGTTAGTTCTGTGCTGGATTATCGCTGATAAGTCTCTCTGGAAACGCAGGTAGCTGACTGACATCAACTGAGGAACAGTGAGTGTTTATCAAACTGCTTCCAAAATAGTGGCTTGTTGATCTGGACGTCAGTTAACTACTGTAGCCGACTTCACCACAAAGCTCCCGTGTACTGCGATACGATTGGCTACTGGACATAACCAGTCAAGCTCCTACTGGATATGTATGCCGTCAATCACCAACGCCTCGTCACCAACTGCCACTGGGGCTCTAGTTCCACCATTTTGGTTCTAATTCACATTAGCAAAAGCACACGGCGTTGAGCCAAGATGATGACAGTTTCTGCATTCAACAGTCGGATCCTGTGATTGGTTGTTTGCTGGTAAACTTGTATGCTATTGGTTGCAATGCCCACGAGCTGAAGTGACAACGCCCGCTCAATGACAGGCGACACGCCTCTCTGCCATGCTGGTTCGCGGTGTACGGCGAGGATTGGTTGCCATGATGTTGTTTGTCTAATTTCGTGCTCAGTGGTTGGCCGGAATCACATGTTCTCTTATTATTGGACTCTCAATGTCCTATCACAAAGCATATATTCGCGCAGGCGCACTGCCTAGTGAAACGTGTTTCAGCCAAAAGCCTGCTTTAAAATCAGAGGATGTCCTTATTTAAAGCAGGAACAATGTAAATACTGGACCTACTACACTAACGACGACTTGAGATAGGATATTCTGCTGCATACTGCGTTCTCCAGGACTAAATGTAATACATGGATTGCACACCACTCCATAGCATAGGCTTGTAGAAAAACATCAAATTAGGTTAAATATGGTGACAACTTGACAAACACACAAGCAAGCAACACACGCATACCCAAGTCTTGAAGTGTAGAATTAGCTGCATTTAGACATTCATTCACACTACACCATGTTATAATCAAAATGTACAATAGCTAAATGTTGTTGTTAGAAAATTAAATGTTACCACACATCATGGCAAATGCAACAGGAACATGTGGCTTTATTTATTCTTATAAGAACTGCAAACACACATATTTAAACTGCTTTTATTTCAAATAAAACCGCCCAGGCACCTCAACAACACAAAGCTCCACATATTGTGTCCGCTATCAATAATCAGCCACAGCCGAGTGTTGATAGGAGATTTAAAAAGTATATACATAAATGTTGCATGACACAAAACAAGAAATAGCTCAATATCATCCACAACGATAAAGAAGGAGTACGAAGGTGAGTTTCACGAGTTGTCGATACTTTCAGGCGATGAAGTCCAGTGGTCTGTTGAATCCACCTTTTCTGTTCATGTATTGCCTAAAAAAAAAATATATATATAGGAAAACATTACATCACTGTTACCCTCGCAACACTTGCAGATTACATCATCGAGCACCAATAGGGGAGCCGGGATCTCTGCATAGAGACACCTGCAAAAGGTGATTGGCTAAAGTAACAGTGGATGATGCAGAGAGCGCTCTGAAAAGTTGACACTCGTACTCAGACACCTTATCGACAACAGGGGCTCAAAGAAAATCCTAAAAATCATCACATCTGTGTAACTATTCTCAAAAACTGTCTGTTGCTAACAAAAAACACCTCAATACAAACCGGATTATTTATTTTATTTTGTTGTTGTTGACATACCTGTATTTTCTCTTCATGGAAGTATTGACAGCGAATGCATTGACTGATCCGTCAGTTTTCTTCCCCTGTTTGAAAGGATTCACATGAGACAGTGCAAGGTGTATTTTTTGACATATTAACACAATATTAGGGGTTTCTTCAGTTTAAGGAGATGAAATACTTTTTTAAATGCCAATCTTTTTTTCTCGAATAGTTAAACTTTCTGATTTTAAAATGCTTTTTGAGAAAACTGCAAGTCATAAAACCCTACATCCTTTACCAAAGCATTTTATAAAACTTTGACATTTTAGTAATAATTCTGCCTTATTTTTAAATGAATGTTGTGACTTAAGACCCTGAGAATATGCAGGAACTCTGTAAATGTAGTAGAATCTGCTTGCCTCCTATTTCTCGTTTTCTACACTGAACTTATTTGTGAGGATCATTTTTTGGAGATAAAAATCTTTAAAACAAATCTGTATTCCTATGAAACTTATAATAAAAAAGTACAGCGGTTGGAAATGCCAAGTTAAGAAAATAATGTACACTGTGTTATTGGTCAGTAAACAATACCATTACACATAAAACAGTAGCAAGTGTAACATGACACTGATTATCCAAAGAGTTTGAAATAGGAAGGTTTTAGAGACAGTCATATGTGTAGTAAGCATACGACTAGATTAATGAGACTTGGATTACACTGCATTGGTCGTGAAAGAGTTTGCAAACAGATGTTTTCATATCGTTTTTGTATGGTTATATTTTACCCCAAGTTAGCAATTGAAGGTTGATTGTTGTCCAGAAAAAGAGTCATTATAAATATCAATTAGAACATATTTCAGCACTTCATTGTCAAAGGAGGATAAATGTTGCAATAGAAGCAAGACCACCGTCACATCATCAATAAAGCACAGTAGATGATATGTGAATATTGACCACTAAATAATCAGGATCTACCTCTAATGATACTGTGGGCAGTCACCATGTGTTTGGGCAAATTCAGAGCATAACTAGACACATAGGCAAGTAAAAAGGGCAAGGACAAAACAAACAGTATGTCTATCTTCAGTGGAATAAAAAACGGTATTTGGAATAAAGTGCGCCTCCTTGTGGCTGCACACCACACCCTGTGCTCTCACCTTGGTGGAGTTAAAGGAACCAAATCCCATCAGCTTCATCATCTCAATCTCCTCTTCGGTTTTGCCCTCCATGTCTTCCTCTGTGAAAACGAAAGGATGCTTTTGAAGTTTTGCCGAAAACCTAAATGTTTGTCAAAGCTGAAAGTCTTTTTAAATGTCAATATAGCATTTAGGGGCACATTAACATTTGAATACCTGAGATCAGAATTGGCTTTGCAGCCTTTTCCTTCGGCTCTTTGCTGTCCTCATCACGCCGTTCGGAGGATGTGGAGCGATGGCGTCTGGGGGGAGACCTGCAGGGGGAACGAGGAAATGTGAAATAACAGCAGGATGCTTCTGAAACTTAAAGGGAATATAATGGTCATCATTTGTGTAAGTCTAATACCTGGACCTAATGTTCCCATGTTTTGGTGTCTAATGACGCGTTTCCACTTCAGCGCGGAGCCCCGTTTAAGAGGGCTGTGACGTCAGCGGCCCGCTTTTGGTTGCGTTTCCACTTGGCCTAGTACCGGCTAGCGGGTCCTAATTCACAGTTTTTCTGGCCCCATAAAATCGGGGTTCTAGGGCCAGGAACAACCAGGCTGTGACATCACTCTCGACTGCTGATTGGTCAGAGAGAATCGTCGCATATAAATATATATATATATTATATAGCGAATCTTGCAGCATTTTTATAAACAGCATTTTTGTTAACAGAGGATCAACAAAAATGGCAAAGAAAAGCACACCGTGGTCCGCCGAGGAAGTTACGACGTTCCTACACTTTATTGCAGATGACAAGATGCAGCGGGAGCTCGACGGGACAACTCACAATATGAAAGTATTTAGGGAGGTCTCTACACTGATGTGAGGAAGCGGTTTCTCGAGGACTGTCTTGCAGTGTAGGGAAAAACTGAAAAAGATGAAGAGTGAGTATCGCGTAGTGAAGGACAACAACAACAACAACAACACGAGTGGGCGTCGCTCTGCCCGCCAAAAAGCCGATCGCTCCGCCTACACTGCGTTACTATAGATACTACCCCAGTTCCTAAACTGTAATGGAGACGCACCATAAAGTGAGCCAGTCCTAACGAGCGAGCCAGTCCTAACGAAGTGAGCCAGTCCTAACGAGCGAGGCCGTGTAGTAGAAACGCGCCATAGTGTCTAACGGAGACAACAATACAGGTTTCAATGCCATCGTTCAGCAAAGGACAACCACTTCAAGGCATACGTTTTATAACTGTCAAATCTAATTAGGGAAAAGGAGCCTACAGAGAAATATATCGCGGTGCAAAATGGCCCACATTGCGACACATGTTAAGTGGCCTCCTGTTGCAATGTTACCACAGCAGTAATACTGCACTTATTTCATAAATTGGCATTCACATTATTCATTAACACACAAACATGGGAGGATAGGATCATGGATGACAAACACAAAGTCTCATTTGCAGATACATATGCTTGTTCTCAAAAGGCAAATAGTACCATACATGAACAGCAATCATTCAAAACAAAGCTAGTCTTTGACAATTACCTAGACTCATATTTGTTGACAATATAAAACATTAAGTCTCAAATGTAATATTTATCCTACTTTTGTGTTAAAAATCTAAATAGCACAATGCAATCATAAAAGGAATCAAGACATAAATATAATTAAAAAAGAAACATGGCTACGATAAATCCCATCCAGTCTTTCCTCACCTGGATCGTCTCCTGTGAGGAGATCTGGAGCGACTCCTCCTGCGCTCGCGATCTCGAGAACGGGATCGCTCCTTCTCCCTTCGCCTTCGCTCACGATCCCGAGAAGTGGAGCGGGAGCGCCTTCTCTCTGCGGGGGAACGAGATCATATTAGCCGGGAACTGAGAAATGTAACAGGCCTTATGGGCATCCACACAATAACAGTGTTCCACACACTGAGAGGTGTGATTTAAAAAGGGCTTAACCTCATCCATCTGTTGCTCCATGCGTGTCTAATTAAAGTGTATTTGTAGTTTTCTTTTGCAAAGACATAATGCAATGTATGCCACAGGTAGGACTGACAATTATAATTATTTCTATTATTAGCTTGATCGATCAATCTATCTAACATGCCTGAAAGTAGTGAGACATATCCAGTTAGTTAGTCCAAGCTCAAGTCTTTAAATGTCTTTTATTTTCAGTTACTAAAATAAATTAAAAAAAGCACTTTCATATGATATTTAACAGAGAAAAGCAGGACATCTGAATTTTTCGGCCCATTTCGCATGAACATTTAAGTTAATAATATTTCTGTTTAATTGGTGGATAAGAGTGCCTATTCATTCTTCATGCAAATGTATATTGTTGTTGATATAATACAGATATTACATTGTTTTCAGGACACGTTACCTTTACTCTTTAACTTTTCGACCTCAGGTAGAACTGGGCCGCCTGAATATGCAAGAACACATTAAAATACTGTACAGATCTACATATAAGGTAAGGCTGATCTTAACGTGCCTTTAAAGTTTATAGTTTGAAACCCTGTGAACCCAATGAAAGGTCAAATGTGTAGAAATTCAGTCACATATTTTAAAATGATGTAATCTAAATTGACAATAACAAGCACAAACCAAATGTTTCCTAAAATGTGATGTTTTTACGGAGCGTCATGTAAAGATCAAAGTTCTTACGTCACCCTTTAAATCAGTCGATGTGATTAAAAAACTGGACTCAGGTTGCATCTGTATTTCACAATCGGAAACAGGTCTATTGCCAAGTAGTTTTACACATACGAGGAATTGTCCTTGGTGTACTTGATAGACTACATAAAACACAGTTAAAGATAAAGATACAAAGTAAGAAAAAGAACACCCCAAAAAAATACATTTGTGTGCATGCATGTAAACATAGTATAGCTTGAAATATGCTATGTTTGCAAGAAACTTCGTCATTAAATGAGATTTATTTGTATCTGTCCAGTATTTGATTCAAACAGAAGTATTACAAATTACATTTTCAATTCTAATCAGACTTTATTTAGGAGTTAGGACACAACTCATGGAGGTCTAAAATAAAAGAATGCTAATAGACGAACAAAATAAGAAAAATCTATCGCTTCTATAATTCACTTTCTAGAATTTACTGTGAGCCTTCACATACTCAGACTACTTCAAATTGTGGTAATGTCTGCTTTTTATACTGTGAAATAAGATAACGTGTTATGTTTGGAGCTCGGTAGCATCATCATTAGCATCATGCGTTGTGTTTACGTTAGCTAAGTTAGCTTAGGTAGCTAACGATAACTTCTAAGTATTCTTACCTCGTCTTGGAGGAGTCCGACTCCTGCTCCTGCCCATGTTCTTATGAAACAACAGTGACCCTAGTAGTTAAAGGTATTACTGAATATAATACAATTAAAGGGGAGAATCTTTACCAAACTGTGGGTTGTTTTGTATGGCTACCACTTCAATGCAGGATGGTCTGTTGTCCGTTGCTATGCTCACTTCCGGTTAGCTTCCTGAATTAGAGCGCCCTCTACCGACGTGGAGGAAAGTCGCCGCCTGTTGTTAACCCATAAGAACCCGGACCCATTTCTACTTTTGAGGAAATTAAGGGGAACATAATTTAGACTAAATAGACCACCTAGATTCTAACACATTTCTGAAAATAATCCCCCCTAGTGTAAAATATCTGAAATGTGACATATAAGTCACATTGGACTTTAATGGTAAAATAACTCTTATATATAACTTCATTAACGAGGATGATTTTTTGGTTTAAATTAGTTTGAAAATTCTTTGAATTGAAGAATAAGAACATATCAACTCAATATAATTGAATCAGCTAAATTAACTGAGCAGGCTAAAGCTGTATAAGGAACTTTCCAGAACATTTAAAGTGCATGTGACACCCTTGTCACGGTGGGTCCTTATTTAGTACAAATAATAGTACTTTAATAAGGACTTCAAATGGTCAAACAAGCAGAGAAAGAAACGTAAACCAGATGTCCAGTTGATTTTAAATCAAACTTGATCTTTAATGACTGATACATGGTCACCTTGCAACACTCACTTATACATTCTAATATAAAATAAATTAAAACCATAAGCAAACATCACACATCAGCATATCTGATAACAGCTACTGGTTACAACTGAAAATAAATACAACTCTCAAGAGGTATTTTGCACACATACACTTAAAAGAACATGAGAAAAGTGGAATGTTTAGTACCTTCAGTATCTTCTATTACTGGGTTTCAAACTGCATCGGCAAGCAACAACTTATTTATACTTCATCCTTTTTCGGGTTAATAGAGGCATTTAAAGCGACTTGTGTTTTGTTGCGAGTCAGTTTTTCTTTATTCTTCTCTGCTGCAATAACATCAATAGGCTGATATTTTCACACAGAACCAGCATTCAGAGGAGCACAATCAGAAGCTATCAGTGTATTTCTACATGTACTGCACCTGTGCTCACAGAGTATACCTGCAACATCTATCTGATAATTAAAACCAAATAATGACTAGAAGATGCCTATGATGATGAACAAATACAACGTACTAAAATGTCAATATACATATGTCAAGTGCCTCTTACATGGATAATTGGTGCATAATTCAAGGGGTGTTAAATGTCTGCCGTGTCTTGCAAAGTTGTGGATTACAAATCAATGGTATGAAACAAATTCTGAGTGCACAAGTAACTAAGTTTAAGAAAGAGTGTTTGAATGCCTATACAGTGAAGTTAAGTAATGGTTTGATAGCACAGCAGGTGAAAATAAGACATGAGTAATACAGGGACTGAGTGTGTGTGACAAGAAGCATCAGGTTGTACCGGACCTGGGTCAAATACTGCGTGAAAACATGATCAGTGTCCTTTAACCTAAGGTGAGACACTACAGGCAAATATATCTTTCGTATTATTTTCATATGGGGTGGAGGCGTGTGGTACAGTGGGTTGTGTCGGTGTTCCGATCAGGGGGTCACAGGTTCAAACCCCACTGCAGTCAGCATGTCGTTGTGTCCCTAGGCAAGACACTTCCCCCAAAATTGCTCATGTGGGGATTGCCCACAGTATTGAGTATGTAAGTCGCTTTGGATAAAAGCGTCTAACAAGTAACATGTCATGTTACTGGAAGGGAAATATAAGAAAAACACATTTGTGCCTTTGTCGATTTTTACTTAATTCACCAAAAGTTAGATGATGGTTCTTTTGCGTATTTAAACCAACATTTCATAATGTAAGTAACTGGAGGGAGTTTCATGTTGATGTCTTAACAGGTTATATTTTACCCTATTCTCCTGTAGTGTGGAAAAATGAATTTTACAGTGTAAATCTTTGAAGGCATTTTTCTCAAAATGAGTCAGAAAATTCCACTTCAGTAGCAATTACTGAACATTAACCAAACATTTATGCCTATGTTTATTCTGAGGGTTATTAAAGAGGGGTTTGTTCACACACTCTTCGGTTTATAGAAGGTTTTATCTAAAAAATGATGGTAGAAACTGATTTATGGTTTGGTACAAAATATAATTGTCTTATGTAAGTAATCAACTGAGGAAGTATAATTGCGTTATCTATTAGTTAATAAACTAAGCCTGTTCACCTGCAGTGTCTCCCTTAAGATGAATCACCACTTGGATCGAGCATCAGTGTTACAGTAAAGTATTTGTAAGTGAAGTTAGTACACCGTGTCTGTGAAGGACATCTGAACTGACACTACATCTGCTGCTGCGGTTAACTCTGTCACACACTAAGGAGATGTTTCACTGTGGTATTTCACCGAGGTCAGGTGTCCCTGAACGCCTCAGGTCTCGGCCTTCTCCTTCTGCTTCTTGCTCTTCTTCAGGAACGACGGCGGCTTGAACTTCTTCTTCTTCTTGGACGGGGACTTGGAGGGCGAGCACTCGGGGGTGCCGCCTTGTGGTTTGGGCAGCGGAGCGGTGGGCGTGGAGGTGGTGTCGTTGGTGGAAAGAGCCTTCATCCCTTTCTCAAGCTCCTCCGTCGTCTGCTTCTCCTCCTCGCCTCCATTCTGTATGGCTGGAGACTCGGGCTTTGCCTCTTCTGCTCCAATAAAAAAAAAAAACATAAAGTAATGAGCAACATTCACAGAGAGCCAGAAGTGGGAAGTAGTGGAGTACAAATACTTTGTTACTGCACTTAAGTACATTTTTCTGGTATCAGCCCTTTACTCCACTACTTATTTTTCTGACCACTTTTTACTTTCTACTTCTTACATGTTGAACACAAATACCTGTACTTTCTAGTTCTCACATTTTCCAAACAGCTGGCTCCTTTAGTCTGAATGTGTGTTTGGTGGCGTGATCATTATTCTTTAGAGTCATTGCGTGCCTATTGATTTGAACACGATCCATGTATCCATCATTTCCTGGTCTTCTCTAAAGAAGAGGGACCAATGGAAACGTTGTCATGTTGCCGTTGTTCAGCATGGAAACATTCATTAGCTAACAATGACATTATTGTTCTATTCATATGAAGGGAGGTCAGGTACTCTTTAAAACAGCTGCTAGTTATGGGTACTTTTTACTGAAGCACATTTCAAAGCCCATACTTCTTTACTTTTACTTGAGTGAAGAAGTTTAGTCAGTACTTCTACTTTTACCAGAGTATTTTTAAACACGCGTAACTGTACTTCTACTCGAGTAAAGGACGTGTGTACTTTTGCCAACTCTGAAGAGAGCTGCGAGGAGTGCAGCTGCAAAGCTACATGCTGGACATGTCACTGCAGAGGAACATGCTTGCTTAAAAGGAATATTTCATCCACAAAATGATCTATTCAATTGCAATTATTCACCCTGGGTTACGTTGAATTTGGGAAGAAAACTTTGGTTTTTGTCAGCAGGATTTAACAAAAATGCATCTAGAATATTCTCATTTTTCTGACCCTTGTTTCCCGTGGAACACGTGAGAAGAATAAAATGTTTTTCACAAATTCAAGGCAACAAAGGTTACTGATGTACAAATTATTATTTTGGTAGTGAAGTATTAGTTAAATGGGTGGTGGGTTGTCATTCTCTGTACTTACTAGTGAGAGAAGACCAAAGCACCAGAAGTGTGCCCTACGAGTCAGTCACACAGAAAAGGACACAGAGTACAACACAGTAGGTACAGATGAAATATGTAATGTAAAGCCAAAGTAACAGACATTTTGACTCATAACAGAAATATTCTCCATTCACGTGGAGTCATTTTTAGGGCAATGCCTGCTCACTGGAAGATATACAAGTGAAGAAAGCTTTATTAATACTTTTCACCTCCTCCTGTATTTTTCGGTTAGTTCGAGTCAAAATGTCTTTCATGAGAAACATCAATAACACATGGTAACAAAAACAGCCCATGTTACGCCTTCAAATATAACATGCAAACCTTTTCCAGCACTAAGCGCTTACATGTTGTTTGTATGTGTGCTGTGTTGAGGTTGTGTGTTTATTTAGAATTTTAAATTGTAGTCTGCCTTAAAATTTAATTCAATTATAGATTTTTTTAATTGTTATTTGTTTTAAAACATTGTCTTTCTTACATTGTTTTGCTGTTACCCTCTTATATAGGCCTTTATAGAACAAGCTCAAATCATTGCATTATGTTGAAAGTGCTGGCTGTTTTTACAGAGCTTAAACAACCTGGAATAAGATGCAGAACAGTCTAATGTTTATCTAATTTCTATTGATAGGGCAATTTAAATAAATAAGGAGGTTTAATACAGCTGTTTCTAAATGTGTGTATGAGCTTTAAATACAGAAATGTAACAGTAATGTGTGTATGCGCTGCATATAATATTGTTTTTAAGTGTGTAGGAGCCACAGGTGGGAAGTAGTGGATTACAAATACTTTGTTACTGTACTTAAGTACATTTTTCTGGTATCAGTACTTTACTCCACTACTTATTTTTCTGACCACTTTTTACTTCTTACATGTTGAACCCAAATACCTGTACTTTCTACTTCTTACATGTTGAACCCAAATACCTGTACTTTATACTTCTTACATGTTGAACCCAAATACCTGTACTTTCTACTTCTTACATGTTGAACCCAAATACCTGTACTTTCTACTTCTTACATGTTGAACCCAAATACCTGTACTTTCTACTTCTTACATGTTGAACTCAAATACCTGTACTTTCTACTTCTTACATGTTGAACCCAAATACCTGTACTTTCTACTTCTCTCATTTTCCAAACAGCTGGTTCCTTTAGTCTGAATGTGTGTTTGGTGGCGTGATCATTATTCTTTAGAGTCATTGCGTGCCTATTGATTTGAACACGATCCGTGTATCCATCATTTCCTGGTCTTCTCTAAAGAAGAGGGACCAATGGAAACGTTGTCATGTTGCCGTTGTTCAGCATGGAAACATTCATTAGCTAACAATGACATTATTGTTCTATTAATATAAAGGGAGGTCAGGTACTCTTTAAAACAGCTGCTAGTTATGGGTACTTTTTACTTAAGGACATTTCAAAGCCTCTTTACTTTGACTTGAGGAAGGAAGTGTAGTCAGTACTTCTACTTTTACCAGAGTATTTTTAAACATGAGTATCTGTACTTCTACTCGAGTGAAGGATGTGTGTACTTTTGCCATCTCTGGTAGGAACTGGGTATAAAGAGCTGTAACAATACTTTCTGCTCGTGTGAGCTGTGTATTAGGGATGTAGCACGGTTGTTTCTGAATGTGTGTGTGAGCTGAGTCTAAAGAGGTGTAGCACAGTTTTCAGAAGCGTATGGAGCATGAGGGCAGATGTCAGACTTGGAGCAGCTGCTGATCGGCGTGCAGTGCGTGTTGGGCCTCACCTGAGAGAGGAGGGGGACTCTCTGTGGGGGAGGCAGCGGGGGGAGACTCCTTGTCATTTGCCACCTCCTCCCCTACTCACACAAACACACACAGTCACACATAGGGAGGGACAGTGAGGCTGTGCAGGAAGTCAGGAGTTGTGAACATAGTGTACACCACAGACACAAGTTTGTTCAGGGAGCTGTGTGTAACCTCTAAAAATAAAACTTAGATAAGTGAACAATTCCTTTTTGAATATTTTAAAACATGTCGTACCAGAAAACATGAATTCAGAAGGGGTATAAATCATGCTTTATAGCACGAAACTGTGAAAACATTTGGTACAACACATAGCACCTTTAAGAAGGTTAGAGGAAAATGTGCAATTTATCATAAGCGGAAGTGAGCTACCTTTACTTTACATATAATACGTTTATATAGCCAGAAGTACATGAAAGGTAAAATCAATAAGATGATTTAATATTAACGATAAGTCAGTTGCTTAAGACATTTTTGAAAATAATAAATGAAAAGCTTCACCCACAGAGGAAGAATTCAAGGTAACACTGTGTGAGTAACTAATATAAAAAGGACAGTTTTTTGGTTGAAGTGTTCCTTCAAACTATCACATATGGGTAAAACTGAAACATACTTTGATCCATATAAAGCACAGGGAATTAACTTTTAATAGCTATATTGTGTTTCATTTATCCCCTAAAATATTCATATAAAACACAATTAAATAAAAAAATAGCAAAAAACAAAATAAATACAAATATATATATATAAAGATAAGAAGTCAAATAAAAAAAAATATATGTATATTTAAATAAATGGAAGAAATGTGACTGTGTCCATTTTACAATATGTCACAGCAACAGAAATGTGTATATTACAAATCGAGTTCTAAGCCAGTGTAAACAGACCGCATGCAGTTACTATTATGATTTTTTTTAACTGCAAGGTAAACATCTAAATAGAGTTTATAAAGTGGGCTGAGTCGTGTGAAATGAATCCTACCGTTGGTTCCTCCATCCTGTTTCTTCTGCACCTCCTTGCGGTACTCGTCCAGCTCCTGGTCCGTCAGCTGGTTGAAGGGGTTGGGAGGTTCTGGTTCTGGTGGGACTTTAGGAGTGTCCACAGGAGACTAAAAGACAAGCAGAGACAGACAATGAAAGCTTTTAATACGACCGCTGAGGGAGGAGGACTCAGAGAGGAGATGGTCTGCAGTTTACCGGAGGACTGTCGACCGTTATAACGCTGGCGAGGACTTGAGACTGCGGTCCAGCCGTCTTCATGTCCTGGCGATTCTGCTCTCGGATCTGAGGAGAGGAACAAAAAGTCTCGTTTGTTTCACATAGATATTATGCAAAGATAGACCAGAAGACAACTTTGCAACTATATTACATGAAACAGAAGCATAGACAAGTTTGACAGGATCTAAAGTTGCAAATAAACTCAAACTGCACACTGCCTAACTTGCAAAAAACGGAATATTTGTTTACAACATTTCAGTTTGAGAGCTTAATCAGGCAATGGTTAGTTACAACTGTAGTAGAATAAAATAAGTATCAGTGTTTTAGTAGCAAATGTCAAAGGTTACACACACTGCCCGACAACACAACTGTTGAATTAAAACAAACTGTAAGAGGATAGTAGGAACATGTCACTGTGGCACTGATAGCAACACATATGAGGCAATAAAAGAAGACCAGTACCAGGGGCGGGACGAATCCCGATGGGCCGGTATACTGAAGTGGGCCGGCGGTACCGAAGTGGGCCGTACGAGAGTCCCGGGCTGGTTTGTAGTCCCAGTCCGCCCCTGACCAGTACTGAGTATAAGCAGTCAATAAACCCCGCTGGCTGCACCTGAATCCACCTGTCTGGTTTATTCTTGATCTGAGAGTCGTGTTCTTCTCCACAACACATTAACAAGCCATCTTTAATATTGTGGGGCTTTTTTAGATTATCAACCTGATACAACTCGCCTTCATGTCCTATTATATTTGTATTTATTTACTTACTTTATCTCTTCTGGAGGCTTACATTGTACACAATGCCATGCCTATCACCCACAACATTTCCAATTTGCAATAAAATGCATGATTATCATATAATTATAATTTTAACGTCCCAAAGGTTAAACTTCATAGTGCAACATTGTTTTTTTGTATATGCAATTTAAACTCTGGGGCTTTAAACAGTAATTTTCTAGGAATCTTCTTTCTTAATCTAAGCAATTTGAGTGTTTTATGTTTGTTTTTGCAATGTTCAAAACAACAGATAAAGCCAGAAATCTAGGTGTAATCATGGACTCTGACCTGAGTTTCAACAGCCACATTAAAACAGTTACTAAATCAGCCTACTATCACCTAAAGAACATATCTAGGATTAAAAGACTAATGTCACGGCAGGATTTGGAAAAACTTGTCCATGCTTTTATCTTCAGTAGACTCGACTACTGCAATAGTCTCTTCACAGGTCTCACTAAAAAATCTATTAGAAAGCTGCAGCTGATTCAGAACGCTGCTGCTCGAGTCCTCACTAACACTAAGAAAGTGGATCACATCACTCCTGTTCTGAAGTCTTTACACTGGCTTCCTGTGTGTCAAAGAATAGATTTCAAAATACTGCTGCTGGTTTATAAAGCACTGAATGGTTTAGGCCCAAAATACATTTCTGACCTCCTGCTAAATTATGAACCATCCAGATCTCTCAGGTCTTCAGGGACTGGTCAGCTTTCTGTCAGAGTCAGAACTAAACGTGGTAAAGCAGCGTTCAGTTATTATGCTTCAAATATCTGGAACAAACTCCCAGAAACCTGCAGGTCCGCTGCAACTCTTACTACTTTTAAATCCAGACTAAAGACTTTTCTTTTTGTCGCTGCTTTTAATTGAACTATTCATATCTTAGACTGCACTGTAACTTTTATCCATGTATTTTTTCTTTTAGTGTTTATCCATGTATTTCTTCTTTTAATGTTTATTTTATTAGCTTTTCTTTTTAATGACTGATTTTAAATGCCATTTTCTTAATGTCTTTCATTTGTTGTAAAGCACTTTGAATTGCCTTGTGTTGAAAAGTGCTCTATAAATAAACTTGCCTTGCCTTAAAAGGTCCCATGTCATGGCCATTTCTACTGATCATAATTCCATTGTTGAGGTCTACTAGAATAGATTTACATTGTGCAATTTTCCAAAATCACATTGGTTTCTCATACAGCATCTCTGTATAGTATGTGTATTCACTCTCTGTCCTAAACGGCTTGTTGGAGCTCCTTCCCCCCCCCCCTCCCTGTGAGCCCACTGTGCTCTGATTGGTCAGCTTGCCCACTCTGTTCTGATGAGTCCACCACCGTTACAGCGGAACATCAGTGTTTGTGTTACAATGGCGTTTGTTAGCAACCAGGAAATGACACCAGTAATGACAAACAGATGAGAATGCTGCGTGGGGTCTGGGTGCCGTGTTGGCGGGACGTTGCGGGGCTCGCTGCTGTGAGAAGCGGACAGTGTGAGCTGGTGTCGTTTCCTGGTTGCTGCGTGGGGTCCATTGGTCCAATGGGTTCTGGGGCAGCATAGACAGGTCTTTTCTGTGTTAGAGTTTTACTCACTACAGGGTGTACTTTGAGGGTTTTTGACTCTGCAGACCGTTTACATGCAGAAAAACCTTCATAACACACAAGGGGACGGGTAATAACCAGAAAAGCATGACATGGGACCTTTAAAGATCTCATGTCATCACGGAAATAAATGTGTAAATAGGGAGTGTGATGTTTCAGTTGCTTCAGACTTGCAAATCAAGATTCTTGCAGTTTGCAGGGTTACATTAGCCAAGTCTGAAAAGATAGGAACTATTGAAAACGTCACCTTGTTTCGTGTGGCGATCACCTCCTGAGGGTTGGTGAAAAGAGGCACAAACTGGTTGGTCTCCATCTTGATGGCCGTGCTTCCAGATTGTGTTATCTCTTCGGACTTCAACCACTAAAGAAAGACATACAACATAATATATCATAATCCACTTCAAATAACCAAATGGGCAAAGGTTTAGGACTCAACATGCCCAAAGTGTAAAGGATCCAGTCTGTGTGCTTTAGTGTAAAGTCAATGTCTGCCAGTAATAGAAAAAATAAGAACAAAATATCCTGTTAGTCACACGAGACGCACTTTCTTGAAATAAAGAGACGAATTACTTAGTAATTAAAATTATTTCCATTAACAAGTGTTTACAAAAAATGACTTAGCATGACAAAATAATAACTTAGTTTCATAAAATAATGTTTTATGAAAGGTTCTCAGTATTTTGAGATAAGTAAATCTTTATAATAAGAAACGTTCTTATGATTTTGTTAAGTAATTACTTTGAGATATCAAGTCATGACATCATCACGTTGGCGTACATCATTTAGTCATTTGCTTGCTTAAAAAACTATTTTAACCCGTTAGAAAATATGTTTTTTAAGCTTTGAAAATGTGGATGTTTTTCCACCAGAGGGCAGACTCTGATCCTCACAGAGCAGCGGCTCTCCTCTGCAATGCAGAGAGAGGAGAGAGGGAGGAGGGAGGAAACAGAGAGGGGGAGACAAGCTCCTCCCACTGATGTAAGAGAACCAGCCTTATATTGTTTTGGTCTCAGAAGGACTCATCACTGCAGCTCTGCCTCATGTTCTCTCCAAGGTACACACGCTCTACAGTGCAAATCAACACCCATCAGAGTCAGAGAGAACAGTGTTGGTCTTGGATACAGAAACTCGTCGAATGAACATTTCATGTAACCAAATCATCAGAAAGATGTTGAGTTAACTGCTCTGTTTCTCCTTCTTGCATCAGCCATGATCGCCAAGCTTTTTCCCTTCAGTCACTTTAATCCCCCTCTGATCCCTCAGCTCTATCTCCTTCACTTCTTTAAACCCTCATGTCATTAGACAGTCTTCATCTCCAGCTTTGAAAGGAAACATCACACACAATCAATCAATCAATCAATCAATAAGCCAGGTGTCAGAAAATATCTCTACAACTATTTTGATAACAGGTCAACTACTGAGTTATTTTTAAAGCAAAGCTTGTAGAAAATGTTGCGTTCAGCTTCTGAAATACAGATATTTTAGTATATTATTTTGAAATGGTTATTATTATTATTATTTTGGTTTCCGACAGACAAAACAAGACCTCGCCTTGGACTTTTAAAAACTGGGAAGAATAAAAGTCACTATTTTCTGACAATTAGGTCGATAATCTATTCAGTTAGAAAATAATCTGCCAATTAACCAATCAGGGGATTAATGGTTAGTTTGAGCACCACTTGCAGCATTCATTAGAACTTTGTCTTATCAAAAAATATATAAATTAACAAAAATTGAGCTCAGATGTTGCCAATGACATTTTTATACCAACTGATTAACCCATTAATTTAAAAATACAATCAGTAGATGCCTGGATGATTATAGTAATCCTTAGTCTCAGCTATAGCCTGCATTCAATTGTGGATGTTGCAATAACCTTACAGATAATGCATGTGTTAGCGCTCCAGCCTGGACCGTTATTTTCTAAGTCTGGTCATCAATTTTCCTTTAGACAATTCTTGAACTGCCTCCATATTGTGATTTGTTCAATAAATCCGGATATGTACAAAAGTACACACATCCTTTACTCGAGTAGAAGTACAGATACTCGTGTTTAAAGATACTCTGGTAAAAGTAGAAGTACTGACTAAACTTCTTTACTCAAGTAAAAGTAGAGGCTTTGAAATGTGCTTCAGTAAAAAGTACCTATAACTACCTGCTGTTTCAAAGAGTACCTGACCTCCCTTTATATTAATAGAACAATAATGTCATTGTTAGCTAATGAATGTTTCCATGCTGAACAACGGCAACATGACAACGTTTCCATTGGTCCCTCTTCTTTAGAGAAGACCAGGAAATGATGGATACACGGATCGTGTTAAAATCAATAGGCACGCAATGACTCTAAAGAATAATGATCACGCACCAAACACACATTCAAACTAAAGGAACTAGCTGTTTGGAAAATGAGAGAAGTAGAAAGTACAGGTATTTGTGTTCAACATGTAAGAAGTAGAAAGTACAGGTATTTGAGTTCAACATGTAAGAAGTAGAAAGTACAGGTATTTGTGTTCAACATGTAAGAAGTAGAAAGTACAGGTATTTGAGTTCAACATGTGAGAAGTAGAAAGTACAGGTATTTGAGTTCAACATGTAAGAAGTAGAAAGTACAGGTATTTGTGTTCAACATGTAAGAAGTAGAAAGTACAGGTATTTGGGTTCAAAATGTAAGAAGTAAAAGTAAAAAGTGGTCAGAAAAATAAGTAGTGGAGTAAAGTACTGATACCAGAAAGATGTACTTAAGTACAGTCACAAAGTATTTGTACTCCACTACTTCCCACCTCTGATTAAATCAAAAGTAATGATTCTCTGAGCCTCACAGTGGTGCGCTGCCCCGGGCTGTTTAGCTCCTGGTTGACTTTCTGGTAGCTGTTGGGGGTGTTGAGCCAGCGGGTCCTCTCCTGCTGCTGCCTCTGGGCGAACGGGTGCTGCCTCAGAGCCGGGTGCACCCCGTCGTCATCAAACTGGTGGTGAGCGGTCGCTGTGGCCGGCACCTCCACATCCCTCCTTGTCCGCGAGCGCTCCAGCAGCACCGGGAAGCGGTAAGCGTATCCTGTACGGTAGCCCTGGAGGACAAGAGGAGGCACAAGATTCAGACTAACTGACTCAGATGCTCCATTTGGAAAAAATAACTACTTGTGATTATTTCAAAGTGAAAGTCAACTTTATTGTCAATCTTTCAGTTTGTGGTACAGACAGAGAGATTGACTGATATTGCAAATGTGCATCTAAATCCTAATATTGGTGGGATTGATTGTTTTTAAATTATCATTCTGATTATCATTGAAAAATACATTAAAAGGATCATGGTGTGATTATTGAAGAGGATCTGCTCATCAATGCTTCGTCATTAGTATTGGTATCTTAAGGCATATTTATAATATCAGCCACTTTTCTAATGCATACAAAATACACTTACTGTACCAGATAATGTCAAGCTGTCATCAATCAGGGGACAACAATTATACTGAGACTTTAACTTAATTAAAAGTAGTCTTATAATCCACCACTATTTGTCAAAAGCTTGCTTATGTCTCCTTACAGTCGGATAGCTGTCCATTATGTGTGGTCTGATGAATTCACAACATTTTGACTTTTGGATTGAGGTCGAAGACTACAGAAACGAGGGTATGCACTGTGTGTGTGTGTGTGTGTGTGTGAGTTCTTAAATAATGTATATATTGGACAAGCTTAAATTATGCAGTTATAAGGGCATGTGAGGAACGATGAACGAAGACCTTGTGTTACATTTTCATGTCAACACAACATCTTGCCCCTCATGGTTTTAAATCCGTCTAAATGTTGGACAGATTGTTCAGAAAATGTTCGGTTAATGTGATCTTTGCATGGCACTTAAAGGAATATATAACGTTTTAGGAATTAGGCACATTGGCTTTCTAGAAGGGAACAACAGCCCCTCTTACACTGAACTTAATTACACACTTTATCTTGTTTGTTTCACCCCGACAAAAATTCAAATGTAAAATACTTTTATTTCTGATTTTAAATTATAAAATAAGATTGTAGACATTGTTTGGGAGCTTTAGCAGAGCCAGGCTAGATGTTTCCCCGTGTGTCCAGTCTTTAGTCACTTTAATTTGTGTCAGTACTTTGGCAGCCTTTGTGTAAAGTGTAAGAAATCATATCTGCTGATGTGAACTGAACATTAAATGCAGCCGCTTTACATTAAAAGCTTTCCAAACCGCAGGAAAGCTTTTAGGCCTTTATTGTGGAGCAGCTTCAGGAAATGGAGCAGAATTTCTCTCTGGACTTATTCTGAGTTCACATGATTGTGTTAAATGTGCATTGACCATATAGCAACGTATTGATCACATTTAGGTTGAATTACCTTAAAGGACTTTAGTTGATGTGAGGGTATAATATCTATTTGTCTATTCAGGCATTTTCATATTGTCTAGTCATTATATTTCTGCATGTCATAGTTAGGGTGGCCACCTCATTATTGCTCTGTAGCAGGACAGCTGGCTTCATTGTGCGGGACACTGCGAGAGGAGTTACTAAGATAAGGGTTTATAAATGTTTATTTTGATATCAGATGGAATACCTATCCGCTGTGGTGCAGCATTTTGATCTGCTTTAAAACGCAGTGGGCTTTGTGAAACGTTCAAGGTAACAGCACTGGACCTATTCCATTTTATAAATATAATTAATTGATAATAAAAGAGTAATATTTTGGTTGATGTCGTAATAGAAGAATATTAGCCGAGAGAATCAGACCAATGTTCTCAAGGCAGAAAGATGCAATGCTCATTTACAGTAAACACAGGAAACTCTATGTAAAAAGACCGAGGGATATTTAGCTGCTAATGTTAAATGAAACTTGGTCGACACAGAAGGACACTTTGTCAGTGAAACAGTCTTTATGTTGCAGTAGAGGAGTGCGGAGAGAAAGAGCTGCAGGGTGAATCAGCAAACCTCCCACACAGCAAGGTACAAGAGGTAACTTTGTTTTATTACCTTCTTTTATTGTAGAAAGGTTGTAACATGTTATTGTCAATCACTTATTAACGTTTATAGTTTTTACCACAATAATGGTATTACAGCCTTTAAATCAATGTTATTACACGTAATAATTGTTTTTACCTTGCTCATGTTAAAGCTTGAATTGTCTTTTATTATTTTACAGTCCTATATTTTAATTTTTTATAATTTTACACCATTAAATATATTTATTTGTATTTAACTGAACGACATGTGTAAAGAAAGTAACTTTTTTTAATGTATAATAAATGTATTAATCTTCACTTCACACATGTTACAGTATGTTTATTTGAGTTCAGCCTACCAGGTTATCCATGGTTCTCATGAGGGCCTCGAACTCGTGTTCCCCGATGCGGGTCTTGGTCAGCGGTCCGAAGGTGGACCCGGCCCAGCCCACGGTGCCGGCCACGCTGGGTTTATGGACGCTCCGATCCAGCATGATCAGGTTCTGTTCTCCACCAGCACAGCACAGAGCTGACACCTACAATATAATAATAAAACACATTAAAGGTCCCCTATGATACTGTTTTTCATCAATATATTATAGGTCTCAGATATATACAGAACATGTCTCTGAAGTGTTTGGCTCCAAACACCAAACAGATCATTGCAGCATTACCCAGAATCCCCTCTGTTTCAGCCCTGTTTCAAAAGTGCTGATTCTCTGTCTGTTACTTTAGATGAAAATAAGGAGCCCCTCCCCACGCCCCTCTGAGAGACATTTGGTTACAAAGAACTCAATAGGCGCATTCACACTGCGGTACTTTTCCCACAAAGGTTCATGCGAACTTAGTTCATGAGAACTCTTTTATCGCGTTCACACCAAAAAGAGCCGGTACTAAAATTAGTTCATGAGAACCTTTTTACCCCCGAGCGGCTCTTTTGTGAGAAAAGAGCTATATTTCTGATTGGCTGGGCGGATTGCAAACCACGCCCCGGAAAACTCCCAAAAAGTTTTGTGAAGCCGCCATTTTATTATCCTCGCATTAGCATTATTAGCATTAGCATTAGCCCAGCGCAGAAACGCAGAGAGACTAACTTATGGCAACACAAAATAAAACATGGGAGCGGTGGAGATGAGGAGGTGTCGGCGTTCTGGCGATTTACTCGGAAGGCTTCAGTAGAAGCTGCTGGGAGTCCCAGCAGCTTCTACTGAAGCCTTCCCCAACTCCGGGGACTTCCGGCCGGGGACTTTGGGCAGCAGTATACGCCGTGAAGTTGTTTGCGGCCTGCCAGTAAACCCAAAGCAGAAGAAGAAGAAGTGACGTCAGCGGCTTCATTTGCCTAATCCTCCCTCAGAGAACTTTTTCCGGTGTGAACGCGATCTGTACTTAGTTCATGAGAACTAAAGAGTTCGCATGAACTAAGTTCGCATGAACCTTTGTGGGAAAAGTACCGCAGTGTGAATGCTCCTAATGGTGCTCTAGGAGGAGATTCAGGTGATAAGGTGGGGGGGGGGGTTACCTTGGTTGCTGATTGGCTAATGGTTACACAAGACAACACATCGTTATGACATCACAAAGTGGCCAAAATCCGATCAGCTCATTTTCAGACAGGTTTTTATAGAAATGGATCAGGACAAAAAGAGAGAGAATCTTTGCTCCTGAAACTTTCAGAGTCTCTTTACACAGAGAAGACACATGTTGATGTAGAAGAGACATGAAGAAGAGGGGACACATGTTGATGTAGATGAGACATGAAGAAGAGGGGACACATGTTGATGTAGAAGAGACATGGAGAAGAGGGGACACATGTTGATGTAGAAGAGACATGAAGAAGAGGGGACACATGTTGATGTAGAAGAGACATGAAGAAGAGGGGACACATGTTGATGTAGAAGAGACATGAAGAAGAGGGGACACATGTTGATGTAGAAGAGACATGAAGAAGAGGGGACACATCTGCAGTCCTGTGCCGTTTATGCCAATTGGCACATTGTTTACCTGCAATTATGATTATCTGCCACACTGTGTTAATGTACAAGGATGTCCTCTTCCAACATGAGAGTAACATGATAACAAAGGTATCCCAACTGCAGCTGTGTACATGACAGGATGTGTGATTACCTAGAAGAGCATCAGGACTGTTTGAGGCAGATGATAGCTATGTGATTAACATGATGATTCAGCCTCTATGGAGAGAGACATCAAGCATGCTCATTTCTGACGTGGAGCTAATCTGAAGTAAACATTGAATACTGCTTTCTATTCCTCCATCTTGTGACTGTGTAACTCCCTCTCTTGGATATCAGCATGTGAAGGACACTGATCAGGAACTAGTTGATGCTCGTATGTGATGACTCCTTCTGGAGAGGATCACAGATACATGGATCCTGAGATTGAAGCTCGAGCCGGGGACGAGTGATATTTTCCTAACATGATTACATTACATGTCATTTGTTAGATGCTTTTATCCAAAGCGACTTACATACATTCAGTACAGTGGGCAATCCCCACAGGAGCAATTTGGGGTGAAGTGTCTTGCCCAGGGACACAACGACATGCTGACTGCAGTGGGACTCGAACTTGATTCGAAGTCCAGCACACTTCCCACTGAGCCACAGCCTCCCAGAATACAGTTTGGAACAATTCTGCGCTTTTAGAACACGTCATAAATCTGACGTAGACTTCTTCGGACCTTTCTCAAGATTTAATTTAAGTGCAATATTGGTGAATGAGGCCCAACGACCTTACAGCCACACTGCTGCTCCTGTAGGATTACTGCAGTGTGTGTTTGGCACGAGACTCTGCTCTCTGTACGGGACTGCAGAGCTGTTGGCTGCGTTACAGGGGAAGAGAACCGAGAGAAGGGCAAATTCTGAGGTGCAGAAATGATGCATCGACAATATTATCACATGCCAGCTCGCTTTCCCTCTCACACACGCCCACTTACATGCAGTGGCAGTCAGTTGTTAGTCAGTGCTGTGTGTGTGTGTGTGTGTGTGTGTGTGTGTGTGTGTGCGTGTGTGTATGTGTGTGTGTGTGTGTGTGTGTACCTGGATCTGGCAGGCAGCCTGAATGTGAAAGATGGTGTAGAAGGCCTCCTCCACAGACTCCCCCAGAGCCACGATGCCGTGATTCCTCAGCACCAGAACCTACACATAACAGAAATGTAGTATTATTTCATGTTTGAAGATCAAATAAAGGTTTGTTAAATTGAGCTGAATGTCTGTCGTGAAGTCATAACACAAAAAGGAACAATATTCAATTTAGTTTTGACTTCCCAAGACAACAGATGGACATTAGCTTAAATCTGTTATGGTGCATGACATGCTAATAACATGTTTTTTTAACTGAACATCGTGGTTTTTAAATAAAATAATAATAAATAATACAATGTTTATTATGTGTCGGTCATAAAATGGTGAAACTGTCATTTAGGGGAAAAAACGGAAGAATTTAAATGAAAAATATGTAATGAGAGAATTTGTTTTCTAAAAAATGTCTTGAAATACATTAACATATAGTTGGTGAATAACTTAATAGTTCTATGCAGGTCTCGAAAAACAAAAAAAGCTGCGCAACATTACAATTTTAACTTTGAATGAGAACTTTATTAATGGAGCTTCAAACTATGAGTTACATCCCTTCATTTATTCGATTATACAACAGCTGTATGTAATGGAGAAATTATAAGACACACTAAGACCGACTCCTAATTTAGTCTCCAAGCAGCAGCAGCTTCAATAATTAATCCAGTGAGGAGATCACATCACCTTGAGTCTGAGCTTCATTCATTCATGAAGATGAACAACCCACATGGGAACCTGAGGCAACGATCCACGTGTTTCAGATTAAATGTCTTTGATCTTGTGTTGCGCTCACCTTACAGGTCGGACCGAGGCTCTTCTGCAGCTCCACCCTGTCCTCCTCCTCCTCCATCACCCCGTTGTAGTCGTAATACGCCACATCGCCGACCAGCAGAGCCTCGTGGGACAGTGGCAGCAGGCCGGACTTCATCGAGGAAACCTGGTTAGAAAAGGTCATAAAAACAAGCTCATGTTCACAGTGTCACAAAGTGTTTTACAAGCAAATCCCTGCTGGACAATGATATCATGTTATCAGACCGAACAGAACAAGGAGACGCTGCAAATGTTACAATGCTAATATGAAATAACATCCAACTTTATAATAAGATAAGATATACATCGGTAGCTGCTTGCAAGAGTCTGCCACCTAGCCGACGCCATCATATGCAATATGTAGTTTAGATGGTAGGCTTATTCTACTGTAATGATCAATTCAGTAAAGTCACAAGGAAGAACCCTACAGTATATTCCCTTATAGTCATACATTATCAAACACAGCTGTTCACTGTTAGCAGCTAATGCATTCAAGCTCTATTCAGTTACCATGATGTGTTGAAATGTAATCTTGTAACATTTAGTTTTATGGCAGTTAAGCTAATTGAAGCTAATTGAATCTGGACATGAGCATCGGAAGTATAATGGTGTCTCCTACAGGTAAAACAGAGCTAACGCTAACTCCGTGTAGTGACTCACAGCAGCGGTGGCCGGCGTGTGGAGGTGGAGCAGGCAGCGAACGTCAGGCCGGGCGGAGTAGATGGCCGAGTGAAGGCTGAACTCCTCCGTGTCCACGCCCAGGTTGGTGCTCCCCCTCTCCACCACCTCACCCACGATATTCACCTTCACCTGGAAGCAAGCCGTTTGTAATGCATGTGAAAAAAGCCAACCAAACTCACTTCACTTAAATACTATTACATAGATTCAGTCCAATCTAATTCCACGCTGAGTAACGAGACGTTAACCATGACTTCAGTGAAAAACATACCATTTATTTTACACATTTCCTTTACTTTTAAAGTGTGTGTGACTCACCAGATTGGATCCGGTCACCTCGCTGTAGGCCAGGCCGTGTGGCAGCACCAGGAAGTGTTCCTGTTCTTTACTAACACGCAGCTGTCAGGAGGAAGAGAGCATCAGCACAGACAGTACAGAGGAAGAGAAGATATCAAAACCTAAGAAAAAACTGTGTTAAGGTCAAAAGATTTCTCTCTAATTTGGCCTAAATTGCACTTGAAATACAAAAAGCACATAAACAGATACACCAACTCTTTTGCAAGAAACCATGTTTGCAGAAAATATCTAAAAGTTATATTAAAAATAAGCAAAACAGGAGTTAACATTTGAGTGACTCCCCACTACTGGACACCGCGCTCACCGAATAAGGAACATTGTGTATGCTGTTCTCGCAACATTTCTTTTTGGCTATTCAGCTAAATGTATTTTCAGTTACAATATCGATGTTAAGATAAAATATGGTTTTGATGTGGATGTTTATTGCTGATATAGCCTCTTTAAAACTGAGCTAAGTGAGGTGTAATGTAAATGTGTATGCCCGCGCCGCCTATGAAGATCACAAGACACTATTATAAGATAGATTATGAGGAATGTGGCCCCCTATCTGAAGCATTTGGATAGTCATCACTCCTTTAAGACTGCTGCCAACTATATCAACAAAGTCCATTATATCTCTTTCAGCATCTACTGCACCACGATCAGCTCAGTTAGTCCCAGCTATGAGAGAAACTTCTAGAGAAAACTTCGGACCAAAGCGGATTTCAAGTTTAGCTCCGACCACAAACAGCCAGAAACACGTGACTAAAAAGCCGCACAATTAATGAAATGAAAATGAGAAAAAGATCAGGACTGAAACGTGAGAAGGAAGTGGCACTGACAGTGAGACACGTGCGGCTGATCTGGGCCCAGCCGTACAGATCGAACAGGCGATGGACGCTCGCCAGCTTGCAGCGCATCAAGCGCTCGCCCTTCACCAGGCTGCCGGGCTCCCAGATCTGAAGGTCGTTGATGGGGGTCACCATCATCATGTCTGAGTGAGAGAAGGAGAGAGTGAGGGAGAGAAGGGGAGAGGGGTGACGGTGGTCTGCAGTGGGGCTAAAATCACATCTTTTTAATCACAATTGAAATGATCTGTGTCGTAGACTATAGCCATACTTAAAATAGCTTTTCTGATCAAAAATATTTTTATTGCGTTTCAAAAATAAGTAATGTTTGCCATTTAGAAGTGGAAAGCAACATATACACATGAGACAATGGTCTGTACTGATTGTATGTACACAGAGAAAAAAGAATGACAAAGAACACAAACAAACAATAACAACGACTAAAATAATTTACCAGTGAGCCTCATACACACAGGAACCAGGAACATTGTTAAATGAATATATATGCATGCAATACATATACACAGCAAATACCTATAATCATACACATCTACTGTATACATACACACATACATTTGCTGCAGAAAAGCTATATGAAAGCAGATCGTTTTACAGAGTGTGGAATGCATTGAATGGCTTTTCATCATACATATTAACATCAACATATCAATATTTCATTTTCTAACTATCATGCTTACAGTCAGTATTTAAAAGCTGTATTAAATATTCTTTAAAGTGCACGTACTGGAAGGGGAGACGGGTAACGCGGCCGGAGAGCCGTGAGACGACATGAAGTCAGCGAGCTGCCTGAGAGCCCAGAGGTTCGAGGAGCTGCCCCCCTTCTTCATCTGCTCCTGGATCAGCACGTCCAGCTCCTCCCTGAACGACTACACACACACACACACACACACACACACACACACACACACACACACACACACACACACACACACACACACACACATACACACACACACACACACACACACACACACACACACACACACACACACACACACACACACACACACACACAGAGATTATTATAGTATCACATATATGTAGGGTATGCAAAGTTAACACTAATCATTTAAGTTTCATAATTATACTCAATTAAAATCAAACGAATGTCCTCCTATTTTGTTTGTGTCTACAATTTCTGCAATTCACCAATGTTTTCTTATTTTAGTTTTTCTTCTAGTTAATAGAACATTAAACAAGTGGTCAAGAGGGAAGTCCACAATTATACGTTATTATTTAAGTAAGATAAAATTGCATGAATATCATATGGTTATAATTGTATAATTCTAGAAAATCTACCGGTCCAATGATCCCAATTGGAGGAAGATGTTGATACCACTTACTAAAAACTGCTCTTTGATGCCTTTTAATATTCCTTTAACACCAGTACTGAACTCTGGAAAAACACATGTTAACTTTTGTAAACTTTATCTAGCAGCACTTCCTTTCATCGCTTCTGAAGGCCTTGTTCTTAAGGACTTCTTTGCTGGCATCTCTGCAATTTTACAACAAGATTATTTCTACACAGCACAACAACTAAACGTATACAGGGAAGGGGTTTCTTATACTAATCAAATAAACAATTGGCCTCCAATTTATGATAAAGTTAAGATTCATCATGTATTATTTAGTTCACCTTGGTCAGATGACTATTGCTGCATCTGGAGTTGATTTATCGTATTCTCTCCTTAATCCCTTTTTGTTTAAACTTTTAATACAAAATAGACGTATGTCCCTGGATTTTGAACACAGTCCCTTCACTACAGCAGTAAGGAGCAGAGATGGCACAAGTACAGACATCCTTTACTCAAGTAGAAGTACAGATACTCGTGTTTCAAAGTACTCTGGTGAAAGTAGAAGTACTGACTAAACTTCTTTACTCAAGTCAAAGTAAAGAGGCTTTAAAATGTTCTGAAGTAAAAAGTACCCATAACTAGCAGCTGCTTTAAAGAGTACCTGACCTCCCTTTATATTAATAGAACAATAATGTCATTGTTAGCTAATGAATGTTTCCATGCTGAACAACGGCAACATGACAACGTTTCCATTGGTCCCTCTTCTTTAGAGAAGACCAGGAAATGATGGATACACGGATCGTGTTCAAATCAATAGGCACGCAATGACTCTAAAGAATAATGATCACGCCACCAAACATACATTCAGACTCAAGGAACCAGCTGTTTGGAAAATGAGAGAAGTAGAAAGTACAGGTATTTGGGTTCAACATGTAAGAAGTAGAAAGTACAGGTATTTGTGTTCAACATGTGAGAAGTAGAAAGTACAGGTATTTGTGTTCAAAATGTAAGAAGTAGAAAGTACAGGTATTTGTGTTCAACATTTAAGAAGTAGAAAGTACAGGTATTTGTGTTCAAAATAAGCCAAGAGTAAAGTACTGATATCAGAAATATGTACTAAAGTACAGTAACAAAGTATTTGTACTCCACTACGTCCCACCTCTGGTAAGGGGTAAGTAAACATCTTAAATGAATACTCTCACTTAATGGTCAGCCTCTCCACCTCGCTTCATTAGCAGCAGAAACACAGAGTCATGCACTCAGAGAGGATCCAGCCCTGACTGCGTCTCAGAGCAGATTTATTGTGATGTGAGGACATTAGAGAAGGGGAAAGACTGAGGCAATAAATCTCGCAGACACACAGCCTTCTCACCGGACTCTGGAGGAGGCTGGAGATGCGTTTCTTCTGCGGTGGTCCGGAGCCCGGGGTGGAGTGCTGTGGAGACGGGAGGCTCTCCGGGACCCCATCGCTGGGGCTGAGCTGCACCGGGGTACCAGTGGGGGTCGGGGACTTACTCATCTTCTACTGTTCTGCAGTGGATGTCTTACAACCAGAGGTCAGAGGGGATACCTGCAAATAAAGGGTGTCACTGTTATACAAAATGCTGCTTGAAGCTGGACTGTGGGAATTTGATATTTAAAGGTCCCCTATTATACAGTTTTTCATCAATACATGATAGGTCTCAGATATACACAGAACATGTCTCTGATTGGCTGAAACACCAAACAGATCATTGCAGGATCATGTTTCAGCCCTGTTTCAAAAGTGCTGATTCACGGTGGGGTGGAGGGGGGGGGGTACCTTGGTTGGTGATTGGCTAATGGTTACACAAGCCAACAAATCGTTGTGAAATCATAAACTGGCCAAAATCTGATCAGCTCATTTTCAGACAGGTTTTTATAGAAATGGATCAGGACAAAAAGAGAGAGAATCTTTGTTCCTGAAACTTTCAGAGTCTCTTTCCACAGAGGGGACACATGTTGATGTAGAAGAGACATGAAGAAGAGGGGACACATGTTGATGTAGAAGAGACATGAAGAAGAGGGGACACATGTTGATGTAGAAGAGACATGAAGAAGAGGGGACACATGTTGATGTAGAAGAGACATGAAGAAGAGGGGACACATGTTGATGTAGAAGAGACATGAAGAAGAGGGGACACATGTTGATGTAGAAAAGACATGAAGAAGAGGGGACACATGTTGATGTAGAAGAGACATGAAGAAGAGGGGACACATGTTGATGTAGAAGAGACATGAAGAAGAGGGGACACATGTTGATGTAGAAGAGACATGAAGAAGAGGGGACACATGGTGATGTAGAAGAGACATGAAGAAGAGGGGACACATGTTGATGTAGAAGAGACATGAAGAAGAGGGGACACATGTTGATGTAGAAGAGACATGAAGAAGAGGGGACACATGGTGATGTAGAAGAGACATGAAGAAGTTGATTTTGCATAATAGGTGACCTTTAAATGAATGTCCATCACAATCGAGCACTTAAGAAACAAGTTCACATAATGCTGACCAAGCCTCTCGCTTCCAGGACAAGCTCTCTGTATTCTGCAGAGAGCTCATGTCTGACTTCTACGAGGGAGGTGTGTGAGTCCAAAATGTTTCAGCTGCAACTTAGAGGATGGCAGAACAAAAGGAAACGTTTCTGTCTACATTGTTTCAATCACTCTCATTTCCATTTGGGGAAATCAAAAATGTGCCCTGCAGTTAGAAATAGATCTTTTTCAAACCTGACAAATTATTCTAGGTGTTTTGCCATGGACAAATGCTGTAAGCTGTTTGCTCGGAAAATGCACTTCTTTGAGCAACAATTAGGGCAGCACAAGATATACACATCCAAAATAATGATGTTGAAATCCCAATAATGATTTTGCTTGCAAGTGCTGCCTTTCTACTGCCTTGAGCAAACAGCTTAAAAACAACAAATTGTTCATTAAAGTTGAGGAAAATAAATTACTTATAGCATTATTTTTGGAAGTATTGTAACATTGAACTGAAGAAAAAAGGCACCAAAAAGGAATGATAGTTACAGTAGGGTCGTTTTTTACTGACACTCTTTCACCTCAGTGCAATATCACTGTCTTTCAAGTTATTCTTAGTTGACTTGCCATTGACATTTATATAACAGCTAGTTGCCAGAGTTGGTGTTACAGATGACATGCAGTCCTTTAAGAAAACAGAAAGAATCCACTTCATTCAGCTGGAGCACAGTCTGAAGGTCGGCATGAAGGCACCTTATGACCAATTCTAACGGAGAAAAACATTAAAGATTGCGCTCGGCCACAATTATTGGCAGCAGCTTCAGAAAGAGCCTGAGGTCACAAACCTTGTGATGAAACTACAGAAACAACAACAGGCTGCAAGTGTTGAGCTCTCAGTTGCTCCATCACGGACAGTTTGTACTTTGAATATCATCTGTTTATGACTAGCAGGGCTGAATCTGAAATGTTAGTGATATGACAATATGGACTAGTCTGAGGAGACGCAATATCTAATATGTATTAAAGACAAATATTTGACTCAATTATATTCAGAATGTGGTGTGGCGAAAAAGTCCCAACCTGAAATGTGTATTCTACAGACAAAAGGCAAACTAATGTATTGCTATAAAAATCTATTTCCAATGTCGTGAACCATATCGCAACGTAAAGTAAATTAGATATTTTTTACAACGCCCTATTCGTACCTAATTTGAAATTAACCAAGCAAACAGATTAGATTAAATAGAAGTATGGACATGATTATTAATACAAAATAATAGGTTAAAAGACATTACAAAGTCTTATTTTGCTAGCCATTAGCTCCTAAAGCAGCGGCAATGATTCAGATCAATTCAAAAGGTAATTGCTATCAAAGTTAATACTAATACATGTAAATGGGAGAAGTGCAGTATGCAGAATATTGTTTAATAATAAGACTATGATTCAAAGAGTCCACTAAAGCCCAGCACATCAAATATTAAATCACAATTATCCGTTCAATCAATACTCTCACAATATGTACAATTTAAAGTAAGATAAGTACGTTTATCTTGCATTAGTGCGAAAACAGAGTGGATAAACAAACTGCACATTAAGCTGGCTTCTTCGGTAATCTCAAAAGGCAGCATAAAGATATAAAAACCTACCCTCACATGAAGGATGCTGTTTTCCTCAGGGCACAGATTAGTGGAAGTGCAGAGCTTTTTACAAAATGCAGCATTAGCCGACAGCAGCGCCAGAACCAATAACAGGAAGTGAGCTCGAGATGCAGCTCGGTAATTGGAGGAAGAGTAAAGAGTTACTGTAAGGACCTTTAGAGAGAAGCTGGCCACTCCCAGATGTAACACACACACACACACACACACACACACACACACACACACACACACACACACACACACACACACACACACACACACACACACACACACACACACACACACACACACACACACACACACACACACACACACACACACACACACACACACACACACACACACACACACACACACACACACACAGCTGCAGAGAGCAGATTAGGTCCACACACACCACACCCTCCTGTGCTACATCTTACTTGATAAGATGCATTTCTGTAACTATTTGTCCATCGTCAAATCCTTTCATGTCTTTAACACCCAGGGCTCACATTGAAGAGGCTCGCTTTAATAGCACAAGAGACCCATGAGATCCATGTGTATCACTTATTGTAAACCACACAAGAAACTCGGAGAGCTGACTAAACCTTTACAGGAGGTTCTGGATAAATTGTATGCACTTAAACTCAACAACATCAGGCTCACTGAGTTCAACATCACTTAAACGTTCAGCTATCCAACGTCAGCAATTTGCTCTTACTCCCCAATCAAACATTGACATACTGTACCTGAGCAGTTATGTGTTGCAATAACTATTACTTTTATTATAGATTCATCTGCAGACTATTGACCTAATCAATCGATTAACGTAGGGGTCTAAAACATGTCCATCTCATTCTTGTTTTGTAAATCCAAAACATATTGACTTTAACATGATATAAGAAAAGCAGGAAATGTCCATGTTTGAGACGCTGAAAAGAGCATTTTACTTAAACAATTAATCAATTATTAAAATACCTTGTGCCTATTTTCTGTTGATAGACAAATCATTTCAGCCCTAGTCACTATTGATTCTTCAGTGATTACTTTCAGATAGATGCTACTTTCCTTTTTCCCTGATGTATTAATCACAAACTCTGATATTTATGTCCATTGAAATGTATCGACATGATTGTTTTGAACAGAGTTGCTCATTTTAAAATAACAGGCAGCAGACGGTCTATAAAGTGATATAGATATATAGTCTTTTACTCTCTCACAGTGGAGGCTGGTCCTCGGTGTGTTTGACTCTCGGCCCCAGCTGCTGACAGGCAGCAGACAGACAGCCTCTCTCTCCAGGGAGGGTCCTAATGGCTGAGGGGAGACCTCAGCCTCACTTCCTGCTGCTCTGATCCTCAGCTGCACTGTGATCATGCTGTATCATCAGCTCCTTTCTGTTTCATAACATCTCAGGGAGTAGTGGAGCTGATTTCCTGCCACTCTCTCTTCTATGGCTGCATTTTAAAGCTCCCATGTCATGGCCATTTCTACTGATCATATTTCCATTTTTGAGGTCTACTAGAATAGATTTAAATCCAAACTCACATTGGTTTCTCACAGCATCTCTGTACAGCATGTGTATTCACCAGGTATTCACTCTCTGTCCTAAACGGCTTGTTGGAGCTCATGCCCCCCCTCCCTGTGAGCCCAGTGTGCTCTGATTGGACGGGACATTGCGAGGCTCGTTGCTGACAGGTGCGGAGCGGACGGGTTTCCGGGTCGGCGATACAGCGAGAACAAGCGAAACTCATCCTGAGCACACACAAACACTCACAGCCGAAGCAAAAACAATAAGTGTGGCTTGATATTGAGTAAGAAAAAGGTTTCTAACGCTGTGAGAATGGGTCTGCGGAGAGCATTTCTCCGCGATCCCAACTCGTCTATTACCAGCGTTCAGGGAGCTGCTCTATGCAAGTCAATAGCCGCGTTCACACCAAGTACTTTGCCGTACTTAGTGCCCCGGCACTTATTACCCCAGGGCACTAACTAGAAGCTGCTGGGACTCTTCATTAACCTGTTAAGCCCCAAGCCTGTTTTTCAGAGTTTATCAAAAAATCAAAGCAGGTTGCCAGCCACAACCTGAAGCTGAGTGAGGACCAAGAGAACAACTATAAAAAAGGAGGGTTTGGTTGTGAAAGAAACACAATGGCACTTGTATAAACAATTCGGCAACACAATGATGTTGACCTCATGCTGTAAGGATTCCTGTAATTTGTTCAGATTTGAATATATACTTATCTGCAAGATTGGCAAAACCAAATATTTGATATGTTCAGGTAATCATGCAACGCAATGCATTTCTGTTCGAAACCCATCTCGACACATTTGGATAAAGATATGAAGATCTGATTTGTGATTACTCAAAAAATACATTAAAAACTGATCAAATAAAACAGTCCTTTTGAAAAGTAAACACTTTAGATTAAACAGTGAGCAGCGCTGCAACCATTAGTCGAATCATTGATAATCAACAGGGAGGTATTACAACTATTTTGACAATCAATAAATCATTAAACGTGGCCACTAGAGAGTGGTTTTAGGACCTCTGTGCCCTTGACTTCCAGCTGCAGAGAGGCGGCTGGATAATCACTAAGAAGCTTTGATTGATTTTTCTTTGGGTTTCCTTTCAGGTTTATTTTATAATGTCTGCTAAGTGGTTCCTAACCTGTAAACTAGTGTTATAATAAAGCAGTATCTCTGACTGAGTAAGATAAAGGTTAATAAATGTTGTTGCTTTCTAAACTAAAATCATGTTTACCTCTTTATGAAATGTCGTAAACTAGTGAAACATGTCAATTCAAAGTCCAAAGTGAAGTTTTTAAATGTCTTGTTTTGTCAGTCAAAAAACCAAAAGATATTTACCTTAATAAGATATACAATTTAAAAAAGCAGCAGTGTTCACATTTGAGAGGCTGAAAACACAATTTTCTGACATTACTGCACGAGAAACTACTTCAATAATCAATCAATTATCCAAATAGTTGCTGATTAGTTTTTCTAAGTCGACTTATCGTTGCTAGTCCATTTTCAACAAAAAAACAAAACATTATTTATTTGGAAAAGCACTGTATTATCACAGTATCTTCATTTCGGTAGAGCTTTCATTAATAAGTCAACTTATCTATTAATCGATCAACCCAAAAATAATTGGAAAATATTTTGCTAATTGGAAATTCAGTTTTGAAGCCTCAAATAGACATTTTGCTCAAATAATATATGTGAGTTTCCGAATGACTAAAAACCAGACATTTAAAGATTTGGAGAAACTGGGATGAACCTTTTTTGGTTTGTTTACTATCCTCTGAAATGTTACAAACTAAATGATCAACCTAGAAATTAATCAGCAGATTGATCGTTACAAATACTCATTAGTTGCAGCCCTAGTCAATTAAAAGACTCGATATATGAGAGTCACTATTCAAAAGATGAATCACCTGAAATTAGATATGATACAGTTTAATAATATACATTTAAACCCACTAATGACTGGACTTCTATACAGCTGTAGCTCAAATGAACCCATCATCATTGTGCTGAGGGAGATTCATATCTGTATAGGGAGGGGGTAGGTTTATATCGATCATAGAGTCACGTGAGTGCAAGCAGGGCTCCATATTGTGCTTTTACAGCTTCATATTTCACCGTGCATGCAGATATCGTGTACATAGCTGCATGTTTGTTAGCATCCTCCACACCAGCTAGCTGCCCATCATGCATGGCTGCTTAGCAACATCCGCACGCGCTGCAGCATCAGCATCCGCTTAATGGCCACCAGATAAAAAAATAAATGCAGCAGCGACGACTCAAACCTTTCTCTCTAAATAACCGAGCAAATATACATCTTAAAAAATATATATTTCCAATAGAAGCAAGAGCAATGCACTTAATCATGGCCTGCATATCCACCCAGAACTATTGTACAAAAATGAACAAAAAACGACATCGCTGGCACGGTAATAAGCAAGAGTAGAGGCTGCATGGCTACATCACACAATACATGACACTAACTGCACAGATGAGACCTTGCGTTAGTCAGGGGCCTTCGTGTGCAGAGCGCAATGAAGAGAAGAAAGCAACAACAATGCGGAGAGCTGCAGAATACGCGATCTGAATCACTTTCACATTATAAGGAATAAAAGACAGCAGATGCACCGTATGTCTGACAACAGCACCGGGCAGTATGGTGTCTGATGATCGGCGTACACACGGCGTATGCACGCTGCAGGGAGAACCTACGCCCAGCCATTTAACCATGCTGTTACACTAACACTGATGTTAGCAGGTTTACTCACCTCAGTGCATCCTCGGGAGCGCGTGTTCTCTAAGCGCGCGGCTCACCCACGGCCCCGAAGCCGTATACCTCAGGAAGAAAATAGATGTGTGGTTAATTACAATTATAACGCCAAAAGCGAAGTTCCTTTGTGGGGTTATTTCAGGACCTCAGCTGGTACCAAGTCGGAGGATGTTTTTCATTGCTCGGTGCGCCTGGACCAGCCCACTGCCACGCCTGTCCACAGTCACACACACGCGCGCGCGCACACACACGCACACACAGGGCTCCCACTCTTGTTTGCACCCACAGTGAGATTCAAGCTTTGCAATGCACTTGGAGTTATTGTGTTGGGAAAAAACCACGCAAAGCCTAAGTGGATGTCTAATGCTTTCTCTTAAAACGTTTAGTTGGTGAGGCCCAGTGCAACCAGGATCAAGATATATGAGCTACATACAGGCGCCCCCTGCTGTTCTGATGGAGAGCAGCATGGACACCGTTAGAACCCCCCCCCCCCCCCCCCCCACGCGGCATTACAATGTCCGTCTTTTCACTGAATTGTCGTCTTGAAAAGGGTACTCACAACAATTCCGCAACAACTTCGTCTTCACCTGTTGGACTTGTCATTTCAACGTTAAAAACAATAAAACGGCATATTTGCTTGCATTCATCTAGGTCCTCTGTCTCGAGCCAGTGAACTACCGGGCCTTCAAGAGCAGGGGTTCCCAACCTTTTTTCCCAAGAGCCCTCCCAAATGACTCCTGTTGGAAGGTGCCCCCCCCCCCCCCAGGCAGGCGAGGGTTTAAAAGTTTAAAGTTTAAAAGTCTAAAAAATGCTACAACTACTGTCACAAACTGGATGAATGTGAAGTATTTTGTTAAAGGAGGATGAAAGCGTAATTAAGGAGCATTATTGGAGTGACTTTGATGGTTATTGGACTCAGGATTAATTCATTTGGATTCCCGCTGTATGAAGAAATTAAAGGACGGTGCGGAAGTGGAAACAATTCACAAAGGGATTAAACTGTTTAAAACACATGCTCAAAGTAAGCCGGATTTTGCCGAGGTGTTTATGTGGATTCAAAAGTCGTAAATAATCTACAAAATGGAGGAGACCGATCTGATCGGAGCAACTGTGACGAATAATCCAATTGAAACCGGAATGGACAATGATATGCGCTTATCCAGACAAGCCCGGTTTGAACACTTTACGGGCAGAAGAAACATTTCTATTAAAGAAAGAATTATACATGTCTGTCTTTTTATGCCTTTCATAGCTACTAACTTGAATTTTTATTAAAATTAATTAATCAATTATTTTGTATATGTTATTGTAATGTAGAGACAAGGCTTTTAGTGACAATCATGTATTGCCTTGCAATTATATGTAAAAAAAAAAAAAAAAAAGTCTAAATATTATATTTGGCCTCAAATCATCTGAGGCCTGGCACCCCCCCTGCGATCTTTGGCACTGATGTAGAATACCTTGGTTGAAGGATATTCTACCCAGAGACCCAGAACAAGATCTGATTGGTTGCTTTCTTTTCTAACACAAACCCACTAAAATGCGTAGTGCATGGTTCGAGAAGGACAAACAAATCAACGTAACACTGTAATATTACAGATCAACAACGCAGATACGATTCTCATTTAAAATACATTTTATTTATATAATTAAATTGATTTGTTTGTTTTATCTGAGTGTTCCAGGGTATTCTCTGAATACCTTGAAGGCCCTGACGGTTCGCCACTGTTAGAAACAAACATACATTAGGTTTTTGCTGTATGTATTTAAGTAGGCCTTCTTAGCAGACAGAAACTTAGTACATTACATTTAAAGATACTTCTTAAACTTATTAGTGCACTACTAAGTACATTGTGCTTTTAACTTATCTTACTTACATGTATTTAGTAATCACTTAGGATTATAATGATACACAATACAATCAACAAATAATTTATCATAAACTAGTAGATGTTAAATATAATTCTTTGCTCCCTCAGTGAAATGTTACCCTGGAGTATTTACTGTACGAAAAGCTCCAGCTGTTAAGTTATGAACATTTCAATAAATATAAACAGTAATATCAAAGTGTATAGAATAACTCTTAAATTGTTACGCCAATAATTTTGTTCTTTTACTAGAGCAGCATTTTGAAATCATGACGTTCACATGCAGAGTATTTCTATACTGTACAAGTACTAGGTATGAGCAGTGTTGGGACTAACGCGTTACTGTAACGTCGTTATTTTCGGCAGTAACTAGTACTCTAACGCATTACTTTTTAAATTCAGTAACTCAGTTACCGTTACTACATGGTGCGTTACTCCGTTACTGCGTTAGTTCTTTTATATAGTCAACAGCCAGGCGAACAGAGATGAGAACTGTACAGTACTTGAGTAAATGTACTTAAATACTTCCTGCGTCACATGTGGAGACGGGCTGTGGCTGTGGGCGTGTTTGTGTTGTTTACTAACAAGACTAGCGAATGGTGGCGGCGGAGCCCAAGTCTAGTTTCTCCACCTGGAGATATTCTCACTATTTCACTTTTGTCGAGCATAAGGAAAAGAAAGTTTCTGTTAAATGTAAGTTGTGTCCTGGCGGGTCAAAGAGCCTATCTACTGCCCAAACCAGTAATTCAGATCTCTTCAAACATCTGCAAAAACCACATGCTGGGACGAAGCTAGTAACTAACCGGCACAGACCCAGACTCATCCGACGCCACTCCACCTCCACCTAAGCAACAGCGGCTGGATTTTAACCAAGAGACTGCTGGCCAGGGAAAAGTCGATAAAGCCATTGCACGGTATGTTGTAGAACACATGCAGGCTATTGCTACAGTGGAGTCACCGCTTTCAGGGAGCTAGTTAGCATGATACCATGTCCGGGAGGCACACGGCATATGGGACGGAAAACCTTTCCAACTACCTGGAGAAAGAATATACAAAAATGGAAAGCCAGCTAATATCGATGCAATCCAGATTGCATATAATGCATGGCAAGTTGATCAACAGATTGTATTATTCTCCAATGCAATAACAAACTGAAATGAAGGCTATAAGGGCATTCATGGGAGCCTTTTTTTTAAGTAACTAAAACGTTACTTTTCACAGTAACGCATTACTTTTTGGTGTAAGTAATCAGTAAAGTAACGGAGTTACTTTTGAAATGAAGTAACTAGTAATGGTAACTAGTTACTGGTTTTCAGTAACTAGCACAACACTGGGTATGAGTACTGATTCCACAACAAGTAAAAGGTTTAAGTAATTGTACTTTAATTGAGTATTTCGATTTTCTGACACTTACTATTTTACTTCCTAGAATATACAGATTGTACATGACAAACACTGGAATAGACTTCAATAAATGATTGATCACCCTTTAACAGATAGGCCATTAATCACCGTTTAAAAGTGGATCGATCAGTAAAAATAACCCCATTAGTTAAATATGATTCAACATATTGATTACTTGTCATTTTGATACTTTATGTAAATGTGTCTGAAAGTGCATGTGACCTGTGCAGACATTTGAACGCAGGGTTTTCAGCAGTTATGGCTTTACTTCTTTACATTATTCTTCCACCACTGCACATTTAAAAAAGGATACTAACTTGGAGATGTGTGCCAAATAAAAACACGTTACAATGAGTCGTTAATTACATCATTTATCAAGCATTTTGAAATTCAAGTTGTCTTTTTTAAGTAAGAGTAGTACATGTAGTTTTGAAAGGAAATCTCAAATGAAAACCTCTGAAATGAGAAACATTGGCAACCACAGCATTCAGTTATATGGACAAAAAAATAATATAAATACAGAAATGTAACAAAACGTCCATCTTCTTGGTACAAATGTCTCCCTTTAAAGGACTTGATGACATCTCATTTAATATGTATAACATTAGTCCTTGTAACCATTAATATTGCATTAGAGGGAATATAATAACTTAACAAAAAACAACCAACCCTTTTAGACAGTAATTTTAAAAACAGAAGCCGTCTTTACATTTTATTTTAGGGCTGCCAAGGATACAGTTTGTGAAATACAAATAAAAACACATTCATATTTAATCAAACAAAATATATAAATTAAATACGACAAATAAAATAGTATTTTCTCCGTGAATAATCCTTTCTTCGTAAGCCCCCTAAAAAATAAAACAAGAATTATTGAAAAATGTAACCGTTAACACAATTATCAAATTCGGTGACCTGTTGATTGAAAGGTAAATCTAATGGCTGTGTCTGTCCCCCCTCCCTCCCCCCCCCCACAATGCAATGGAGAGTCAGGACTCAGAGAGACACGAGGAGAGTTGGAGCTTTGATGTCAAACACTGGGGTTTATTTCAAAGATACGGCCGGAGAATTCATATCACAAGTCACAGCAGCAAAAGGTTCCGACTGCGCGGGTGGGTTGTCATGTCAATTCTGATCAGCCTCGCTTCTTGGTAGACCCTTTAACTAGTTTACAGAGAGTCAACCCATATATTGGGGGAAGGTATAAGTGAACACCTGGAGACACTGAATCACTTATCTGACTCTTTGGCTTTGTGACAGAGAGTTCACTGGTAATGTCAACAATAGCTGAGACTTCCCATTCCTTAAGACAGATAACAGACTTAGGGTTCGTCGTAAATGTCAACAGGCAGAAAGGTTAAATATCTTAGGAGTATGGAAGAATTATTCTTTGACACTTAGGAGTAAGACAGAAATATTCCCTTACACCCTGACCCTCCTTTAAGTGCACTTGTATAAAGAAAGCTGGGTGCTACCTGAAACATTTAACCAGAAGAGGGCGCTGTAACACGTCAAATCTTTGGGATAATGAATTTTCTATTGTGCCCATGTGTTATTAAGGGTAATCCTGTTTACAAGAGTGTTACCTCACTAAATGACCAGTCATACACTTGAGCAGAGGTCTAATGAGCCAGAATAACTGAACACATCTGTGTGTGCGGGGCCTGCACGTGTGGGAAGATACCAGGGTTTAACACGGAACATAGGTTTGTTAAGGCAATGAAGGCAATACTTCACCTACAATATGATCATTCGAACATTACGTACCCCGTGTTAACTTCAAATGTGTTTTTATTTTGTGTTTGTATACAGTAGTTCCATGGTAAACATAGGATAACAACATGGAGAAAATTGGATTCAAGGTGAGCTGTTGGTATACAAATGATCCTTTAAGTAACCCACTGCTTCTTTTTTTTCCACTGCAGAAATGTTGACTACTTTTTCCAGAAAAGGCGCATAACTATGACTCTACTCAATTGTGACCGTGGGCCTGCATGCGCAATACCCTAACACTGATGCAGCTAAATGCAATCATCATTCATTTCCTTCTGTGTCAATGAGTGTTTTTTTAAAGGTTGTATTTATGCTGAATGATTTGTTTTCTAAGATTTGTATGAGCACATCCCTGGCAAACAGAAGATGTAAATTGCTACTCATTTATGTTAATTATATAAACAAATTGACCCAATTGTCCTAGTCTTCCTTTGTTGGAGAACACCCCTTATTTGTACCGTCAATTGGAAATTAAAAGAATGTTTGTGTCCACATGGGGGCAACATTTGTATAATATTACACCAACGACCATATGTTTTTCTATTACCATCCCAATTAATATGTTTCAATCATAACGCCTGATATAACCTGTCCGACGTTTGCATGCATTTCAAGATAATCCTTTAACCCTGGAGTGTTAAGGCGTCTGCTTTCCAACATTTTGCAGCAATCTGCATTTTAAATGAAGACATACTTACATACAGATGTTTAATCAATGTATTAAACATATCCAACCTGGCAGCTTTCCAATATTTGTCCAAGCCATCTGATCTAGGGTTGAGACATCTGTTGTAAAAGAAGAAGGGGATAACATGTTTTAAAAGAACACACACACACACACACACACACACACACACACACACACACACACACACACATCTATCTTGATCTCACCCTCTTCATCTTGATTTAACCGATCAGATGAGGAGGTACTTGTGAGGACGGTCTGAATGCCTCGTTGTGACGGCTACACTGCAGACAATCAATTGCCTCATGTTGATTGCCAGCGGTAATTGAAGTATGATCCAGTCAGATCATTTAAGGGAATGATAAATGTGTCTGATTGCTTATTGTTGAAGGATTCTGTATGTATTCCTACACAGTATGAATGTTGGCTGTATTGTGTTTAAAAAAAAAAAAGTTACAACATTTGTCTACAGGCGATGGTGATTTCTGCATTCACTATTTAATTAAGTGAGTGACCCGGTTTGAATCCGGCCTGAGACCATGCGCCGCCGCCTGCCATCCCCTGGTTCACACTTTCATAGCGGTCACTTGATTAAATGCACTGGTGGCCCAACAAAAAAAAACATACATTATTGTTTATACACCATTTTGCGACCTTGATGTGGCCGTCGTTTAAGTGGCAGTTTATTTGTATTCATGTAGCCTTATGCTTCGTGTCATTACTCTACTCAGGAATGCATATTTTCATAATTTATGAATGAGTGTAGGTAGGCCCCTGTCCTCCTCAAAATGAACAGATCTTAATAAAATATAAGCGCATGGTTCTATTTCCAGCGATCAGCGCCTCATCACAACCCTGGGTGTGCATTACAACTGAAGTATTTTATATATTTCCTATTTACATTTTTTTAACAAGCAATTTTTCTTTCACTTGTGTAGTGTGTAAGAGTAGTGTGGTTCTGAAGGGCTTCATCTCCACTTATAGATATTCGTTTTGCTATTTAAAAATAGCGCAGTATAATTCAACCTGGAGCACACTAAGAAGGGCTTTGCTTGTTATTCTATGTAATAATGGCTAACTGACACACATGCTAATATCTAAACAAGGCAATCCTCCTCCTCCTCCTCAATATGAAAAAACATTGAAACTTGTTTATTTATTTGTTTTTGGTTCATTTATATATAGTTGTGAGTGTGTCTGTGCTCCTGAATCAGCTTCTCCTGTCTCCCTCCTCTCCCTCCTCTCCCCCTGCTCCTCTTTGAGGCAGCAGCAAAGACTAGTTTTAGCTCTCAACAAGTTTTTAAAGTGTATCTTACCTTTTTTTCACCTAGTTAACGTTTTTTATTATTCATGCATATTTTACTAATCACTCCCCCTTCAAAAGGAAATATGTGTTCACATAAATGGTGACCAAACCGTTTGAGACCCACTGAGATAACTTAGACTAAGTTAACTATCTAAACACTCAGAGAGTCCTTTACCTCACATGAGCTGTAGTTATCAGTCTCTCAGTCTGACAGGAGAGGACTCTGCTCCATCTTGTTGACAGCTCATTATATCCGTTAGCGCCGCTAGTTAGCACCAGATGCTAACAACAACAATAGACGTAACCGGTGCGTGCGCTTTCTCTCTCTCTCGCGCCCGCCACACATAGCTTGAATGACACACAGAGACCAATCGAGGGCTTTAGTGTATGATCTGTATGAAAGTGGCCAAGTCGGCAGGCCACATCATGTAGACAGCCAGTCACACTCTGTGAGGCAGAGTCAGACCCACATTTGCTGAGCGTTGCGTTCACAATACGTGTAAAAAAATAAATCCTCAGGCCAGCAGGCCACTTAACAGGCCAGGCCATCAGGAAACCTCCCGGTCCTCCCGATGGCCAGTCCGGGCCTGGGCGTGTGTAAGTCCTGCATCTGTAATACAAATGTGTGTAAAATGATACCGGGTGCTGTAATCACTCATCTGGTTACGTTATTACATTGACCACCAGACCCCCGACCTAAAAGAAAGGACGTATTATTGGCTTCCCCTAATTTTTTCCCCACGCCACGCTACTGAATAAGACGACAACCTAATTAAGTGTTCAACCCTAGAGGGGAGAAATGTGTAACGTGACACATTATTAAAACATGACAGATGTGAAGTCCCTCTTGTAAATGGCTCGTAGCAAGTCTCACATTTCTGATTTGTTGGATGTCTGTGCGCATACAACCCACATTGCAATAATTAGCCAGTTCAAAATAATAAAACATCTGAAACAAGCGTGTTGTTATATACATATGCTGTACCATATTTATTCTGGATAAGGAAAACATGTTAAGTAGGAAGCACTGCACTTCATTTTCAGTTGGAATGAATTTTTCGAGATAACTAGACCACGTATTTAGAAATCTGTCTGAGAAGGTCAGAAAAGTATCCTTTAGTTTTGACGGAAATGTAAGTTATGTAATGATGTTTTACTATGAGTACATTTAATAAAAGTTTCAAAAATGTTTGTAGTTACCATCAACTATAGTTTTTAGTAAAGCAAATCTAATTCTGCATTTCAGACTCTTTTGAAAATCAGAAGAAATACAAAAAAAAAAAAATTGCGATTGGAGCATTGCTACTAACCAACAACAGTTTATAATTAGGAAAGAAAAACGAGTTACCAGAGTCTGATCGGGTGCCACTTGTATGAGGAACTGGTATCCAGGCACCACACAGTGCTGCAGCATCAGTCTGGTCATATCTCCGTCCTCTGTCACTGCGTCTGGGGGCATGCTGAACCCATCCTCCATTAGCTCCTGTCAGGAAAGAAAAGAACATATATTTAAAAAATGACCTTACACTATAAAATATCTTCTTTAAAAAAGGGAATCATAAAAATTACAATGAATTGAACTGTACGGCAAAACATTTGTTCATAAGTAAACAATAAAAGCATGACAAATCTCCATATCAAAACACCTAAATAAACTTAAAACACAGTTTTTTATTTCACTGGAACAGCAGAAGTTTTTGTTGTTTTTACTTTAATTAAAAGGTAGGGTAGGTAAGGATGGAGAAACCAGCTCGAGTGAGCTAGAATTTAAAAGTACACAACCGGAAACAATCTGCCCCTTCCTTCAGACTTCCTTACGGAGCCCCTCCTCCAACACACACGAACGTGCACATGACCAACGAGATAAGTTTGTGCACAGATGGAAGGCTGACAGGCAGGTAGGCCATCCAGTTACTTTAGCCGGGTCGGCTCAGATGATTGGTCGTGCTTTTTACAGCGCCACGGCTTCCACAGATGATGTTTTGTATGTATTTATTGTCAAAGCATTGAATGTATTCATTGCTATCAGGATGTTAAGAGCATTCCATGGAATATAACAAAAAGTGTTTCTGAAGTGAATTACCTACCCCACCTTTAAATGAGACATTAACAATTATTCTCAATCATGATTTTTGTCTCCCAAATTGAAATGAAAACGATCGACTGCAATATTGTAGCTTTCAGCATTTAAGGGAGGTATTTTGGATACAGTATTTTTTTTATATTTTATAGAAGAAAACCATATTGTAAGTATCATTTAGATTTACATTATCAAGAACACATTGAACGCAGTGCTCCGTTAAGACAACATTGAAAGTGCAAAAATAATACTTTTCCTTCTGAAATCAAGAAATTAATAAACAGGATTATTTTTGGCTTGAATCTTGCAGCCCTACTGGCCCATCGTTTGTGACTTTTGGATTCACTGAAGTCGTACAATAACACAAACAAAATAACTGCTCAAGGCAAAGGTAGGCCAGCAACTCATGTTCTGCTAAGGTACAATCACTTCTATTTTCCAGTAGAGTCTGGTGGCGATAGCATAGAGAGGCGAAGTCCGTCCCTTTCCGGGGGACCTCCATTATTTTGGAAAAGTATGCATTGAAGTCAATGGAGAGAGAAAGATTATCTTTCGATCCCGTTTGAATTGTGCCACAAATTACACATATGATGTTTGTCAATTTAAAAAGATAATTTTGCAAGTCAATTTTTTTTAAATGTGTCGTAAAACTGTTAATTAACACTTTTTTTGTGTGAGACCGCTCAATGAACTACATCTCCCGTCTCGCACCACACACCAAGACGGCCGTCACGTTGGCACATTTCACTTCTTTCTTTCAGAATGAGGCGAAAAGTATTAAAAGAGGTGAAAATCACTCCAAGTCTGGGCATGTTGAGAGCTGTACATACACACAAGGGGAGTTAGTCGGTTCCGTAAGAGCCAGCATGCGGGACCGGGATTTGTAGTCTTTCTAGTTGCGTATTTTTCATAGTCTTATATTTCAACAGTTTTACAACAAACTGTGACTTTTTTGACATGGGAATGATTATTTAAGATTGACAAACATCATATGTGTAATTTGTGGCACAATTCAAACTTCAATACATACTTTTTCCGAAATAAGGTCCCATGCTCCCTCTCTCCGTTTCTTATCCTATATCTAATAGAACTGCTCGGGTCTTGATAGATTGAGTGGGGAAGTTCATGAGATCTTTCTAGAGGGTTATCAAGAATAACTTTTATCCAATGACCTTTTGCCTCTCTCTCTGTGTCTGTGTATTCTCTTGTTCCGATTAACCCAGCCAAATCTTTTTTCTTGTTTTGTATCTATATCTACGCCGGGATCCGGAGTCGAGGCTGATCCTCTTGCTGTAGTCCTGTGTCTTGGATCCTCTATCCTGAGTTCTGGATTAAGTCGTGGACTTCGGGTCGTGGCTGAACCTGTCTCTGCGGTCCTGCCTTGGGTCTCGTCATGCTGCTTCCCTGATGGCTTCCACATGATTGTTGACATCCTCGTGGATTCATCTTCTTATTACAGACACATGCATTTCCTAACATTCGGTCTATACGCTGTAAAATGTATTATCTCTTCGATTTACACACGGCATCTATTGCACGTCTGTCCGTCCTGGGAGAGGGATCCCTCCTCTGTTGCTCTCCCTGAGGTTTCTCCCATGTTCCCCTTAAACTGTGGGTTTTCTCTGGAAGTTTTTCCTTGTACGATGTGAGGGTCTAAGGACAGAGGGTGTCGTTTTTCTCATACTGATATTCTGAACAATCTGTGCTGTTGTATTCGCTGAAAAGTGTCTCTACTGTAGGCTATTTATTATATGTACAGCACTTTGGCTCGACCAAAAATCGTGCTATATAAATAAAACTTGATTTGATGGGTCGGAAGTAGATGGGCGGGACTTCGCCTCTATGGATAACAGCGTCAGTTCTCCATCAAAAAATGGCTGTCTGACAGCATGGTAAGGCGATGAAAATACTGTTAATGTAACATACACCTAAACTAATATTTATTTATTTTGGTAGGCCTTTCCTTTAGAATACACTGATTATGGATAACAACCTTTCTTTAAAACAATCTGAATTATTACTTTAAAGCTCAAAGTCAGCTTTTTACCTCATAGACATAATCTTATGTGCAGGAGATAACATAAAAAGCCAATTAGAAGGTGTTTCACAGATACAAGAAGACATTTTCAAACTCTCATGACAGCAAGGTGGAAAAACAAACACTCACATCATCCACTCGCCATAGATCACTTCCCAAGACATCAGTCTGGCCATAAGTGATTGCATTCTTGAGGAAATCAGTCCCACTGACAGTATTCTGAGAAATAGAAAATAACACTAATCAACAATACAAAATAAGTGGCAATGCTGCCCTTTGAAAATAACAGAGGACACTTGTCAATTGATAGAGTCCTGATGAACAAAGCACTTACACTGTCGGTGTCCTGCAAAACTGCAAGAAGCAATCTTATGTATTCTGTCGCAGCTTTGAGTGTGTCCACTTTACTGGGCTTTCTGTCTGGTCGCATCAGTGGCACCATGCGCTTCAGGCGGGAAAACATGGTGTTCAAGTTCCTTATCTGCACATAAGAGAGGCTGAAGTTTCACATTAATGATACTTGAATAAAGCAAAAACAATGGTGATGAATAAGAACATGCATGGACAATTTATGAGCAAATCGGCCACTAGGCACAGACATGTAAAGAACAAGAGTCTTTTAGCTCATTTTGCATCTTTGTGTTAGTTGTGTATGTACATTTGATCGACATTGACCAACTACAACACATAAAACATAATATAATAACCATAATAGTAGAATACTGTAAACAAAAAATCCATACCGAGTAGGCTACTTTTACTGTTGATACTTAGCCAATTATACTTCTGTAGTTTATATTATTCTGAAATGGACCTTTAGTTTTGGTATTTTATATAGTAGTATATTTTGATGCTAATACTTACAAGTACAAATACTATGGTCTTAAAATACTCCATTACAAGTCAAAGTCCTTATTCCAAAATGTTACTTAAGTAAAAGTGCAAAAGTATTAGCATTAAAACGTCCTTAAAGTACAAAAAGTAAAATATATCATTCTGCACAATGGCCCATTTCAGAGCCTAACGCCACTCATCTGAGTACTTCTTAAAAGTGAATTACCATTACAGGTAACGTTGGTTGTGACGTCGACATCTAAACATGTCTAAGCTAGCGGTACGTGTTAGCAACTGCTCACTTGACGTTAGCCTGCTGTCAAACACATTAGTAAACATTTTCCTCACACTCTTCCACTCACTCTCAGTCGTTCCTTGGCGTTGACCAGCTCTCGTTTCTTCACAGATTCAACGAATTCCTCGGCCACGAAGTATACTCCTTGCCTTCCTCTCTTATACTTCACTATGTTGCTGTAGCTAGGGAGGGCTGACTCGCCCGTTAAACGCTTCAAAATATCGCTCATTAATTCACCCTCTGGCACCTTCATTTTTAAGCCAACAAATGAGTGGCTTTTGATAATCTTCTGTTACTTTAATCACGTTATGTTTTAATGTAAACGGCAGGAGAAGGGAGAGGTGCGGACACAACACACCTGTGCTTCATTATTAATTAGGAGAGGCTGTCATTAGCAGCATGGTCTGTCACTATGAGAGGTGAAGGAAGTACTCTGATCTTGCACCTAAGTGAACGTAGAAGTACCACAATGTAGGAATACTTAGTTACAAGTAAAAGTCCTGCGTTGCAAATGTTATTCAAGTAAAAATACTAAAGTAATGGCATCAAAATATACTTACCAAAAGTAAAAGTACTTATTATTGGCCTATTTCAGAAAAGTATACATTATATGTTTTGATTATAATTATTGATGCATTAAAGTGTCATCAAAGATGGTAAATGTGCAGCTAGTTTTAATAACGTTGTTTGCTGCAGGGTAGCATGTGGATTTACTCCCAAGTGTAACTAATATGTTATTTAAGTGTTTATCATATTTCATATTATATCACTTTTCCAAATCTGCAAAGTAATTTACAATATTAAATAAATGTAGTGGAGTAAAAGTACATTTTTCTTCTGACCAAACACCTGATAGCATAATTGTTGGCTTATCAATCAGGATGTTAGCACTATGAAAAGACCACGGGTGAGTACTTTCTTACAGCAACAATGGAAGCCAACATGGAAGCAAGAGGAAGAGGAAGGGCTGGGCTGAGAGTGAGAGGAGAAAGAATGAGAGGTAGAGGTAGAGCTGGAGGGAGAGGACGTGGACAAAGAAGAATACTCTCTAATGAAATGAAATGTTATCAACCATGGTTTGACGATGAGAGAGGCTGGACAGAGGGTTCAGCCTAATCTAAGCTGATATACTGTCGCCTCTGTAATCAGGACACTAAACTAAACTAAACTTGAAAACAGGTTAGTTAGCAGTTCTTCACTTCACAGGAGAAATTAGGTGTTTTGCACTTTGGGTGTGGGGTTTTGTGAATTGTGTTTAGTGTTCTGAGAAACTGAGCAATTTAAAAAAAAAATGTAAAAACCCCACACCCAAAGTGCAACACTCCTCATTTCTCCTGCGAAGTGAAGAACTGCACTCAAAACTACACAAACACTTTCCAAATGCAAACTTTAGTACCAAATATAACACACTTCATTCATAATACTAGATGGTTTGACCACCCAGCTACACACTGCTGAGCATACTCTAAAGCACTTTCATCTGTTCTGGGCTATGCTCTGTACAGAGAGGTTTCTGCAGAGAGAGATTGCTTGAATATACAGAAATACAGTAAATGAAGAAATACAAATGAGTTGTTGAAAAAAATCATATTTTATTCAAAGATAACATTGTGCAGCATGCATCTCAGCACATAGCTACTTTGCTTCGGATCTCTCTAAGTGTGACGCATTGTTTGCCAAAACCCAGTTTGTAACTGCTGCTTCCTGTGCCTCATTGAACACCCTTAACCTTCCACCTCTTTGTTTCTCAGTCCTTCAGATAAACAACAAAGATATAGTGGTTGGTCAGTCTCTGTGTTGCATACAAGTAAGTTTACCACAGTACATTGCGCAGGATGTTTGTACAGTTATAGTATGCAACATGCCAACAATTCAATTACAGTAATGAAGTAAATACGTTTCACACAACAGATATAAGCACTGATATATCATGAATTATGCAGAGCTAAACATTTGGTAACTAACCTGTTTTCAAGTCTAAGTGTCCGGATTACAGAGGCGACAGTAAATCAGCTTAGATTAGGCTGAACCCTCTGTCCAGCCTCTCTCATCGTCAAACCATGGTTGATAACATTTCATTTCATTAGAGTACTCTTCCTCCTCCTCTCATTCTCAGCCCAGCCCTTCCTCTTCCTCTTCCTTCCATGTTGGCTTCCATTGTTGCTGTAAGAAAGTACTCACCTGTGGTCTTTTTATAGTGCTAACATCCTGATTGATGAGCCAACAATTATGCTACCAGGTGTTTGGTCAGGTGGAACATGTTTCTTGATCATTGGTCCATGTGTGAGGCATTTTGAACATCAGTGTTCTAAACCAGCTAACACGTGACTTCATGTCAGATTCCTATGTCTTACGTGGAGAAACGTGTGCAGTGGTTTGCAGAAAGTGCCATGTTGATTTGCAAATTGTGTGAAAAGCTGAAAACGTGTTTAGAGTTTTGGAGATTTGAGCCGATGTTTTGCTCTTTGAGTGTCAGTTAAAATAATTGTGCTTTATGTATAATTTTAGTATGTTAGCAATCGAGAAAAACTGAAATTGACTTAAATTGCACGCTCATTAAGCGTCGCATGGCGTAACTCTATAATGTAAAGTGTCGTCGCTTGCTTCATTGTTCAGCCGGAGCAAATCTGATGAAAACCTAGAAATGGACCCCTGCATTCTGCCCTTCTAATCAGCAACATATTGTGGCACAGTTGTGATTTGAACTGTAATCCTCCATGGGTCCTTTTTTCGAATCTGAACCCAGAAATCTCAGTACCACAACCCAACCACAATTATTACATTTTTGTTGTTTTCCAATGTTTTCATTGATAATCAAAATATAATAATAATAATTATAAATTATAAATAAATTATAAATATTAAAAAACGTTCCCTCAAAAACACATTTGCCTTTATATGCCTTAGGGGAAATTAAAAACTTCTAAAAATCTATCAGACCATGGTGATGTATACAACTTCTTCCTTACAAACACTGGATTCTGCATATCATGCTGATTTATGTTATGTAAGAAATGCACGTTTATGCATACACCAATATATATAATTTTTTTGATTTATTTACAGTTTTTCTCGATTGCTAACACACTAAAATTATACATAAAGCACAATTATTTTAACTGACACTCAAAGAGCAAAACATCGGCTCAAATCTCCAAAACTCTAAACACGTTTTCAGCTTTTCACACAATTTGCAAATCAACATGGCACTTTGTGCAAACCACTGCACACGTTTCTCCACGTAAGACACAGGAATCTGACATGAAGTCACGTGTTAGCTGGTTTAAAACACTGATGTTCAAAATGCCTCACACATGGACCAATGATCAAGAAACATGTTCCACCTGACCAAACACCTGGTAGCATATTTGTTGGCTCATCAATCAGGATGTTAGCACTATAAAAAGACCACAGGTGAGCACTTTCTTACAGCAACAATGGAAGCCAACATGGAAGGAAGAGGAAGAGGAAGGGCTGGGCTGAGAATGAGAGGAGGAGGAAGAGTACTCTCTAATGAAATGAAATGTTATCAACCATGGTTTGACGATGAGAGAGGCTGGACAGAGGGTTCAGCCTAATCTAAGCTGATTTACTGTCGCCTCTGTAATCCGGACACTTAGACTTGAAAACAGGTTAGTTACCAAATGTTTAGCTCTGCATAATTCATGATATATCAGTGCTTATATCTGTTGTGTGAAACGTATTTACTTCATTACTGTAATTGAATTGTTGGCATGTTGCATACTATAACTGTACAAACATCCTGCGCAATGTACTGTGGTAAACTTACTTGTATGCAACACAGACACAGACCGACCACTATATCTTTGTTGTTTATCTGAAAGACTGAGAAACAAAGAGGTGGAAGGTTAAGGATGTTCAATGAGGCACAGGAAGCAGCAATTACAAACTGGGTTTTGGCAAACAATGCATCACACTTAGAGAGATCCGAAGCATAGTAGCTATGTGCTGAGATGCATGTTGCACAATGTTATCTTTGAATAAAATATGATTTTTTTCAACAACTCATTTGTATTTCTTCATTTACTGTATTTCTGTATATTCAAGCAATCTCTCTCTGCAGAAACCTCTCTGTACAGAGCATAGCCCAGAACAGATGAAAGTGCTTTAGAGTATGCTCAGCAGTGTGTAGTTGGGTGGTCAAACCATCTAGTATTATGAATGAAGTGAGTTATATTTGGTACTAAAGTTTGCATTTGGAAAGTGTTTGTGTAGTTTTCAGTGCAGTTCTTCACTTGGCAGGAGAAATGAGGTGTTTTGCACTTTGGGTGTGGGGTTTTGTGAATTGTGTTTAGTGTTCTGAGAAACTGAGCAATTCAAAAGAAATGTGTGTTAGCAATTCGAAAACAACTGTAAATGTACTGTTCGAGAAAATACTGAATGTACTCTTTCAAGGATAGAGGAGAACATGATAACAAAGGCCCAAGTGTAGAACAGTGTGTAATGGCAGGATGTATGATTGGCGGTTAACATGATGATTCAGCCTCTATAGGGAGTTATTCCTGGGTGTACCATATGCCAGTATGTGATGACTCCCTCCATGCTTGAAAGGATAATAATGTATCCTGTTTTGAAACTAAAGCCGGTCACGATTGAGATTTTTCTATCGTGTACACAGAGTGAAAATGTCATTATCTCTCCTTTGAATACCTTTTTAAAGGTCTCTTACAAAGTGCCCTAAAGGCAACATGTTTTACAAACTATTTTACATAATCCTTGACTCAGGTGCAATGTGCTGGGAAAATCTCCAATATGGCCTGCATTTCGGCCTTTTATTATTTCCCATTATCTGGGCGAGCTCATTCCTTGCAATCAGTGCAGGCTTGCTTTCAAAAGGAAAACGAATAAGCTGATTGTGGTTTGTAATATTAGCTTGATATTAAGCAAATCAGTTTTCATTTCTGATTTCTCCGGGAAAATAAGACAACTTGCCCCCATCTAGTTTATACCTGTCAGAAACTCAGAAGACAAACGTAAAACAAATCAGCCAGCAGGAAAACAAATCAACGATTTATTAAAGGGGACCTATCACGCAAAATGCACTTTTTGAGTCCCCGGTGTGTCAGGGAGCTCACAAAGTGTCAGAAAACAAAACCCTCTCTCTTTTCCTCCGTACCACAATCTCTAAAAACGGAGGTACAACGGAGCTGATCCAGATATGCGTCCGATATGACGTAATACCGGAGATAATAATGATTAATAATAATAGATTTAATTTGTTAGCGCTTTTACAGGTGCTCAAAGACGCTTTACAGATGTAGTGAAGGGAAAAGGAAGGAACAACAAATAAATATATAGTTAAAGTCAAATAATACAAAAACAATCACACATTAAAAGCCAGATTGAAGAGGTAAGTTTTTGTAAGTTTTTTGAAGGTGGTGAGGTCAGTGCAGTCTCTGATGGGTTGGGGGAGTAAGTTCCAGAGGGAGGGGGCAGCGACGGAGAAGGCTCTGTCCCCCCAGGTCCAGTGATTGGTGCAGGTGGAGATGGATAGGAGGTTGGCTTCTGATGAGCGGAGGCAGCGGGAAGGGGCGTGGTGGTGCAGCAGGTCTGTGAGGTAGGGGGGGGGTGCCTGATTGTTGAGGGCTTTGTGAGTAATCAGGAGGACTTTGAAGTTGATTCCTTGACGGACGGGGAGCCAGTGGAGGTTCTGGAGGACGGGAGTGATGTGGTCTCGGGAGTGGGTGTGGGTGAGGAGGCGGGCAGCAGAGTTGGATATGTTGGAGTTTATTGAGGAGGTTGGATGGTATGCCGTAGAGGATGCTATTGCAGTAGTCGAGTCGTGAAGTGATGAATGCATGAATCAGGGTTTCAGCAGCAGAGGAGGGGAGTGATGGGCGGAGACGGGCAATGTTTTTGAGGTGGAAAAAGGCGGTCCTGGTGATGTGATTTATGTGGTGGTTGAATTTGAGCTGACTGTCGAAGATGACTCCGAGGTTGCGGATGTGAGGGGGGGAGATAGAGTGTGGCTGTCAATGGTGAAGTTTAAATTCTGGATGTCATTAGGCGCATTCACACCGCAGTACTTTTCCCACAAAGGTTCATGCGAACTTAGTTCATGCGAACTCTTTAGTTCGCATGAACTAAGTACAAATCGCGTTCACACCGGAAAAAGTCCCTGGGGGTGGATTAGGCAAATGAAGCCGCTGACGTCACTTCTTCTTCTTCTGCTTTGGGTTTACTGGCAGGCTACAAACAACTTCACGGCGTATACTGCCGCCCGGAGTCCCCGGCCGGAAGTCCCCGGAGTTGGGGACTGACTTCAGTAGAAGCTGCTGGGACTCCCAGCAGCTTCTACTGAAGCCTTCCGAGTAAATCGCCAGAACGCCGACACCTCCTCATCTCCACCGCTCCCATGTTTTATTTTGTGTTGCCATACGTTAGTCTCTCTGCGTTTCTGCGCTGGGCTAATGCTAATGCTAATAATGCTAATGCGAGGATAATAAAATGGCGGCTTCACAAAACTTTTTGGAAGTTTTACGGGGCGTGGTTTGCAATCCGCCCAGCCAATCAGAAATATAGCTCTTTTCTCACAAAAGAGCCGCTCGAAAGTCCCTGCTCTCTAGCAGGGACTTTCGAGGGGGTAAAAAGGTTCACATTAACTAATTTTAGTACCGGCTCTTTTTGGTGTGAACGCGATAAAAGAGTTCACATGAACTAAGTTCGCATGAACCTTTGTGGGAAAAGTACCGCAGTGTGAATGCGCCTTTTGATACGGGATGGGGGGCCAATGATGATGATGTCTGATTTGGCACTGTTCAGTTGGAGATAGTTTGTTTGCATCCATGCTTTTATTTCTGAGAGACAGTTGGTGAGAGTGGAGTGTGTTGTGGGGGTGATGGTTTTTGTTGAGATATAAAGTTGGATGTCATCGGCGTAGCAGTGAAATTGAAGGTTGTGGCGACGAATTATTTTGCCAAGGGGGAGCATGTAGAGGATGAAGAGGAGGGGGCCAAGCACCGAACCCTGTGGGACACCTTGGGACAGAGGAGCAGTGGAGGAGATGCAGTTGTTGATGTTGATAAACTGATGTCTGTCGGTGAGGTAGGATTTCAGCCAGGAGAGTGCAGTGTCGGTGATGTTGAGTGATGATTCGAGGAGGGACAGCAGGATGGCGTGGTTGATGGTGTCGAATGCTGCGGTGAGGTCGAGGAGGATGAGGATGTTAAGGTTGCCGGAGTCAGAGGAGAGGAGGAGGTCGTTTGTGATTTTGAGAAGAGCTGTTTCGGTGCTGTGTTTTGATCGGAAACTGGATTGAAATGGCTCAAAGAGATCATTGGAGCTGAGGTGGGCTTTAAGTTGTGAGGCAACGACACGTTCAAGTATTTTTGACAGAAAGGGGAGATTTGAGATGGGCCGGAAGTTGGACATGATGTCAGGTGTGAGTCCAGGTCTTTTGAGAATGGGTGTGACAGCAGCCAGTTTGAGAGAGGGGAGAACTGATCCAGATCTGAGGGAGGAGTTAATGATGGTGGCGATGAGTTGGGAGATGGCAGGGAGGCTCTCTTTAACAAATTTGGAGGGCATTGGGTCAAGTGTGCAGGTGGAGTTAATTCGAGTCATGAAGTCGGACAGTTGCATAGGGGTCACAGGGGAGAAGTGGGACAGGGGCTGTGAGGTGAAGGGGGGGGGAGCCAGGAGGGGAGGTGGGGGGTGCTGATGAGGGTGTCAGATTGCTGTAAATGTTGCTGATTTTGGTTTGGAAAAACGAGAGGAAGGAGTTGCACTGTTCGGTGGTGATGGATGAGGTGGCGTTGTCACAGGGTTTGAGAAGTTTGCTGATGGTGGAGAACAGACGCTTGGGGTTGCTGGAGCCAGACTGAATGAGTTGTAAGTAGTAATTAGACCGGGCTGCTTTGAGTGCGTTACTGTACTGCTGGAGATAGTCTTTGTAGATTTGAAGATGGACTTTAGTGTGGTTTTCTTGTGTTGGCGTTCAAGTTGACGTTTCCTTGATTTCCTTTGGCGGAGTTCGGGGGTATACCAGGGGGCGGAGTTTATGAAAGAGACATTTTTTGTTTTTGTGGGGGCCAGTTCATTGAGACAGAAGGAGAGGGTGCTGTTATAATAGTCCACAAGTTCAGATGGGTTTTCAGAAAGTGGGGGGGGGGGGGGGAGACAGACATCTTGCAGGTAATGGAGGCAGTGATTGCTGAAGGTGAGATGGATTTGAGATTTCTGTAGGTTATTGTGCATTTTTGCTTTTGGGCGGGGATGCGGATGTTGATGTCCATGATGATGGCCAGGTGATCAGAGATGTGGAGATTGAGGCTGGACAGATGATGGATGGTGAGACCAGTGGAGCAGACCAAGTCCAGGATGTGACCACGGCTGTGTGTTGGGAAGTTGATGTGTTGAGAGAAGTTGCAGCAGTGAAGGGTTTCCTTAAATTCAGAGGCATATTTGCAGGTCGGGTCATCAACATGAATGTTAAAATCACCTAAGAGGAGAACAGATGGGGATATGGCAGAAAGCTGAGTGAGAATGTCAGAGAGGTCGGAGAGAAAGGAGGGGTTTGGCTTCGGGGGAAGGTAGATGATGGCTGTGACCAGGGGAGTGGGACCAGAGAGTTTAAAGATCAGGTGTTCAAATGAAGAAACATCAGGGATGGGGATTATGGTAGCTTTTATTTCCTTTCTGATAATAGCAGCTATACCACCACCCTGCCCTTGTGGGCGAGGTTTGTCAATGTATGTGAGTGTGATTTGATTTAAAGAAAAATAGTCCAGGGGTTTTTGCCATGTTTCGGTCAGATACAGAAAGTCCAGGTTATTGTCTTTAATGAATTCATTTAGAATGTGGCTTTGTGTGTGGGTTTTTGTTTTTAAATAACATTAATGGTAAACACAAGCTCATGTCTTGTTCTGTGACATGAATGTTTCAATAAATACCGCACTGGTGAATGTCTGAACATCTTTTAAGAACATTTATCAAATGACTAAATGAAACTACAAAACATCATCACATCAACCACTAGCCACCTTTAGCTTAGCGCTGTGCTGTAATTTATTTGCAGCCTAACATTAGCTCTTTACTTCTGTCAATGACATTTTGGCTTTCGAAAATCCTGAAAATGCTGTAGACATGTGCATTATCGCGCTGAACAAAACATGTAAGTATCATCAATGTTTGTTTACCAAACACGCTCCATTTCTGCTATAATACTAAAAAACACCAGTGTTAAAATACCAATGGCGTTTTATCAAGGGAGCCCTTGTGATGCTTACTTCCAGGTTGGAAGCCAAAAATACGTCATCCCTGCAATACTCTATAGACAGAAGTTAGAGACTGGTGACTTGCAGGAAGAAAGTTAGCAGACAGGAAATGCTGAGAGCTGTGAGGCTGGACATTTGGAGAGTTTATAGGCCCTAAGGTGCTCAGAAAAAGCGCTCATCAGTCATGATTTTTCACTCACTTTCCGTTGTTCCATCATCAGAGCAGCCTCTTGGACCTGCCTACAAGAGGCTATTTTCCAATCCACATAATGAGGAAATATCATAGAATTCTTCCCAAAGTGAGTCAGCTGATTCCATATTGGTTACTTTGTACTTGATCCTGTATTTAGTTTACAGTAATAAAATCAGTACTGTATTTTTACTTTACAGTAGCGATCCTGTATTTAGTTTACAGTAATAAAATCAGTACTGTATATTTACTTTACAGTAGCGATCCTGTATTTAGTTTACAGTAATAAAATCAGTGCTGTATTTTTACTTTACAGTAGCAATCCTGTATTTAGTTTACAGTAATAAAATCAGTGCTGTATTTTTATTTGACTGTATATTACTGTAATTTTGTAGGTTGCTGTAATCTCAAAAACAATATTTTACTGTGATTATACAATACTTGTCAGATCCAGGAATCTGTAGATACATTTTAGTTATATTTAGTTAACCCATCCACTGTACTTTTATGCAGATGGCCAGGTGAGAAATGAATTAGAAAAGCCAAACGACCACTTAAAGAGCAACTTGCAGGTCCATCCATGTTGAAACCCGGACATTGAAATTAAACATAAAGCGCAAATTGTTTTAATGTTGAATAAACGTTGGACTTTCAACCATAACTGACACTATCAATGTTGATTCAACCATCATCTAAATAGAAATCTACATGTAAATTGTAGTTGATTTGATATTGAATCAGTGTTAGGAATCAATATTGATTCAACCATCATCTAAATGGGATAACATATTCAACTTTTCTAAGCATACTGTAACACATTAAAAAAGTGAATGTTTTTCACCAATGAGTTTTCTGCGTATAGTTCTACATCTTAACAGACCATTAACAAGTGCAACATCAATACTGTACTGAATGAAGTGGTCCAAACTTGTAAAGACATACTACACCATGTATTGTTGGCAGACGATTGTTATTAGCTTGTTCAAAATTACCTTGAATTACCATATTTCCCAAAATGTATGAAATCAAACTAAAAATGACAGAAAACATGATTTTAATATTCTAATTTATTTTAGAAAGCAGGCAGCAATGCGTCCCTGAGCAAGACTCTTAACCCGTTATTGCTCCCCAAACGCTGTGGAATAAATGCAGAGGACACATCGTATGTGCAAATATACAGTGACACAAGATACCCCCATAAAAAAAGAGGGTGTGTAAGAACCATTGGTGCAACTCCAAACAAGAACAGCCTGAAGCTTCAAGTCTTCCATGAAGGCGAAGCTGTAAACATTTGACTTATTTTGGACTGTAAGAACAACAGTCTATTGTCCATGAAAGAACAGTATTGTCTATGAGGCGGTAACCTTTGTACTGTATGCACAAGGAAAACACATTAGAGTGTGGTGGGGTACCCTAAGTTGGACTTGCGTTTGTTTTACTTGTGTTCGTTTCACTTGTGTTCCTTGGGATGCCTCTCTCACGCTCTGGAGCAAAACGAAGCCACTTCTTCACAGTTTCACTGAAGCCATTGTGGGTCAGCTTGCGGTCGAACTGCAGAGCAGCAGCTGAAAGACAAGATTACAAAAATAAGCGTGAGGAAGAGAGAGTGTATGTATCCCATACAACTTCTGTTATAATAAGAAAATCACTCTCACTCTGTACAGTAACACAAGCTACAGTCAGCAGCCAGTTTGCTAAAAGACTGGACTGGAAGGAGGAGCAAACGGCTAGCCTGGCTCTATCCAGGTAATAACATTTGCTTCCGAGCACCTCTAAAGCTCACCAATTAGGTTGTCTTTTTTTGGTTTATTTCTTATAGCTTCACCATCACCTGATTCCAACCTAATCTTTTTTGTTAGATTAAGTTCATGCTTTATTCTTCAACAGGGGATTACAGAGAGACATGAAACAAGGGCAGAGAAGAGACATAAAATACATTATAGGAGTTGTCCCTGAGCAAGGCACCGTTCCCCACACTGCTCCCTGGGCGCCTTTCAAAATGGCAGCACACTGCTCCTAACACTAGGATGGGTCAAATGCAGAGAAACAATTTCCCCACGGGGATTAATACAAGTCCATCTTATTCTCTTAATCTTGGATTCAAACTCGGTAGTTGGTACTATATGGCTCACAAAGAGAGGTGTTCTGAATCACCATCAGTCACACCTCACTCCCTAAACTTAAGCTCATAAATAGTTTGCAGGGGAGGAAACTCACCAAACATGCAGTCTTGTATTGCCGGTTCCTTGAATGGCTTCTTGCTGCTGCAACGCTTGTCTTTCTATCCAGCCTAAGGCTAAGGTGTTAGTCAGAGCAGTTGCCAGCATCCCGCTGATCAGGTTCTCTGAATTGGTGCCTCCTACCAGAGCCAGGCGAGCAATCTAAATCAGACGAGAGAAACAAATAGGCCTCTGCTTTAACTGTTGTATTGAGCTACGTTCTGTGGGACATACGTTAGAAACAGCACAACAGCACTCTTATTTCATACACAGAGACCAACTTTGTTTTTTATACACTTGATACACTGATATTCCAGCCCATGGTATTCAGTCAAGTTCATGCCAGTAGTTATGTTTAACCACTTTAACCCTGGTGTCCCAATTTTGGTCATGTCAATATAAATGTTAGATGTAAATGTTACTACAATTATATGTGGTTGAGTAGCTAAGACTAGAATTATTTGTGGTTGAGTAGCTAAAGGGCAATAACTAAGCACATTTTGACCGCACTGATATTATCCACATTTCATAAATGAATGCAGTTCAGTCTGTCAAATTACCATCTTTTGACGGACTGATTCATTCTTCAGCAATGATTCAGCCTCATTGAAGTCGTCTTCATTGGCGATTGGCAGCTGGATGGGGAACATATGGGTTGTGGCTGACCCTGGTCCCTGACTACCAGCCGTGGTCATGTTGCCCTCTGCCAACTCATTCTTGATGAACTGCACATCTCTGGACAGGCCCTTTACCACCACAAGTACTTCAGCGAGCATTGAAGTCATCTTCTGGATGGCAATGTCCTAAGAAAAATATAATTGTAAAGTGAGAATTGAAAATAACCTGCAAATGACTCATCAGGAATTACACTAAGTCTAATAGACTTGCCTTTCAAAAACAGCCTGGTGTCATCGCCGTGCATCTGTGTGGTTCCATCTGTAAAACGCAAACATTCATGAGACTTAATCACTGCACACATTTTGAAAGGTTATTAGGTGTGTGTGTGTGTGTGTGTGTGTGTGTGTGTGTGTGTGTGTGTGTGTGTGTGTGTGTGTGTGTGTGCGTGAATATATTGTGATCAAGTGTTTAGTCAGTAACAGGGGTCTCCCCTTCCCTACAGCTCTTTGGTAAACAGAAAAGGCATTTTCAGTATCCTATCAGGAGAGAGAACTCATACAGATTAATTGAATACACAGGACCACAATGGAAACAAGCCTTCAGGGCTTTTTGTTATCCTTGGCTTTTAGCATTATTGTATAACTGTGCCCCTGTACTTTTTTCAAACTGTTGATAAAGTATTCAATCAAAGAGGGCAGATGAACAAAAAGAGAGCAATGATCATCATCAGAATATAGAGATTTAACCTTTTCACACACATACACAGATCAGAAAATGTCTACAAATGTTAGATGATCGTCTTGTTCACTTAACATTGCAACCATGATCAGGCACTGACTGCATGGGATCAAACTGGTGGCAGTTTCCTCTAAAGAAGTCTAGAGGAGGGAAAAACAAATGCTGTAACATTTACACAAAAAACACGACTAGTGTGATTTGATTTGTCTACAAAGATATTACTTTACATTTTAGTAGTAAATTGGGTTAATTAGTGAGGAATACAATGGCATACCATTTTGTGCACGTTGTGGACATATCCCCGATATCCCTGTAGAAACAAAATCATTAGTTATATTTCACTATACTTTGGGAGTAGCAACATAACCTGATGTTCCAGCATATTGTTGTCAACTACCACAGGATGTCTGAACACAAAATCTGAATTGTAAGTCATACATATGTCAAATAGTATTCATTGAGTTCTGTGTCCCCGTCTCTCAAAACGTTAGTATAGTGAAAGAGTAGGGCATCATACCAGTACTTGTACTTGCTCGCTGTGGGGCCTGCAGCTGTGGGGCCTGGAGCTGGTGGTAATGGGCAGCACCAAATCCTGACATCCCAGCTGAAACACACAGTAGGAAATAAAGTTATTAGCATATGACACTATTGTAACCTCCCATGCAAGGAAATGTGTCTATGTGTGTGTATGTGTGTAAGTTTGTGTATGTGTATGTGTGTGTATCTGTGTGTGTATGTGTGTGTGTGCCTGTGTGTGTGTCTGTTTGTATGTGTGTCTGTTCATGTGTGTGTGTGTGTGTGTGTGTGTGTATGTGTGTGTGTCTGTTTGTGTGTCTGTTTGTGTGTATGTGTGTGTCTGTGTGTGCATTTGTGTGCATGTGTATTTATAAGATAAACTATATTTTTTGATGATCTGTCACATACATTCAAAACAGTTATTATGCTGACTTACATGCCACAGCCTCAGAAACCTGGAGTCATCCTCATGCAGAAATCCAGGCAGGGAGGAGAGCAGCACGTCGGCTATGGACGTCACCTTGATCCTTTAGATGCTAAACAGCATAGCCACACAACAATTGATATCACAAGGGCTCTTCCATGACTGAAGAGATTACCATTTTGAAGCAATTGAGGCATCTGCAATCCCACCTGTATCTCATTAGCACAACAACAAGGTGCAATAACATTAACACCGCTGTTCCAAAATTATTATATAGTTGTAATATATAAAATATTTTCGCCTGTGACTCCATTGTCAAGGCAGGCCAACGTTTAAATCATTTTTCAAGTGAGGCAGATATTAAATCTAGGCTAGCTAACAAGAGCTCAAATCAAACACCATGCGACACAAAGTGCATTAGATGCAGAAATTAATAAAACATAATTTAAATACTGTGCAAAGGCAAGACGTAATTTACCAGAGTAGCGCGGTCAAATTCCGGCAGTGAGACTCGAGAGCACGGTGGGCAAAGTATACTTCTGAAAGTTTGAGTGATTTCATCCGAGAGGAGCTATAATGAATCAAATCAATGTTGGCATTTCAATCATTAAATTCGACCACAATACAAAGTTGATTCAATGAAATTTTTTCAACATTTAAGGTTGATCCACCATCAATCTTCAACCTTAACCAAAAATCAACATTTTTGACCATAATTCAACGTTGATTTAACATCTTTTGCTATCTGGGTAGAGACCCCAGTGACCCTTTTACCACGCATGTTTCGGGACAATGGCGAAGAAATGCATCGCTCCGTGCAGCTACAAACCCCCGGGAAACGGAGGGGCCGGCGCTCAGTAGTGGCCCTGAGCGTTGGCGGCACGTGCAGGCTCCTCTTCGTCAGCGACAGCGTTTCGGGGAGCCTGTTTCTGTGTGACACGGGCGCTCAACGGAGCGTAGTTCCCGCGTCGAGTGAAGACGTCACCCGTGGTGGGCACGGACCGCGATTGACAACAGCTAACGGCGGTCCCATTCGCACGTACGGCGTGAGGCCTATGTGTTTGTGCATCGGAGGACAGCGTTTCAGCTGGGATTTCGTGACAGCGGACATTTCATTTCCCCTCCTCGGAGCGGATTTTTTGTGAGCTCATGGACTCTTAGTGGACGTTAAGAATAGGCGTTTGGTTGATGCCTTGACGTTTTCTTCCCTCGTGTGCACGCATGCAGACACGTTTCTCAGACTGTTGGCCGAGTTTCCAGACCTGTCGCTGCCCACCTTCTCTGCGCTTACCACTAAGCATGGCGTGGAGCACCACGTCACTACCGAGGGGCCTCCTGTCTATGCCAGGGCCTGGCGGTTGAACCCTTCTAAGCTGGCTGTGGCGAGGGCGGAGTTCGCAACCATGGAGCGCTTGGGCATTGTCCGCCGCTCCGACAGTCCTTGGGCTTCCCCCCTGCACGTCGTCCCCAAACCGAACGGCGGGTTCCGCCCGCACATTCAGGACTTTTCGGTGCATCTGGCCGGTACAGGGGTGTTTTCCAAGGTGGACCTGGTGCGTGGATACCACCAGGGGCCCATGCACCCCCTGGACATTCTCAAGACGGCAGTGATAACACCTTTTGGACCTTTTGAGTTCCTGCGGATGCCTTTTGGGCTCAAGAATGCCGCTCAGACGTTCCAGCGCCTGATGGATTCGGTGCTGCGGGACCTGCCGTTTGTGTTTGTCTACCTCGACGACATACTTGTCGCCAGCGCTTCAGTGCAGGAGCACCTGTCCCACCTCCGAGCCCTTTTCACACGGCTCAACAAACACGGATTAATCATCAATCCTGCAAAGTGCCAGATCGGGGTGTCGGACATCGATTTCCTGGGGCACCGCGTCACTAAGGGCGGTGCGACACCTCTGCCAGCGAAGGTGGAGGCTGTTGCGGCTTTTCCTCGCCCGCTCACAGCCCGGTCGCTCCGTGAGTTTCTGGGCCGCACACATCATGCGGCCGCTGAATGAAGCGTTGAAAGGCAAGACCCCTGTCCAGGCGATCGACTGCACAGCAGAGGCGGACGTCGCTTTTGCTGAGGTCAAGACCGCGTTGGCTCAGGCGGCTTTACTGGCACACCCATCATCTACGGCTCCCATCTCCATCACCACGGACGCGTCGGACTATGCGGTCGGCGCAGTGCCAGCTGACGCCCAGAGAACGCAGGTACAGCGCCTTTGACCGAGTGCTCCTTGGACTTTATTTGGCCGTGCGGCTCTTCCATTTCATGCTAGAAGGCCGTGCATTTATGGCGTTTGTCGACCACAAGCCGCTTACCTTCGCCATGTCAAAAGTGGCGGGGCCTTGGTCGGCACGTCAGCAGCGGCAGCTGTCCTACATATCAGAGTTCACTACGGACATTAAGCACGTGGCTGGCAAGTCGAACCTGGTTGCTGATTGCCTCTCCAGAGTCGTCATCGGTGCCGTCCAGTTGGGCCTGGACTATACTCGCATGGCGGCGGACCAGGTCACAGATCCCGGCGTCCAGGCTCTGAAGGTGGAGGGCGCAGGGCTGCACTTGGAGGACGTGGTGTGTGACGTTTCCACGGGCCTGTCGCGGCCAGTTTTTCCCGCCAGCTGGAGGCGCTCTGTGTTCGAGGCGGTGCACGGCCTGTCACACCCCGGGGTTAAGCCTTCGGTGCGCTTGGTGGCCGCGAAGTTCGTCTGGCAAGGACTGAAAAGGGAAGTGAGGACTTGGGCCAGAGAGTACGTGGCTTGTCAACGCGCTAAGGTGCACCGCCACATGAAGGCCCCTTTGGAGCGTTTCCTGGTGCCTGAGAGGAGGTTTGACCACGTCAACATCAACCTGGTTGGTCCATTGCCCTCCTCTCAAGGTTTTTCCTACCTCCTCACCATGGTGGACAGGACGACCCGTTGGCCGGAGGCGGTTCCTCTTGTGTCAACGTCAGCCGCAGACATTGCCCGAGCTTTCATTGCGACGTGGGTGTGTCGTTTTGGCACCCCGTCAGACATTTCCTCGGACAGAGGCTCACAGTTCACGTCCGAGCTCTGGAATGCCGTGGCGAGTGGTCTGGGGGTTAAGCTGCACAGGACTACCGCTTATCACCCTCAGGCTAACGGCCTTTGTGAGCGGTTCCATCGCTCCATGAAGGCGGCCCTCAAGGCGGCCCTCAAGGCCGGCCTTACGGACGGTAATTGGGTCGACGATGCTGGGCCTGAGGACTGCGCCTAAAGAAGACCTGCAGTGCTCTACGGCTGAGATGGTATACGGTCAGCCGCTGAGGGTTCCTGGGGATTTCCTCCCTAACGCATCGGCTCCCTGGTCGGCGTCGGCCCAGCGGGCTTTCCTACAGGCTCCGCTCGGCGGGAACACGTGCCCCGGCACGATGCGCACAGAGGCCTTAACCTGTCTTAACCTGTCTGAATGTTCTTTGATAATAAAGTGTCGAGTTCCATACTGAACACACCGCCTCCGACTCCCATTCATCGGCTCTACAATAGTATGGTTTTGCTACATTTCCCGCCTAAGGATCATATTCCCACAATGCAGCAGCACTATGTACATAGTGCTGCATTAACCCACTTTTGTAAAATAACGCAATAACGAATCAGAAAACACTTCAGACTTATTTTGCAGCTTGAAGATTATTATCATCTGATATTTGGGAAGAGTGTTACATTTGAAATGGCAGAAAGTCTTGTTGCAATTTCCAGATATTGAAAGAGGCCCCTGGAGTTTCTCTGGTAATTATCAATAGTAGCAGTTAAGTGAATACTGTTCAAACAATACCTGTGTTTGTGTTTTGTATTGATTTCTCTGTTTTATCCTTTCATAAATGTGAGGACTGAAATTGCATGAACATTCTGGGGTGCTTGGAGTAAACAGTTTGTATTACTCTGTGGGGGAGGTGTAGGTATGCAGGACAGTGGGCTAGGTGGATGAGAGTACCTTCTGCTTAAGATCTCCAGTATGTCATGTTTCAGGGAAGTCTACATATCTTGAATAGTATATGTGTGTGTTTAATTACTTTGTATTCTTAATAAGCAGTCTGTGTAACCAGAAGCTGGAAATATGAGAGTATTAATATGTATTATCTTTGTGAACAAGGGGATATTCTTTAGACACAACTCAAGTCTCTGGAATGTGCAAAAAGGGTGTGTGTGGATGAAAGCTGCAGTAATATGAGACAGCTAGAGACTCTTGTTTCCATGTCCTCTGCTGGCTCGCGCTGATTTGCTATGACCACAGCTCCTCTTGGTTTATTTTCTGCATGTAAGCCTATTCTATCTTTTAGTTATTTCTCTTTTGCTCCTGCCGTCAAGATGAAAGGTTCTCCCGGCATTTGGACCAGAGCAGGGGGTGGGGTCCACTCCTTTGAAAGTGTAATGTATTCTTACCCTTTATCATTAAAACAGATTATTGTTTAACCCTCATCCTGGTTGTTTTGAGTTTTCCTTCTTTTAAAGCACACTCATATAGGATCGGCGCGGAGCAGAGATATCTGCCACAACAAGCTGATTCGTTTCACTTCAAAACAACACATACAACCGCTCGCTCACTCTCGCTCGCTCTACCATGCACGCGCCACCCCCCCCCCCCTCTCTCTCTCGCAAAGGGATAGCGATCTGATTCTGCATTACCCTAATATCACAACAATTCCGAGGTCTGAGCCTTCATCTGCAGCTAAACGATCATTCACTCCCGCTGCGTGCAGTAACATTATCCCCCGCTGAACAGACAGTTTTCAAAAATAATTAACAATATAGGCTACCGGAAACCAACGTTACGTTACTAATCTAAACAGTCAGTGCATTTTGTGGAGTCAGTTGGCTTGCTCTCTAAACAATTAACTCATGAATGGGTCCTACAGCTGTTTGGCCAAATAATAATACAACTCTATCTCGAAATAAAATACGGACCTTTGAGAAAAAAAGTCGGCAATAATAACGTGAATAGATCTAAATAATCCGTTAAAGGACACAGCGGTTCTCTCCTCTTGCTCCTGATATGACACCCCAAAGTATTGTACAGTAATAACAAAAGTTAGTGTAACATTACAGCACTATTTACAGTATTGCTGTAATGTTGTTGTACATGTTACAGTAACATTACAGTATTGCTGTAATAGTATAGTATGGTTTTGCTACATTTCCCGCCTAAGGATCATATTCCCACAATGCAGCAGCACTATGTACATAGTGCTGCATTAACCCACTTTTGTAAAATAATGCAATAACGAATCAGAAAACACTTCACAGACTTATTTTGCAGCTGCTTCGTTTCACTTCAAAACAACACATACAACCGCTCGCTCACTCTCGCTCGCACTACCATGCACGAGCCACCCCTCATCTCTCTCTCTCTCTCTCTCTCTCTCTCTCTCTCTCTCTCCTCTCTCTCTCTCTCTCTCCCTCTCTCTCTCTCCTCTCTCTCTCTCTCTCTCTCTCTCTCTCTCAAAGGGATAGCGATCTCATTCTGCATTACCCTAATATCACAACAATTCCGAGGTCTGAGCCTTCATCTGCAGCTAAACGATCATTCACTTCCCGCTGCGTGCAGTAACATTAACCCCCCGCTGAACAGACAGTTTTCAAAATAATTAACAATATAGGCTACCGGAAACCAACGTTACGTTACTAATCTAAACAGTCAGTGCATTTTGTGGAGTCAGTTGGCTTGATCTCTAAACAATTAACTCATGAATGGGTCCTACAGCTGTTTGGCCAAATAATAATACAACTCAGCTTTCTGTCCTCAGAGTCAGAACTAAACATGGTAAAGCAGCATTCAGTTATTATGCTCCAAACATCTGGAACAAACTCCCAGAAACCTGCAGGTCCGCTGCAACTCTGACTACTTTTAAATCCAGGCTGAAGACTTTTCTTTTTGTCGCTGCTTTTAATTGAACTATTCATATCTTAGACTGCACTGTAACTTTTATCCATGTATTTTTTCTTTTAATGTTTATCCATGTATTTTTTGTCTAATGTCTTTCATTTTTTGTAAAGCACTTTGAATTGCCTTGTGTTGAAAAGTGCTATATAAATAAACTTGCCTTGCCTAGCCTTGCCTTGGTGATACATCAAACACTGCATCATGACACTCAGCAGGGCTGTGTGATTAGATGCATTGTCCCATTTAAATGCTTCTCTCCTAATTTCCTTCTTCTTACAGTATATACCCACTTAAGGGAGCAGCAGGAACATGTAAAGAAAGCTTTGAAAAGTATATGGGGTGAGGGGCAACATTAATGTGAAGAAAGACAACTACAGGAGAACGTTATTATTAGGATTTCTGTCTTAGACTCTATGCAGGATGTTTCAAATCAACCTTTGTTGTCTTCAGATGATTTACTTTTAACACCTAAAAAAGATATTCTCTGTATGTGGCTGTTTACAACATAATAGTACATTTCCCCTCTGTGGGACAAATAAAGGTATTCTGATCAATTGAATTCAAATGTACATTTTATGGGCTTAGAGTTGATCTCAATGTATTCCTTTTTTATCTCAGTCATCAATTAGGAAATAATATTATATTCAAATGACAAAAAGTGCTGCATTTTCCAGTTAAGATGAAATGTGCACAATTAATGATGTACATTATGCATTCAATTCATTTTAAAGGTTTTAAACCAACACAGCAAATACGTCAGTGAGTCATCCGTGTTCAAACATGTATAGATTATCTATGTAGCTTACAGTTATCACAGATTCAAATATTTGTTATACACATTCACATGATTTATTATGTTTAAGACCTTATGTTTGTTTAATGTGAGTTTGTGGACTTTGGTAATGCGAAGATGTACTTTTGAAAGTGTTCTTCATCAGAAAAGGTACCTGTGAAGAACCCAAAGGATATAAAAGGATGAAACCACCCCGTATGATCCTTTCACTGAAGAGCTGCTTCTTCATGCACTCTTTTTGTCTTCGTTATGTAGCAGAATGGGACTCTAATTGCATGTTGTTGCTTAACCTTTCTTATAAAACAACCAATTGTTCTGCTATCCTTGTCATATTAAAAAACGAATTATGTATTATCTTTGTACTAAGTTTCTAAAGATAAAAATAAACTCGTACAAGTGGAAATCTTGATTAACAAGCGTCAGTGAGGATGGTCCTCTGTCCTATTCACTCTGCACATATACTGAAGAGTCCTTATTACTGTCTCATCAATATTCAAAAGTACATTAAATTGCCTGACACACCTAATTACGGTGATTTTGTTTTTAAATGTGTATTGTTTTTATAAATATGTAGCAGAGATAGAAGAAGCACTCAGACCTTTTACTAAAGTAATGCTATTAGAGTGGAGAATAAAGATGTATTTTGTATTCTACATCTTTAAAGGTGGAAACAAGTATAAAGATAGTAAAATAAAACCACTTTTGGGTCGCGACCCACCAGTTGAGAACCACTGTTTTAGATCATTTTTAGACTGTTCAACAATAGTTTACAGCAGAAAACACACACACATATATATATATATATGATAGTATATAAATTACAGTTATGTGAAGTAGCAGCTGTTCCAACAAGTCAATGTCATGTCAACATGTCAATGTCAATATCAAAGGGAACGTGAGGCATAAATATAATTGAACAAGCAATGAAAATACAACATCTAACAAACATCTTCATTCTACTCACTCTCTGACATCGGGTGGACCCAAGATAACAACACGGAATAAAAACAAATCACTTTTTTGCAAAACAGTAATATTTAAGGAATAGCACCTAAACAATATTAACAGAATAGAAGTTGTGAATTAAAAAAGCAAGTACAAATGTAAAATCAACGAAATGAACTAAAGTATTACAAGTAAAAAGTAAATTAACCTTATAAACATACCGTTATGAGTGAAGTATACTTTTTATTCACACAATTCGCCAGTTGTATCACTTGTTTATTTAAAAATAAAAGTTAAATAATTTTTAATATGTCCTTGATAAGCACATACAACTCCAATGAATTATATATAATAAAACATTTCCCATGAATTTAATGTTTAATGTGTCATGTTACAAATGTGTAATTAAATGTAATGAATTAATAAATGTTTACAATACATATTAATAACAACGGAAAATATCTTTGTAAAAAAAACGAGGTCACGCCGTGCCTTCTCTGCAGCCAATCAGCGGCATCCATTCGTGATGACGTCACCGAACTCCCAACTTCAGGAAGTTGGAACTTTCTTTATACGAGTCGAGTTTTAACTGACGTTTCAGCGATAAATTAACTCGTTTTAGACAAAAAAACGAGCAGCAGGGGGATTTATTATTGTTTATTTCTTTGTATGATATAAGGAAGTAGCTTTGTGGATCAACTTTGTTCGAGTCGGAGAAGCAGCAGGACTTACAACTTACTGAAGATGTTAGCATCGAGTCTGTTAGCTAACTACTGTACAGAGCTACATGATGACCAGACTCTTAAGGTGAGTCCTGCTGTAAGACCCTTTTGATTGATTGATTGATTGATTGATTGATTGAAAAGTTTATTAACAGCTTGTATATTGGGTACAGTACAGTACAGCTCAAAACATACAATTGTTAAGGGGATGCAGACCAGAGAAAGACTTTCGTCTTGTTTACATCAGGGTCCCTAATTTCCAATTCATCATATCATTTAAGACAGATTTGATTGTGACAGCACATTTGAATGTGTTTTCATACTGTGAGAAAGTAAAAACAGGGGTCCATCAGGTAGCCCCCCTCCTAGCATCAAGGGTGGGGGTGTTACCGAACAAGATGTGGGCCGAACAACTGGTGATATTCTATAACGTATAGGCATATTTATCAGGGGCGTGGCCTTTGTCGAATAACCAGGAAATACACATTTCGATCGCTTCTTCTGTCGTTTACATACATCTTTTGGTATATTTGGCTCCATAGGAACACTTTGATGCACTTTCAGTACCAGTCTGTGGGGATGTGTGTTCAAAACATTGCAAGCTTGAATAAATAATTTAAACCATTTATTTTTGCCAGACTTATTACTGAATATCATTCTTAATGTGATACCAAGTCCATCTGAGACCTGTGTATACCTTCAGACAGCCTCCAAGTGAAGCACACATTGTTTACTCACAGTTTGAGAGCAGCGTGGAGAAGTCTTCAGCTGTGGAGAGCTCCGCCCAGGATAAACTGTGATACGACTTCTGTGGCTTGTTCTTGTTGTCAGTCTTATATTTGTATCATGTATCGTTATTAATATGATGTCGAGTTGATTTGAGACCCGTTTATACTTTCATACCATCTGTTAGTGAAACATACAGTCTGTCTGAGTTGTTTACACCCATCGCCAACGCAGCGTGGAGAGCTGTGGTAAACTGTGATCCGCTCAGATTAAACTGTGATAGGAGTTCTGTGGCTATCAACCAGCGATCATGTTTAATATTAAAGACTACACACATTGATCCCTTATTAAAACGGTATTCTCCACTTTGCCACACTTATCCAGGTAAGATGTGACTGTTTACTTGGTTACATTTCGATACAGGGACACCCAATGACGAGGGTACTCACATAGGCTACGTTGAGAACTAGAAACACATATATTCATACTTTTTCACACTGTTGTTAACATGTTTTCATTTCTAACTTAACGTTTATGCATTTATCTATGTGGTCTTTGTTCTCATGTGTTTTATCTATTTTATCTATTTCTGTGTAACTTGGTAATATGAATTCCTTGTTGTTGTATTTCCATGACAGGTGATGATTATAGCTACTACATAACGAAACACATGGCCTGATTTGCATATATGAACTTAATGTGTGCACTAGAATACATAATACGTAAAATGACCACTTATCACAACGTAATGTCGGCTCGCAGGCTGATAAACTAGGACATCTGATCTCGGTGGGTCTTAATGATGCTCAGTCAGTATACTGTTTCAAAGCAAATGCCATGTAGACTGTATGTTTCACTAACAGATGGTGTGAAAGTATAAACGGGTCTCAAATCAACTCGACATCATATTAATAACGATACATGATACAAATATAAGACTGACAACAAGAACAAGCCACAGAAGTCGTATCACAGTTTATCCTGGGCGGAGCTCTCCACAGCTGAAGACTTCTCCACGCTGCTCTCAAACTGTGAGTAAACAATGTGTGCTTCACTTGGAGGCTGTCTGAAGGTGTACACAGGTCTCAGATGCACTTGGTATCACATTAAGAATGATATTCAGTAATAAGTCTGGCAACAATAAATGGTTTAAATTATTTATTCAAGCTTGCAATGTTTTGAACACACATCCCCGCAGACTGGTACTGAAAGTGCATCAAAGTGTTCCTATGGAGCCAAATATACCAAAAGATTTATGTAAACGACAGAAGAAGCGATCGAAATGTGTATTTCCTGGTTATTCGACAAAGGCCACGCCCCTGATACATCTGCGATACCGTTATAGAATATCACCAGTTGTTCGTCCCACATCTTGTTCGGTAACAGGTGTTGTACTCAGATCTTGTACTTGATTAAAAGTTTAGGAATACTCTGTTACAAGTAACATTCAGGATTCAAAATGTTACTCAAGTAAAAGTAGAAAAGTATTAGCATCAAAACAAACTTAAAGTACCAAAAGAAATCATTATGCCCGTTTCAGAATAATATATATTATATGTTTTGGTTATAATTATTGATCCATTAACCAGGGCTCGACATTATAAATGGCCCGCTGGCCCGGAAGCACTATTTAGACACCCCGGGCCAGCATAACGTACTTTCCACTTGCCCGCTCGGGCCACTAAAAATATTGTTTAAAAAAAAAAATGTTTCCTGTGGTATTGTTATTTTGACACTAGCAATTTTGTTAAATTATTTCGATTATCAACGCTACAACATAGCGTTTCGTGAGTCGCTTGTCGTTGTTGGGTGAAAAGCAAACAGCTGTTTGCTGCGGAGCGCAGCGCGAGCAGGCTCCCGTGAGCGCAGCGCGAGCAGGCTCCCGTGAGCGCAGCGCGAGCAGGCTCCCGTGAGCGCAGCGCGAGCAGGCTCCCGGGAGCGCAGCGCGAGCAGGCTCCCGGGAGCGCAGCGCGAGCAGGCTCCCGGGAGCGCAGCGCGAGCAGGCTCCCGGGAGCGCACCGCGAGCAGGCTCCCGGGAGCGCACCGCGAGCAGGCTCCCGGGAGCGCAGCGCGAGCAGGCTCCCGGGGAGCGCAGCGCGAGCAGGCTCCCGGGAGCGCAGCGCGAGCAGGCTCCCGGGAGCGCAGCGCGAGCAGGCTCCCGGGAGCGCAGCGCGAGCAGGCTCCCGGGAGCGCAGCGCGAGCAGGCTCCCGGGAGCGCAGCGCGAGCAGGCTCCCGGGAGCGCAGCGCGAGCAGGCTCCCGGGAGCGCAGCGCGAGCAGGCTCCCGGGAGCGCAGCGGGAGCAGGCTCCCGGGAGCGCAGCGGGAGCAGGCTCCCGGGAGCGCAGCGGGAGCAGGCTCCCGGGAGCGCAGCGGGAGCAGGCTCCCGGGAGCGCAGCGGGAGCAGGCTCCCGGGAGCGCAGCGGGAGCAGGCTCCCGTGAGTGCGCTCCTTCACTACAGACTATCGCGCCACCTAACCATTCGCCAAAATGTTTTTAATACCAGCGGTAACCGGCCAAGCGCCGTGCAAAAAATAATCTTCAAATAAAAGAAAGTCACCGGAGGAGTTAAAGGAGACGGAGAGAGAGAAGAAGATTGAGAGGAAGTTTCAGCCAGCTTGATCGATGGAGTTGGCTTCTAGTGGTGCAGTGACGCGTCCTAAAACCCTTTTATAATCTATCGATTAGATTTATGATTCGAAAATTATAAAAGACATGTGGAGATTATCCGGCTGAACAAAACGTGCATTTATCAAACAGGTTTGTTTTCCACAGACCTTATTTCCAGCTATTTTCCAAAACCCTGTGGAGAAATCCCATTGCTTTTTGTCGAGGGAACCAGCAGCTTACTTCCTGGTTTTAGGACACGTCACTGCACCTCTCATGATGATGCCAATATAAACAAGGTCTTCTGTCGGCTCTGTACATCAATGCTGACCTATGCTGACAAGTCAGTGAAGAGTAGAAAATATAAAGGTATTGGCTAAAGGGAAATGTCCCAGCAGTTTAGGATAATGAAGGTTCTAATCTAATCTATAGCCATTACATGTCTAACTCCTAATGACAGGAAGGCAGAAAGTGCATTATACAAATAATAATACTCATAATAGCAGACATTTTCTAACAATGACCACAATATCATTATTTTAATAAACCAAATATGAACAATTGAGGAAAATGAGGAAGAACTGATTGTTCAAATGTTGTAGTACAAGTAGTAATGTAGTTAGTGCATAAATTACTATTGCAACAAATGTGTTAATTTTCTTCATTATTAGTCGATTTTTTTTTTGGACGAATGCTCCGGGCCAGTGGTTACAATGGTGGGGCCAGTGATGGTACAATTCCACCGGCCCGGCGGGCCAGTGGCTTTTTACCTTTAATGTCTACCCCTGCATTAACAAACGTTAAATACTTGACGTACTGCTTGGAAGCATGGGAATGTAATACAGTTGTAACTAAAGTCTGATTTAAGTGTTGATCATATGGTTTATCATTAATCTATATCTGCAGAGTAACTACAGGTCCTACACAAATGTAGTGAAGTAAAGGTACACTATTTTTCTCTGAATTGCAGTGAAGTAGAAGTACAAATGGAAATACTCTAGTAAAGTACAAGTACCTCAACATTGTACTTAAATACAATACTTGAGGAAATGTACTTGGTTACTTTACACCGCTGCTGTCTCCTAGCATGTTTAGTGTACATCTCAGGCCTAACAGAGCGTCATAGGTGGCGTGTGGTGCAGTGGGTTGTGCGTTGGTGTTGGGATCAGGGGGTCACAGGTTCAAACCCCACTGCAGTCAGCATGTCGTTGTGTCCCTGAGACACTTCACCCCAAATTGCTCCTGTGGGGATTGTCCACAGTATTGAGTATGTAAGTCGCTTTGGATAAAAGCGTCTAACAAATTACATGTGATGTAATTTAATGTCATGTCGTAGAGCACCTGTGAGCTCAGAAAAGGCCGCAAAGCAATCCCTAACATGCCTGCCTAAATAATAAAACAACAGCCAGTGGTGGAAGCAGTTCTCACACTTGCTAAAGTCAAAGTAGCAATACAATAATATATGGTTGGAAAAGCGCTATACAGGTACAGTCCATTTACCAATTACAATAGAATAGTACTCGTTCGTCGTTATAATAATCATAACACTTTATTTAGCACTTTTCATACAACACATGCAGCTCAGAGTGCTTTACAAAATGACACATCACAAGTTAAAAATAAACAAGAAATTCCCCTCAGCTTATTTGTTAGAACTTTAAAAGGTACATGCAGCAAAATATAACATTTGATCAGGTTAATAGACACAAGGAGGTCAAATGTATGATAATAAATAATGGTTTCTCTGTGACAGATAAGACACAAGACGACTGAGTCGATGCAACAATATGAAATACAAAACCCTGTAAAACAAAGTGAACATATAGGTACGACAGAAATAAAAATATTAAGACCTATAAAATAAATAAAACAATATAAAAGTAGGTAAATAATAAAGACTAAAAGAACATTTAAAGTGGGGGGTTGCTTGCAAAAAGATGTGTCTTTAGCTGGTGTTTATGACCCTGCTGATGGATATCGTAACCAACAATTATATGTCAATGTATTTACATTTTTTATTGTTTTGTATGAGCTGACAATCTTAATCTGTAACAAAGAAGTGGATTGAAAAGTACAATATTGGTTTTGAAAATGAAGCATAATGTAGCGTAACATTAGAATACTCATATCATCATATGCAACTCCATATTGAATAACAGGATATTTCAAATGTCAACACCTGAGCTTCTCCTTTCCTACTATGATCATTTACAATGTGATAAAGCCCTTTGTAAAATAGCTTACCATGGTGTCTTCACAGGTCTCACTAAAAAATCTATTAGAAAGCTGCAGCTGATTCAGAACGCCGCTGCTCGAGTCCTCACTAACACTAAGAAAGTGGATCACATCACTCCTGTTCTGAAGTCTTTACACTGGCTTCCTGTGTGTCAAAGAATAGATTTCAAAATACTGCTGCTGGTTTATAAAGCTTTGAATAGTTTAGGCCCAAAATACATTTCTGACCTCCTGCTAAATTATGAACCATCCAGATCTCTCAGGTCTTCAGGGACTGGTCAGCTTTCTGTCAGAGTCAGAACTAAACATGGAGAAGCAGCGTTCAGTTATTATGCTCCAAATATCTGGAACAAACTCCCAGAAACCTGCAGGTCCGCTGCAACTCTGACTACTTTTAAATCCAGACTAAAGACTTTTCTTTTTGCCGCCGCTTTTAATTGAACTATTCACATCTTAGACTGCACTGTAACTTTTATCCATGTATTTTTTCTTTTAATGTTTATTTTATTAGCTTTTCTTTTTAATGACTGATTTTAAATGCCATTTTCTTAATGTTTTTCATTTTTTGTAAAGCACTTTGAATTGCCTTGTGTTGAAAGGTGCTATATAAATAAACTTGCCTTGCCTTACCAGTAAAATGCGTATATTGCTCTGCTGCACCTCATTTATCAATTGTTTCCGATTTAAGTGAAACTCATGAAAGCATTCTTTTGCAATCATAGCATTTCTTCTCAGGAATCAGATTCTGAATCAGACACCGATTTTTGTAGGTTTGCAAGAAAATGGATTTGTCTTGGCCATTTTGTACTAACATAACAAAAGCAACTGGACAGATTATGTTTTGAATAGTGATTGCCTTCCCCTATTTGCCCTGCTGATTGCCTCCATTTTGTACTAACATAACAAAAGCAGGTGTACTCCTTCTAGGGCTGCACGATTTGGGGAAATAATCTAAATGGGATTTTTCTGACAGATATTGCGATTCGATTTGCGGAAAAAAATGAACTAAAATAAATCGCAGGCTTTGCGATTTGATAATTGCATCATTTCAAATCGCGATTTCGATTAATTGTTCAGCCCTAACTCCTTCCCTACAGATTCTTTTTTAATAGTGATGGCCTTCACCTATTTGCCCTGCTGATTGCCTCCATTTTGGATTGGGGAAATTGCGTTTTTTCCGTGTTCCATCAATTGTCCTTTTATTCATACAACCATTATCCTTTGCCCTCTTGTGGCTACTTAAATGCAAAGTCAAATAAAGGAAAGAAAAATAGCTTTTCACTCAAGGACACTCATCTGACATGATGTGTTGTGAAATTGTGTTTGGAAGTTTTCTAATATCCCCTCTCTCAATGGGCTTTAGAAGTCTCAATGCTATTTACTGATTAGTAGGCAAACATTTTAGATTAATTGTAAAACAGTAATCTACAATGTGCATTTAAGTTAAAAGAAAATAGAAATAGGGTTGTAACAATACAGGTTTAAATGATATTTTGTTGTATTAAAATGTATTAAATGATAACTTCCTTATTACATTACATTGCATTTAGCTGACACTTTTATCCAAAGCGACTTACAATAAGTGCGTTCGACCAACCATATACAAATTTAAAGAAAACAGAATCATATAAGTACATCAGGTTTCATAGAGCAAAAACATTTCAAGTGCTACTCAACTGGCTTTAGATAAGCCAGTCCTTTATTAGTATATCGCTCGAAGTGGAGTCGAAAGAGATGAGTTTTCAGTCTGTGCCGGAAGATGTGCAGGCTTTCTGCTGTCCTGATGTCAATGGGGAGCTCATTCCACCATTTTGGAGCCCGGATAGCAAACCCACATGTTTTTGCTGATGGGAACTTGGGTCCCACTCGCAGTGAGGGTGCAGCGAGCTGTTTGGTTGATGCAGAGTGGAGTGCACGTGCTGGGGTGTACGGTTTAACCATGTCCTGGATGTAGGAAGGGCCAGATCCATTCACAGCATGGTACGCAAGTACTAGTGTCTTGAAGTGTATGAGAACTTCTCTCTAACAATTCTCTCTGGAATTAAAAGCTTAAGAAAATCAAGAAATGGTCTCTTGTTCTTGTAGTAAACTGTTTTACTTTACTGACGGATCCTGAGGATTTGTGTGGATTACAAATATAAAAGAAGGGAAAGAAAACATTGCTTTTGTAGGACCCATATTTAGTGTTCTTACACTCCCTCCGTTCCCCTAGCTTTCCCGCTGTGTCAGAAAAAACCGGCCTGTATACCCGGCATGTTTTGAATGTCATATCTTCATTTGGTCAAGCGTTTTCTGTTCTTTGGTAAACAAGGAAGTGTTTAATGTTTAGCTCAGACACATAATCACACCATGGGGCCAAGTGCCCTCGAGGGGAAAGCTGATCAAATACATTTGAAGTCTATCATTGTAACTTTTTAACGCTCAAAACCTCAGCAGGGTTCAATTTGGTGCTGAAATAAAGCAAGCTAAAAAATTAGTAAAAGTATTTTCAGACGTATATGTATATCTATAAACTAATGCACTACATATACAAAAGCAATGACGAGCTAAACTGAAGCCTAATCAGGTTAAACTGGCACCTGAAGAAAAGACAAGATAAGAGTCAAACAGCAGCAGATGGACAGTTTAGTTTGTTATTGTTCATGTGTAAATTCAACATGTGCATTTTCTACTTATTTTGTTTATTTCTAGTGTTTTTAATTTGTATTGTACAATGCCATGTCTTTTATGCTGCTGCAACACAAACATTTCTTCCATCTTATCTTATCAATAAAAACCTTTAAAAAGCAGGATCAAATGGACAGGCTTAATAAAATGTCTAATTATTTTACATATGATATTACTCAGGATAGGATATTGCACAAGAATACAATAATTCTGCATTTATTTACTCATGTTGGTGGTGATAACTGTATGCCTTTTAATCTTGGCTCATGTCACATTTAAAACAAGAGCTTTATATACTAATTACTACCCCCCCCCTTTAAATATCTACTGTATATTATATTCTATATTTTAGACCTTGAGTGCAAAGGTTGCCCCCCAAATATCTTTTCAATTTCCTTCACTAAATGTAACAATGTCTCTTCTCGCAAATGGTTCAGGTGGACAAATACCTGCACCACTTCCAGCTGTCAGATAAGACTTTGATGGATCTGTCAGTGAGGTTTCGGAGAGAGATGGACCGAGGTCTGAGCCGAGACACCAACCCCACCGCTGCCGTCAAGATGCTGCCCACGTTCGTGCGCTCCACTCCTGATGGAACAGGTAACACTCGTCTCATTTAGGAAATGTTAGTATATATAATGTTAAAGCGTCAATCTGAGGTGTGGTTCAGAATTGTTTCAATGTTGTTTCTGTCTGATAATTATTCACCTGTACGATATTTCATTAACATAAGACAAGATAAGATAGGACTTTATTGATCCCAATTTGGGAAATGTTTGTGTTGCAGCAGCATACAATATATGGCATTGTACAGTACAAATTAAAAACACTAGAAATAAACACTTTTTTTATATTTACCAATGAACAATAACAAGATATAGTATAAGTATGTGACAGATGGAATATTAAACTGAATATATAGATGTAACATGTACGGTGTGATTGTATTCCAAGAGAACATAGAGACCAGTTCAACATTAATACAATTTTTTTACATTATAACACAACTGTTGTAATATATATTATATTACAATGTGCACAGGTGCATGGATTTATTGCAAAGTAGGCTTGTTTTGATTACTTTTTTCAAGTCAGTGAGCTAATTAATTAATCATCAGAAAATTCATTGTCTTTTCTTTTGTAAAATCAATTCATCATCAAATCATTCATCATCATCCTTGTGTTGTGTTCGAAAGCTGTTACCGTTCATGGTGTCCGCGGGTCAATTTCGACCCGTGATTTATCTCAGTCCAAAACACTCCAAAATAATGACTATCATCCAATATTGTTTTAACTACATCATAACTAACTTATTATGGATTCACAACCGTACAATCCTGTTGTAATTTAATTTGATGGCTCCAAAAAACCTTACACCACATATTTAAAGGGGACCTATCATGCAAAATGCACTTTTGTACCTCTTTTATACATGACTGTGTCCCCGGTGTTCCAGGGAACTCACCAAGTGTCAGAAAACACAACCCTCTCTATTTTCCTCCATACCCAAATCTCTAAAAAAGGGGCTGCAACGGATCTGATACAGACTGATCCAGATTTGAACACTGTCCTGACGTCAGGACGGTGGCGCTACAGCTATTGGTCAATTCTCCACCTATCAGGGGCATGAGAGGTTGGGCCACGGCTGGCCATGGCTGCTCGAAAGCGCTGGAGACGCTGTAGTACATATGCCAGGCCTGTAAGTGGCACTGTAGTCTGCCACAAAAGCAGCGAAGACTTCCCGCGCATGGTTGCCCTTCTGTTTATTCTCCGCTGTGGCTCTTTTTCTCCCTCCCCGAAGCAAGCGTTTGCGCCTCCTGCTTTAAAACAAATGAATAATGACTCTATATAATCATATGTAAGATTATTATATTAGATGGTCACATTCTCAACAAAGTAACGACATGACTCCCAATATTAATTTAAATCTTTTTATGGATTTAGAAAATTATTTTATTGATTTAAAAAATAGTTGTATTGATTTAAATTGACATGCATCCGCTAAGAAAAATAGTCCGTTGTTACCGTTTGAACTAACGTAGCAACGGCAGGAACTGCTTCGATAGTGTTTTTGAGGAGCTTTTTGATTACAGATTTGAAAACATCATTGCTTGCTTTAAAAGTAGCACAATTCATTATGTCAAACCTTGGAAAGTATCTATATATCCCTGCCCTAATGCCAAAGTAACTGCCAACTCCCCTCTCCTGCAGGGGGGCGTGGTCAGCTGCAGCTCACAAAATCAGCCCCCTGCAAAAACAGGGCTGGAAAGAGCAAATAGAGCGAAATAAGGCATGGCTAAAATGCAGGATCTGTTTGGTATTTTGAAAAAAAATATATATATATGTATATAGGTATGGCCCTACAATATATGTTTCAAATATAGCATGATAGGTCCACTTTAAGTAAACACTTGGCTAAAATGTCAAAAATATAAAAATAGTGTTTATATACAGTGGGGCAAAAAAGTATTTAGTCAGCCACCAATTGTGCAAGTTCTCCCACTTAAAAAGATGAGAGAGGCCTGTAATTATGAGACTATGAGAGACAGAATGAGAAAAAAAAAAATCCAGAAAATCACATCGTCTGATTTTTAAAGAATTTATTTGCAAATTATGGTCGAAAATAAGTATTTGGTCAATAACAAAAGTTAATCTCAATACTTTGTTATATACCCTTTGTTGGCAATGACAGAGGTCAAACATTTTCTGTAAGTCTTCACAAGGTTTTCACACACTGTTGCTGGTATTTTGGCCCATTCCTCCATGCAGATCTCCTCTAGAGCAGTGATGTTTTGGGGCTGTCGCTGGGCAACACAGACTTTCATCTCCCTCCAAAGATTTTCTATGGGGTTGAGATCTGGAGACTGGCTAGGCCACTTCAGGACCTTGAAATGCTTCTTACGAAGCCACTCCTTCATTGCCCGGGCGGTGTGTTTGGGATCATTGTCATGCTGAAAGACCCAGCCACGTTTCATCTTCAATGCCCTTGCTGATGGAAGGAGGTTGTCACTCAAAATCTCACGATACATGGCCCCATTCATTCTTTCCTTTACACGGATCAGTCGTCCTGGTCCCTTTGCAGAAAAACATGATGTTTCCACCCCCACGTTTCACAGTAGGTATGGTGTTCTTTGGATGCAACTCAGCATTCTTTCTCCTCCAAACATGTCTAGTTGAGTTTTTACCAAAAAGTTCTATTTTGGTTTCATCTGACCATATGACATTCTCCCAATCCTCTTCTGGATCATCTAAATGCTCTCTAGCAAACTTCAGACGGGCCTGGACATGTACTGGCTTAAGCAGGGGGACACGTCTGTAGGGTCGGGTACCGAGAACCGGTTCCGGTTCAGAACCGGTTCCAACATTTAGATTCCAACGGCATCATTTAGAAATGTGAATTTCGGTTCCGCTTTTCGATGCCTGAGGAAATGTTTCTCGCCGCTCTCCGTAGCCTACTGTATGACTGCGGCGGGGCGGGAAATGTAGCGTTGTACCTACACTTCCTACAGCGTAACCTGAGACCAGCGCCGGCCCGTTGCACTGCCGTTATAGATGTTCGCCTCGGGCGCCAGATCTGGGAGGCGCTGCGCTGACAGCTCTGGGAGGGAAAACAAATGTTTTGACCGTTGGTGCTCATCCTAATTTTCGGCCTTGATGTAACAACATTCAAATAAATGTAACACCCTTTTGACCCCGGTTACACGTTTCATTCGCCCTGTACGATGGGCGCTGCAAGTGATGAAAATGGGGGATGTTGGCTTATCTGGCGCCCGCAGCTCACAGCCAAAGTGCGAGGGAGAAAGGGAGGGTGCACTGGAACCGGCACTGTTGTTATTAGCATCTGGTGCTAGCTGCTCTAACGGAAGAAGAAGAAGATGTTTCTACAATAATGTCGAGGGAGAGTCCTCTCCAGTCAGACTGAGAGGCTGATAACTACAGCTCAGTGAGGTAAAGGACTCTGAGTGTTTAGATCAGGGATGGGCAACTTTGATGGTGGTGGGGGCCACATCATTGATGTACTGGCCACCAGGGGGCCGCAGATTCACTTGGAACACACACACACAAAAATTCCATGTGTTGTATGTAATTATTATACTAAGTTTGACATCTTCATTGACATTTTACAATCAAAGGGAACATCCCCAAAAAATGGGAACATTCTCTAATAAGCTCACTAAACAAATATCAGTTCACAGACATTTTATTTCATTTTTACAAGTGGCATGTTTGTATTGAACAGGTTATTAAACAGTGGAATAAAGCTATTTTAAACTATTGGAAAGCACGGAAAATGTGTGTGTATTGAGATTAACCATTAGATGACATAAACATGAAGTCATGAACACTAACCCAGACATTAGTTGTCTAACTTGAACCTAAAACACTTGTAGCCAGTCTCTGCATTCCCCTTGTTCCACAATAAGGCGAATGTCAACACGCCCGCACTCTGCTCTTCCTCAGCGCCACTCCCCCTCTCTCCCGCTGAAATTATGAATGAAAAGCGTAGTAATCATAGATAACACGGCAGGGTCCGTGACAGTTTGTTTTCATCTGATTTCAAATAAACAAAGTCTTGGTTTTAAGAATATTAAACTTGTTTCGCCAAATTCAGATGATAAAAACAACTTTTAAGCTTGTAAAGGCATAATTACAAGCGGCAATTTAACGTCACAGCAGGCATAACAACAGCCGGTGTTTCTTGTGAGGGTTTCACGGGAAACAAACACAATACACACAAATGCGTCACAGATTATTTCGCGGTATTTTAAATAATGTACGCAGCTCGCGACGTAACTAGGAGTCTAGTGGACGGTATCAGTACTACAAGTGAAAAAAAAAAAATATTCTTAAAAAGATAGATAGTTTAGATAGTTCACTTTAGTCTAAGTTATCTCAGTGTCTCTCAAACGTTTTGATCACAATTTATGTAAACACATATTTCAAGGCACTCCTTTATAATTATTGGGATAAAACAGGTTTAAAATCATTCCAATACTATAGGACAGTAAACCAGACATATCGTTTTAAACTGGAGAGATAAAAAAATATGCATAAATAAAATAGTAAAATAAGATATGAATGAACAACAAAAATAAAATACGTTACATGTATTTGTTTTTGGCTATGGGTTATTGGTTATGTTCACATACTTATTTAATTATTCAAATGTAAACCGATCTTTTTCATATGGGTGTTTAGAGTTGTACCCCCTAGATCTAGTCTCTAGTAATTCTGCTTAAAGTGCACCAGATTGAAGCATTTTGCTTTAAAATGTTCAAACATTTCTTCCCGGTATGCCTGAGAAGGCAGATATGCTTGTTTTTCTCAACAAGAACTTAATCATTTTTTTTACCCTGCCCCTCAAAGAATTGGAATTGAGAACCGTTAAGAACCGGAATCGAAAAGTAGAATCGGAATCAGAATCGTGGAAATTCAAACGATACCCAACCCTACACGTCTGGCACTGCAGGATTTGAGTCCCTGGCGGCGTAGTGTGTTACTGATGGTAGCCTTTGTTACTTTGGTCCCAGCTCTCTGCAGGTCATTGACTAGGTCCCCCCGTGTGGTTCTGGGATTTTTGCTCACCGTTCTTGTGATCATTTTGACCCCACGGGGTGAGATCTTGCGTGGAGCCCCAGATCGAGGGAGATTATCAGTGGGCTTGTATGTCTTCCATGTTCTAATAATTGCTCCCACAGTTGATTTCTTCACACCCAGCTGCTTACCTATTGCAGATTCAGTCTTCCCAGCCTGGTGCAGGTCTACAATTTTGTTTCTGGTGTCCTTTGACAGCTCTTTGGTCTTGGCCATAGTGGAGTTTGGAGTGTGACAGTTTGAGGTTGTGGACAGGTGTCTTTTATACTGATAACGAGTTTGAACAGGTGCCATTAATACAGTTAACAAGTGGAGGACAGAGCAGGCTCTTAAAGAAGAAGTTACAGGTCTGTGAGAGCCAGAAATCTTGTTTGTTTGTAGGTGACCAAATACTTATTTTACCGAGGAATTTACCAATTAATTCATTAAAAAATCCTACAATGTGATTTCCTGGATTCTTTCCCCCCATTCTGTCTCTCATAGTTGAAGTGTACCTAGGATGAAAATTACAGGCCTCTCTCATCTTTTTAAGTGGGAGAACTTGCACAATTGGTGGCTGACTAAATACTTTTTTTGCCCCACTGTAGCTGTTGTGGAGGATATCATGAAGCCTTGTTCCGATAATAAAAACTAGAGCGTAGTTATTATATCATTTAAACTTGAAACGGGTCACGGGAGACCCAAACACAACATTTTACATTACATTGCATTTAGCTGACGCTTTTATCCAAAGTGACTTACAATAAGTACATTCGACCAGGAAGACACAACCTTGAAGAAAACAGAATCATATAAGTACATCAGGTTTCATAGAGCCAAACATTTCAAATGCTACTCAGCTGGCTATAGATAAGCCAGTCCTTTATTAGTATATAAGTGCTCTGTTAGCAGTTCATTGTTAGTAATTCTATCGCTCGAAGTGGAGTCGAAAGAGATGAGTTTTCAGTCTGCGCCGGAAGATGGCAACATAAGGGTTAAGTTCTTTATCGTGCAAAAATGACTATTACATGCAATTTTTTAAGGTTAGACATTGGGCTGTTGCTATGTTTTTTTATTTTTGTAATGTTCTTGATTTTTCTCAGACATTATCATTTATTATTAAGTCCAGAAAACAGTGTTCGTAATTTAGAAAGTGAATTGCAGTACTACTATTCAAGCATTACACATTCCTGTCGAGCGTTTCGCGTAGCTCCACTAATCCACAAAAAAACAAAGCCGCTTTCTAAACCTTTTATAAGCAAGGAACTCCGATACAAATGTGGATTCTGTGTGTTTATTGTTTTGTTTTTCTTGTTTTGTTTGAAGAGCAAGGTGAATTCCTGGCTCTTGATCTCGGAGGATCAAACTTCCGGGTGCTCCTGGTCAAAGTTATGGCTAACGGCAAGCAAGAGGTGGAGATGGAAAATCAGATTTATGAGATTCCTGAACACATCATGAGAGGCTGCGGCTCTGAGGTAAGAAGCATTACACACATATATATATATATATATTAGTGTGGTCCTTAGTGCCATGTACATTTTCCAATTCATTTATTTTAAGCTCCAACCACCGGAATTCGTTATGATAGTCAAGAAAACTCTCCTGGTGAATTGTATTCAAATTCCAACAACATTTACCCCTCCCTCATCAACCTTGAAGTTTAGCCTCACGTAGGGTGGTCCTTAAAATTGAAAGTGGGAAAGTCTAAGCTCCAACCCCCAGAATTCATTCTATTAGTCAAGAAAACTCTCCTGGTGAATTGTATTCAAATTACAACAACATGTACCCCTCCCTCATCAACCTGGGCTGCCACACCAGCAGCTGCAACTGAGGCGACACTTCAAGGTCGATGAGGGAGGGGTACATGTTGTCAGATTGAGGAAAACATTCACCAGGAGAGTTTTCTTGACTAATAGAATTAATTCTGGGGGTTGGAGCTTAGACTTTCCCACTTTCAATTTTAAGGACCACCCTAATATATATTTTTTGTATTAGTCAATTTATTGAACATGTCAGAAACAAAACATACAACAATAATAATAATAATTCAATCAGGAGAAACGGTTTTGATATAAGAATACATATTTATTGCCAGGGATACAAAAATGAATGTAATGGAGTTTTAGCGATTAGGCCCGTAGTGCAGGAGTATCATTCGGGAGGGGAGAACCGATCCGATGAAACCCCCCCCGGGGTCTAGACACTGGTGGTGGTGAATGGATAGTTGGGTTCGGTCTGAAGGGGAGGGGCTTAGCTTGACCCTGGATTCAGAGGGACAGGGGGTGAAAAGGGGGCGAGGACGGTTGTTGAGTCACCTGAAATGACAGCTTTAGCGGAGCGCTATGATAGGCTTGGGACAATAGAGCGAAGTGATTGGTTAAGCTGGGGAGTGACGCCCCCGATCACTTATTGAGAGGAGAGAGAGTAGTAACATAGCATAGTAAATTAATGAGTACAGAAGGTCTTCCTGGTTGAACTTGCGCTGAGCTCCATTACTTTTTTAAAAATAATAATAATTATAACAAAGAGATGCAAAACAAACAAACGTTCAAGGTACAAAATAATAATAATTCTCAAATAGTCTCTGTCATGTTCAACAGGGGCAAGAAGAAGCTTAAACAACTTTTCTGGTCCTCCGCCCTCCAGCGTACATTTTTCTTGAAAATAAAAGATTACCGTCATGTTGTAAACAAATACTTTCTTTTGTACAAAACAACCAAAAAGAAATAACTTTTACAATGTCAACAAATAACAAGCATGAGTTCACAGGTCCTGCTCATAACCATTAATGATTTGGTTTCTAAATAATAGTTTTAGTTTAAACTTGTACAATATTACAGTTATTCCACAGATCAACACCTTTTGTTGTGATGCAATGAAGTTTGGAATTTGTTCGTATGGATGTTTTTTTTAAATGCAGTTTCCTCTCAACATGTGAATGTGTGAAAAGTCTCTATATTGCTATATTGATTTGTCTTAGCAGTTCCCAATATGTTTTCTTTTTATAACTGCTCCTGTCAAATGTGGACTTTGTTACACTTGTATCTTCTATCAAACTTCTGCTCTTTGCTCGTTAAAGCTTCCTGTTAAAGATACGCAACCCACATTCTAGCAACGCTTTTTCCATTTTGCCTGATGAAAGGATAAATGCAGTGCTCAGGGATAATAAGGGCTATTTTTCATGTATGTCACCCCGCCACTGATTATCTATCATCAGAGCTCGCTCTTTTGGAAGGCCCAAGCCCTAGAGGAAGCAAATTACAAGCGATAGATCCTTCAAACACTTTGAGTAGTGTAACACAAACTGAAATGGCACATAGGCCTAATGCCCATAATAATCCTGCCCATTCTGCAGGTGTGAGTTTAAAAACAGGACAGACTGTAACATATATGAACAGAGGTGACAGTACTCTACTTAAAGCAAGAGTCTTAGGGAGATCAGGCAAGGCTACGGGGAAATATAAAACCTGGTATAACATGCAACATCTAGAGAATGATGGTAGTAATGGGAAAAAGGAATCAATTGATATCTCACAGGTTGATAATCTCAACATTGAAACACAAGACAGAGAAGCTGATGTACTTGTAACCAAAGACGTCTCATTTGATGCAGCTAAACAGGAAGAAATAAAGAACTGGCACAATAATAATGTATTTGAGGAAGTTGAAGATGCAGGGCAGAAATGCATTTCCACCAGATGGGTTTGTAGTCTTAAGGACACTCCCAAGGGTATAGTGCCTAAAGCCCGACTGGTTGCCAGAGGTTTTGAAGAGCTGAATATTCAAGAGTTACCGAAAGATTCCCCCACATGTGCCACAGATTCACTTAGACTTATGTTATCAGTGATATGTCAAAACCAGTGGGAAGTCCATTCTATGGACATCAAATCTGCATTCTTGCAGGGTATGGAGCTATCCAGGGATATTTATATCCGCCCCCCTCTAGAGGCAGGATATCAACATGTTGTATGGAAACTAAAGAAATGTGTATATGGTCTTGCAGATGCATCACTATATTGGTACAACAAAGTGAAGGAAATCATGCTGAGTACTGGTGGTAGAGTGTCACAGGTGGATCTGGCAGTCTTTTACTGGTTGGATGAGGAATGTAAGGTCACTGGGGTGCTTGCGTGTCATGTAGATGATTTTCTTTGGGCAGGCTCATCAAACTTTTCATCCAATGTGATCCCCCAACTGCAGTCTGCATTCAAGGTTGGGCGTGAGGAGCATGAAAAGTTCTCCTATGTAGGAATGGATTTGGTAACTGTTAATGGTGAAGTTCAGGTACATCAACAAAGTTATATCGAGAACCTGGAGCCTATTCCCATACAAGCAAGTCGGGCCACACAGAGAAATGAACTCCTCAACGAAACTGAGAGAGAGCAGTTACGATCAAAAATAGGACAGATCCTATGGGTTGCGAAACAGACAAGACCTGATGTAATGTTTGATTCATGTTGTTTGGCTTCTAATATAAAAGGGGCAACAGTACAGTCTGTTCATGATGCTAATAAGATAATCCGTAAGCTAAAGTCTGAAAAGGTGACACTCAGATTTCAACATCTGGGAAACAGTGATGCTTTGAACTTGATAGTTTTCAGTGATGCTTCATTTGGAAACCTCCAGACGGAGGTACACAGGGAGGTACTTTTATAACACTTATGGGAGAAAGAGGGAAGTTTTCCCCCCTCTGTTGGCATTCAAAGAAAATCAGACGAGTGGTTCGCAGTACCCTTGCAGGGGAAACTCTTGCCATGTCAGATGGGGTAGACAATGCAATTTTTCTAGCCACACTATTTTCTGAGCTCACTACTGGAAATGCTGGACTGAATGCACCCCCTGTGCTCTGTGTGACTGATAACCACTCTCTGTTCGATGCGCTCAAGTCCACAAAACAAGTCACAGAGAAGAGACTCAGGTTGGAAATCAGTAGCATTAAGGAGCTCATACAGAGCAAGAGGATCAAGCAGGTGCGTTGGTCAGACACAAAATCTCAGCTCGCTGACTGTCTCACAAAAAAAGGAGCTTCGGCTCTTGTGCTCTTAAAAGCACTGAAGGACAATGGGATCTGGGTTAAAGTGTCTGTTGAAATGGAACATTGAAAACATCTTTGTTTATGTATTTGTTTCTTAAATGTTTCCCTAATTTATGTTGACTACTCAGGGAATTTAAACATTTTTGTTTTAAGTCACTGTATGATTGTTTTATGATTCATGCAATGTAAAGTTATTTTTGTTTTGTTTATTTCTTTAAAAAGATAGAATGAGATTGTTAACATGTAATCTCTTTGCGTCTATACTACTGGCCATACGGTAGTCTAGGTTGGCCTCTTGAGGCTGTGAAACGCATGCGCTGTCTGTCTGTGTCGACCTGGAGCAGGAGGTCCACTGTTCGTTAATGGCTCTGTATTGGTGTTATGCACGTTGATTGAATAAACCAAGTTAACAGAAGATAAACGTTGGGTTTATTTGTAGTAGACTAACAGACCCTAGTCAAGGGCAACCTCTTATGGCAAGGTACAGTATAGTAATTTCAATCAGGAGACACTTATTCCTCAGTGAAAATAATTGTTACATGTGCAAAGAGGGTGAGAAATATAGTTAAACTCCATTGAGAAATCATATATTTTTAGGGCTAAGATGAAGATCTAAATAGAATATGAAAAAACCTGCTTGGTATGGTGATGAGGAGAACAATGCCGATTTGATGAGAAGTGGATTTCTGATGAGCTTCATTGCAGCACTGCATATAATGACTGAAGGTGAATATGGTATTTAACCTAAAGACTTGGACGTCGAGGAGAAATGTGAATGAGTAAACAAAAAGTTAAGCATACTTTTACGATAGAAACAAACTGATTATGCTTTATTATATTTGCTGATTTAGATGTTACACTGAGCTTCATGTACAAGATACTCTATATTGAATACGAGTAATTAGATGAAACATTACTGATTTATAGGAGAGGGGACATGAGCTCAGCCAATGCAATTGTTTTCCCGATCAGAACATTATAGAATATTTCTTTATTGTCATCATACAAAGTACAACTACATTTCTTTGGCAACTCTCAATGCAGTAAAAAATAGACACAATAAATAAATAAGAGTGGTAAAAGCAGAGGTAGTAGCGATGACTGCAACGAGATTAAATTCAATGTCAATGTGCATATTTACACTAACAGTCTAAATATATATTGGTAAAATAGCCATACATATTTCTAAAGTGTGTGTGTGTGTGTGTGTGTGTGTGTGTGTGTGTGTGTAAGTAAACTTGCCTTCTTGCTCTCCCCTCTAGCTGTTCGACCACATCGCTGAATGTCTGGCTAACTTCCTGGAGAAGTTGGGCATAAAGGATAAGAAGCTGCCTCTGGGCTTCACCTTCTCGTTTCCCTGTCAGCAGACCAAGTTGGATGAGGTGAGTGATTTAGGCTTTCTTCATTTACTTGAATTGAAACTATATTTGATCTCTAAGTAAATGACTTGACCAAGGATTGTTACTAGGGATGTCCCGATCACCTTTTTTTGATCCCGATCCGATTCCGATCATTTGATTTTGACAATCTGCCGATACCGATTTTTCCCGATCCGATCTTTATGCAATGCCTTAAGAGAAAAAAAAGGTAACAGATAACGGCTGGTCATCCAGCGCGATGAATTCATCTACCTTGGCTGTTATTCTTTTGGCCTTTTCACTGTTCTGGGGCAGTTTCGCTTTCCTTTTTAAAAGTCTCTGAAAGTGTGGGTTGTTTCAGTGCCGTTACCTGAGTGGCCGCTGTGTACTCGTCGTGTTGTTGTTGGTGTTTGTTTCTCAGGTGGCGTATTAGATTGGTCGTGTTGAACGTAGCTCTGTTCTTTCCACCACGCGGAACCTCCTTCTTGCAAACATTGCATCTGGCTGTTACACTGCCTTCACTTTCAATTTTATAATACTTCCAAACTCCTGACATTTTCTCTGTCCCGACTCCCGAGTCACCAGCTGAACGTAGCCTCTTGTTAGCTTACTGCTACTGTTAGACACTGCGCCCACTCTGTTGCCAGCTTTGAGAGAAATAAGCAACCAGGTCTGAAAACAAGCCCAAAAGAAGCAACACATACATGATGTTGTGTAATTTTAAACCAAAACTAAGGCTTCAGGATGACTTTAAGACGTGAACATGGTCATTTTTGTTTTGTAACATTAAATAGAATAATACAAATACGTGATCGGCTCCGACCCCCGATCCCGTGATCGGATCGGGACATCTCTAGTTGTTACGATCCATAATATCAACAGCAGACTCATTGTGTATTATTAGCATCAGGCATGATTCTTAATAGCATCAGGTTGGAAACATGATATTACATGAACATCGTTCTTATGTGTATATGTAGGTACCTAGGTGTCACCAAGTGAGGTATGGCAATGTTGTGTTCTTTTAACTTTAGCCCGTTTGTCACCGAATCAGTGTTAATTATTGAGATATATAACTACTCATAGGGCTGTGCAATGATTACTCATCAAGCCGGACACTACTTCCGGTTTCCGGGTAAGGGGTTACCAAAATAAGAGTACTGCGTGTAGCAGTATAATTAAACATTACAGGTTGTGAGTGACATTAGTTATCATATTTATATATGTTTAGTAGGTTGTGGAAGTGTGCTCCAAAATATTTGTTGATCTTCTTGATTTATTATTTTGATATTGTTTATTTAAATGTAGATATAAATGTATTATTTATTTTTTTATTGGTTTTTCAGTTGAATTATACTTAAAGTTGACGGTAATCAACTGTTAAAAACATACTGTTCAAATTATTTTTATTTTAAAGTTCAATAAATTGATGTTTTCAAAGTCAATGGATAGTCGTTTTGAATAATCGTGATATACATTTTGACCAAAAATAGTCGTGATTATAATTTTTGCCATAATCAAGCAGCCCTAACTACTCACATCTACGATGACACTTTACGGCATAGCTGAAATAAAATGTGTTCTGCTCTTTAGTGCTTATTTCCTTCTTTACAGAGTGTTTTGGTTTATTGGACCAAAAACTTCAGAGCATACGGAGTAGAGGGAAAGGATGTGGTCAGCCTTCTGAAGAAATCCATCCAAAAACGAGGCGTAAGTGCACAACATCCCAGTTTCATGGTATATTTTGGAACATATCCATACATTACGTTCTTACTAGTAATCCTGCATTTTTTCTGTGTGTCTCTTGGTGTTGATGTCCCATGCAAATTATAATATGGATCATACAAAATGTACATGACAAAGGATTTGTATTTAGACCTCAAGTTATATTTATATAATTATTACGGATGTCAGAACTGTCAGGGTTGGGGTAAAAGGTTCAAACCAAAAGTGAGCTTTACTCAAAAGCTGATAGAAACCAAAGAGAAACTAACAAACACTAACCATGGGACACAAGGAACAGGAATATCATCACGAACAACCAGGTAACATCGACAATGATCGCACAAGAAGCTCAAGGGAAGACTTAACACAAATACACTAAATACACACAAGGCATCACAAGACAAGACACAGCTGGGAGGGGAGGTGAAACCCAATCAGACAATCAGGCAGTAAAACTAGGCAAGACAGGAAGTAACAGACATAACATGGGGGTGACACTTTTAAAAATAAAAGTGGAAAATAATAATAATAATACATTTTATTTTAGGTGCCTTTCATGACACCCAAGGACACCGTACAATTTGTTAAAAAAAGAAAATGCTAATAGGCAACAGAACATGATAAAAACACAAACAGGATATCATGGAGGAGACAGTCAAGTGGACACAAATGAAACATATAATGGGGAGCACTACAGTGAGTAGGCAGATTTGAACAGATGGGTTTTTAATTGGGATTTGAATATGGTGATTGTGTCTGACTGTCGGATGTGCGGGGGGAGGGAGTTCCAGAGTCTGGGTTATAGCATAACCATGACAAGAAATACCAATCATTTTGCATTTGGTCAGCGATGCTCAATATCGCAATTAAATCATTCTCAGCATTCACTCCTAAATTAAGTTTGCATACCGGATTTTGTTTATAAAATGAAAAAGGTTGTTATTCTTTCTTTCTAATCTATTTTGTATTGCTGTGAAAACTGTTTTCGTGTCAGTTGGACTGTTTTTAATCCCCCTTCTACAAGAAGCATCTTCAGAGTCTCTTGCTATGACCCTGGACCTGTCTGACCCAGGGTTCACAGAAAATGCAATGCTCTTTTAAGATGTGGTCCACTTATGGTAAGATTAGCAAATGTCATCTCCACACGACAGCCTGAGATGTAAAGAGCCCCGACAGAGTTAATTATCTATAGTTCACATCGATTGATTCTCTGTGGCTTTCCATTCCAACTATGACCTGACAAACTGCTGTCATTTCGGATAAGTGGACTCTTATCGGCATGTTCAATGTGCTGGTCTCCTCTGCACGCAACTGTAATCTGAACTGTGAATGCTATTCAGAGATGTTACTGATCCTAAACAGCACCCACAATGACGAGTGTGGTAGATATGGCAAAGAACATGTGCAAATGTTTCTTAAACAAGTCCTTAAGAAAAGTAAATGATCTTGTCTGCCCACTTAAAGAGATGTTACTAGTAAAAAGGATAGTTTAATTGTAAGATGCTAAGAAAACACTTTTGTTATGTTGTCCAAATCTATGACATGTTTATCTGCCTGGATAAATACAAACTTATAAATAATGGGCAAATATTGTGCCACAGTCCAGCAAAGGATATCAGTGAAGCAACATATCCAATCCTATTATCCCCACATACAAACACTTCCCACAGTATGCCATATTTAATGTACAATTAAGAAATGTCACAAAAGAGGAAGTGATGTTTTACTGAATCGAACTACAGCTGTTATGATATTCATGTTTTCTTGTCACACACTATTTCTCCGGCCTGCTGCTCACGTACATGCATCCTTACATTTCTATTTATAGTGCAACCAATGAAATGGTAAATGGACTGTACTTATATAGCGCTTTATCCAGTCTTTAAGACCCCTCAAAGCGCTTTACATACATGTCATTCACCCATTCACACCGAGCAGTGTACCTTACTCTAGGACCTAACATTCACACACCGTTGGCCATCGGGAGCAACTCGGGGTTAAATATCTCGACCAAGGATACATCGACATGTTGACTGCATGGGCTGGGATCGAACCCACAGCCTTCTGGTTGAAAGACGACTGCACTCCCACAGTCGCCTATTATAAGGAAATAATAGTTTGTTGATACTCACTTGCTTGGCTTGTGTGATTATGTTAACAGCTTGATCAGATGCCACGTCACTTTTCAACAAGCTTTTATACGTGTATGTGTTTGTATTTGTTATGTTCCTCATTATAACATCACAATTCACACGTAAGTCTGTTTTTGTTTGTTTTGTTGTATGTAAAGCATGTATGCCCGCATGTTGCCCTGATCTTCCTCGCCTCGAATCCTGCATTTGATAGATTCTGTCTCTTCATGATTGCATGGTATTTGTTGAAATGTGTTAATCTTTGCTGTGCATACTTTGTTGCAATGTAAGATAACATCCAGCTGTTCTATGATCATAAGAACTGTTGAATAACCTCTTGCCCCTTGTCAAAGCGAAAACTAATAAAGTCCAATTCAATCTCACTGCAGGACTTTGACGTTGACATTCTGGCTGTGATCAATGACACAGTGGGCACCATGATGACCTGCGGCTACGACGACCATCACTGTGAAATTGGCCTCATTGTGGGTGAGTTAAGTCCAAAGCAAGTAACAAGGAACCATTAAGGTCAGTAAGCTCAGCGATGATGTATTTTTGTAGGCTGACATGACAGACTGGGCTCCTTGACACAAAGCCAATGGTATATTTTCCCATTGCGTTTTGGACTTTTGCTTAAAATGAGCTCTTTGGCAAACAAACGTTTATGATACTTACATCTATTCAGTAGGATAATCTGCACACATGTTTGAAGTGTAAATGCAGTCGCCAGGAGTTACAAACGTACAACGCTAGCTAAGCTAAAAGGGGGTTGATTTTCTCATTTCTGCACTTCTAAGCAACAGCCTTTTTGGAGACAGATAACCAGTGGCGGCCGGCCCATAGGGGCGCTAGGGGTGCCGCCCCCCCTCTTCCCATATGTTTGATTGTCATAAAAAAAAATATATATATATATATATATTTCAAAAAATATTTTATTTTTATTTTTAAAGAACAAGGTAAATATTATATAGTTGGTATCAGTAAAATGTATAATCTACAATAAAATCTCGTTTAAAATTGTTTTACGATGTCTAAAGTTACTGATAAGTCACATGTTTCCTGCCTGGCCACAGCGTGTATCATTACCCTCTCTCGTCCGGGCGGTAGAAAGGAGCCCTCAGCCAGAGCAGCAGCAGCCAACAAGCTGACTGTTGCTATCTGTAAACTATGCAGCCAAAACATAATTTCAGCCAATCAGCGTCGTCAGATCTGATGCTGGCCTGTGTGTCTGTGAGTTGTCTGGACTCGTATCCAAGGTGACGCTACAGTAGTTGTCTGCAGGTGGAGACTCCGGTGCTAGTGGATCGCCGGAGCTATAGATTAACATTTACATGCTTATTGTAGTTGAAAGGGCAATGCCTGTGGCACCATGGAGCATATGGAGTGTCCCGCGAAAATCGGGAGGGTTGGCAAGTATGACACACACACACACAATGTTCGTATTTAGTCTCCTGATTTTAAATGGGAATGAAATCATTTGAGTCTTCCCAAAGCACCAGTGTTCTGCAGTTTGTGTGGGCCTACTGTACTGTTGCACAGGAAGATTCATAGCTAACCACACTGAAGATTATGGATTATCTCATATTTTTAAACCTCAATTTGTCCCCCCCCCCCTCCCCTCTAACATCACCAGAAGTCATAATTTAAGGGGTAATTTCTCAAAAAATTATTCCGGGGCACGATCCCCTGGACCGCCCTAGTATGGTTTTGTCACCATTTCCATAGCCCCACCAAACATATTTTCCACCAGCCGCCACTGCAGATAACATAATCAGAAATTCAAGAATATCAGTAAATATATTATTTACTGAATTGTTTTATGCCTTAGAAGAAGACGGGAAAATCTCTAGCTTTCATTAACCATAGACCTTATTACGTGATCCTAACCTTAAACCCAATTACTTTGAGAAGAGGGAAAAGGACTCAAAACTGCAGCACTCTATAATACAACTCATTAAATATTTATATTTATAATATTCTCCCATAGGTGTTAGATGGTGTTCAGATGTAGTGTCAGGAAGGCACTCGATTTACATAATGTTCCTACTCATTAAACTGTTTACAGCACCCCGTATGGATCATATATGCATTCTCACAGCTTGTTGCATCAACAATGAATTGTTTATGTAACTCTAAGGGTGTATAATTGGAAAACAAGCACAATGAGGGTAAGAAGGTGTAGATGCTCAGTCTGTGTCTCGGAGAAGATCCACTGTGTTAATGTGATAACATGTTGCTGATAGATTATCACAGTTATTTATTTTTATATTTCAAACATAGTGCTTGTATCAAATAGGAATTCACGTCATTTAACACTAACATGCATACTGTAGAAATGCTTACACCAAATGGAGCGGCATTATTCATGAGAAGGCGAATAAGAATACGTTTTTCTCCCAACTTGGATCAGATAATTATCTCGCACTGCAGGGCCAATCACTGCTGAGAGAGTGATTTCTCTTCCCAAGTGCCTGGATCAGTTATTCTTTCAATAAGATCACATCCCCTGCTGCACAGGTGTCTCATTATCCAGAGACAGTTCAGCACATGCACCCCAGTGCTTCAGTTAACTTTGAAGGACTTTATATTGTTCTGGCAGCAGTTAAAATGCAACATCCAATAGCAGGTATCTATTTACTCACACAGGGATCAACATTTTGAATCACTGTCTGTTAATTTGACACGGACTTGCAACCTAGATGCCTTTTTATTACTGGAAATGCTAACACAAACCAATAAAACTATACATACTTTATAGCTCTCTTCACGACACAGGTCGGTTCTTTGAAACGGGCGTTTATTTCTTGGAGTTTTAATCTTGTAGCGTCCCCTCTTCCGTTACGCCGTGAGAACTCGTTGGCCACTTGTCGTGAAAGGAGATTAATCCTTACATTTCCATTTCTGAATAACTTTGTCACAATGATAACTTGTGTTACAACCCGGCTCTTGGGCTGTAACAAAAAGCTGGGAGGCGAGACAAGGGGTATGGAAAAATAACGATCCTTTATTAGTGGACACAAAAGTAGACAGCCGTGGCGCGAGGCTCACACGGGGAGTGTGCGAGAGGAATGTGAGCGAGAAACACATATCCGGCTGGGCTCTCTTCTTGTAGGCTTTGCGACCCAGGTGCAGCCAAGCCCCCAGGAAGTGCCCCCGGACTCTGTGCCCAACATTCGTTTTGTCCAAACGGCGGTACTGCAACTCCTGTATCAGTCCGTGACGTCACCCGGCCCAAAACAACTTTTTTCCCATTGACTAACATGGGGAAAGAGACGTCTGTAAATCGGTGGATCATTTTTTTTTTTTAAACTAAATAAACTACCCAGTATGAACTATCTTATAGCCCTTATTAGAATCATTCTGTCCTTAAAGTTGTAAAATGCACTAAAAGCCGAATCTAGATTTATTTTCTCTCTCCATTCTTTCTAGTGAGCCGAGAGTGGGAGCTCGGGGGCGGGGCTTAAGGGGCGCATGCTCTGTGAGCGCACATACGGGTTCTTCTGCTCTGACAGCCAGGCATGATGGGTAATCTGTGACGTTTCGCTCTCTCAAAAGTTGGGCCATTTTGACTTCATGCGCCAATGAGCAGCTCTCATAGGAAAGAACGAGACCCCGCCTACCACAATGTATCCAGTTCTTATTACACATCCATGGATGCAGCTCATCAGGTAAATGCCGGCCCCACAGCACCGGATCCTGTAAACAAAGCGAGAGAGAGACCACGGAGCGCCTTGTGGTGTGGAGGGGTCGTCACACGTGTCACAGACTGCAGCAGAGCTTCAATAAAGACGTCAACCCACGTTGAGTTGTCCAGTGTATCAACAAAACATGCAGTACCAGTGCATGAATACACATTTGTTCCTAGGCACAAGAAACAACAAACACTTACGCATATTGGTGTAACATATACAACAAAACTGTATTAAATCATGCCATATTTAACGATTATAATATTACATGAAATAAAGTATTTATTTATTGAATTTCACTATGAAATTAATTGTGTTATTCTTTTTAATTAAGGCAACTTTGTTACGTAATTTACATACTTATTACATAGCAGTAAGGTAGCCACAGGTTAAGTATCAAAAAGTATCAATCAATTTGGTAGATCAGTGGCGATACCCAGCCCTTATTATTAGTGGCCTTAAAGGGAAAGGGTGATAATGGTTTTAGTTCGATTCAAACATGAATAAATTGCAGTCAAATGTTTTGTCATTCCTGGTCTAACTTTTGGTTGGAAACGACTCTGTAATTCTAATGCTAAAACATTCCTTTCCTCCAGGAACTGGCACCAACGCCTGCTACATGGAGCAGATGAGGAACCTGGAGCTGCTGGATGGGGACGAGGGCCGGATGTGTGTGAACACAGAGTGGGGCGCTTTCGGAGATGATGGCGCTCTGGAGGACCTGCGCACAGACGTGGATCGGGAGATAGATGCAGGATCTCTGAACCCTGGCAAGCAGCTGTGAGTCTCTCTGAGCGTATCTGATTTACTACTACATGAAACATCACTGAATGTCCTCAAATCAATGGTTCTTTAATTTGATATATTTAGTATTATAGTATTATTATGACATGGTGTGCTCATTTTCAGATTCATATTTGTATGTAGTGTCTCTACTGTGACATGTCTCCATGCTTTAATGTTCAAAAAGCTCTTTATTTTTCTCATACTGCCTTTGTTTCAGCACCTCTTTTCACCCTCTGTCTGAAACCAGAGCCCAGTCTGCTCTGATTTGTTAGCTGGTCTGTTATAATTGGTCAATCGCTTACAGATGTCCTGCTCCTTAGCTTATCACGTACAATGTGTTAAGAGTGTTAGCCAATAGAAACCCAAGTGTTACATATTGATATCATTATGTTAAGGAAGAAAACAAAGGAGTCCAATGGAGGCGTTTGTGGGACAGAAACTCCCTCTGGAAGGAACACAGGGATTTTATTCTTTGCAGACCATTCACATGCACACAAACATATATAACACACTACAGAAAAAATAAATCAAAAAGCATAAGAGGGCCCCTTTAAGTGTAGTAGTGTAGTGCCCACTGTCACAGGGTTGCACTACACAATAGCTTCGTTTTTGTATAACAAATATTTTGATTTGGGTACCCTGTGTAGTGTTCCCGTTTTATATGTATGTTAATTTTTATATAAGGAGACATTCATATTTAAATATACAACATTTTATTAATCAGTGTGAAGCTGACCGTTGAGCGGCCCGACCAAGCAAGGAGGCAGAACGTCCAAAATACAACCCGGTGTGGGCATTTATTAAATCATGAACACATGACACACAGCCTCAATCCTGCTGTTTCTCCCTGAACACAGCCTGCAGCCACAATGATCTCTCACAATACCTCTATTGGGGGAAGGAGACAACACAGGGCACCAGGTGAACATAATCAGCAGTAACAGACATGGGGAAAGGGAAACACTTTTCAACAACAATGAAGCTAAACCCGTAACGGAGGCCGGGCCAAGAGATCACTTCTGTGACAATCAGGAAGAATAGAAATAGAATAGTTTCCACCCTCAGTGACACTGACTTGGTTTGATGAGCTGAATTGACTTTTATAATGGTGCTAATGGTTAATATTGGCCTGTAATTTAGACAGGAAATGTATAAGACCACACAGACTTAATCAGTTAATGTGGCTACATGATTCCAGTCAGTGTTTACAGAGAAATAGTAATTTTCGATTTCCATCTCTTAATGGCAATATATGATTTGCACCGTGGATTGTTGAAAATCTGTCAAATGTTCTTACTTTAATGATTCTTACCATCTGTAGATCCATATTTAAACAGAAACACATAATTCATATCATGCAGATGGTAATCAGGCTGTACACGTGGAGAGAGCATGTGCAGCCACACGCTTTGTATTGAAGAAGAAGTATTGATTAAGGAAGTTATTACTAGTTGATTCAGGACATGGTTTTATTAGTTGTGTTTTTTGCAGATTACAGTAAAAAAGTGTATCCTGCAACCGCAGTTAAAAGTCGTGCTGCGAGATTTGTGACTGCAATATAAAGCATTCAATCATGATCAATAAAGCTGCAAACCCCCTTTAGCCCTGCAGTCCATATAAGAATATATGGATGGACATTTTGTATTTAAATTCATATAATACACATCAAACGGCCTATGTAACTCTATCTTATTCAGACTAGCTCAAGTTATGTCTTAATATGGCTCATACGTGCTCTTAGGTTTTTCATTTCACTTGTTCTGATCATGGTATGCACAACTTAATGTATAATAATTGTTTACAAAACATGTCTCTATAAACACACCATTGACCGAAAAGGAGCAGGGAGAAGAACATAATCTTGTATTACCTGCCCTTTTCTAAAATAAAACAAAATAAATAAAAATAGATGGTTTGTCCTTCATAACAGTATCGTAGGATAATAAGAGAAACACAAAAACGTACTACAAAAAATACTTATTTCCCACTTGACAATTAATGGAAAGAAACAAAACAACAACACCAAAACATCACATGTACAAGTGCAACACCCTCATCTGAGATCTACTGGAGAATGCTTTCTATGCTGCCTTTCTGCAAGAAAAACCATCAACAGAGTTATTATTATGTATTTATTTCAACAAGGACCATGCATACAAATACATTAATCTCAGAGAAGAGAGGAGATTAATTATGCCAGATTTGGCAGTCCTTAGGTCGGTACATAACCATCAACAAACACTAAAAACATTGCATAATCTCTATCACATAATCAATTATAAAACAGGAGTTAAAGGTGGGGTAGGTAATTACTTCAGAAACACTTGTTATATTCCATGGAATGCTCTTAACGTCCCGATAGCAATGAATACATTAAATGCTTTGACAATAAATACATTAAAAAATGTCATCTGTGGAAGCCGTGGCGCTGTAAAAAGAAACTCTTATGGATGTGAGGATATCTTTAGCTTCTTTGTATTGTGTTGCTGTGCAGGTTTGAGAAGATGATCAGCGGCCTGTACCTGGGGGAAGTGGTGCGTCTCATCCTGGTGAGGATGACCAAAGAAAAGCTGCTGTTCCAGGGCAAGACTTCAGCAAAGCTCCTCAAAACAGGGAGCTTCAGCACCAGCTTCATCTACGGCATTGACACTGACAAGTACGTGTGTGTGTGTGTGTGTGTGTGTGTATGTGTGTGTATGTGTGTGTGTGTATGTGTGTGTGTGTGTGTGTGTGTGTGTGTGAGAAAGTTTAATTTATTAAAAAAGATAATTTTAGCGTCCTCTGCAGAAATTGAGAAAGTCCTGATTCAAAGTTTTTTGCTCCTAATCCCAGTGATTTAATATTAAATATCTGCCAATATAGAGTCCAGTGCACACTTCTTGTACTTTAAAGTTATTACAATAATTTAATTGACAACGCAATTTTATGCTTTACAATTGAATAGCTCTGCAATGCATTAAAAAGCTATCTTTCTTACAGCTTTTTATAAAAATGTTAAGAGACACTTATTCAATCTTTTGATCCTTGTAGACATCTCACTTGTCTGCCAGTGGTTTTTGCTCTGATGCAACTCAAGCCTTAGTTTCCTGAATGGACTGTGGGGGTCTTTGCTTCTTACTGCTTGTTGCTCTATTCGCACTCCCCGCTCTGAAACCTTTCACCATTCTCTTTGACATCGAAATGCTGTACACTCTCACACTGAGCTGAGATTGAACACATACATGAATAATATAACATTGATCAAAGTATTGGTACGTATTCTTCCACACATGTAGCTCAGGCGTGAAGGAGAGACGGACAGCGGAGAGTTCACTGTGGCTGCATTTATGTACTTTGCATTACAATTAAAGTCTAACTTTTAAGTAACTGTGTTGTAATAAACTAATAAACCCTAACCCTGAAAAAATAAAATATGTATCATGTTAACACCATAAATAATTGATTAAAGTGCTTTTGCTGTACGGTTATAGTTGCACACGCTCTCTCCACTTTCTTACTTATTTTGAGTATAATTCACATGGCAATACAGCAACAAATAAACAATAAACAAAGATACATCTGACTGAAATAATAATAATTATATTATATTAAAATGTTCACAATGAAATCGTTCTCATTAAGTTTTTCGGCCAACATCATCATAGTGAAAATCAGACTTTGTGATAATTAATAAACTGTATATCCGTATATGATCTGTTCCTGTTGCTACAGTGTGAACTCTCAGTAATGAGACACCTGTGCAGCAGGGGACGGGATCTAACTGACATTAAAAGAAGAAGACTGTCCACACCTTCCCCAGAGTGAGCAGTGGTAGGGACAGATAATTATCTTATGCAAATAAAGGAGAAATCAGAGGTCTGTACTACGAAGCCGGATTTTCACTTAGCGGCACTGTAAGTGCAGACGTCGATGTGTCCCATTATCATTCATATCACATATCACATCATAATGTATCATATATGTCCTTATCTGAGTCAGCTTCTTGAGCTGTATCTGGCCGTGCAACACTTACAGTGTCACATACCAGTGTTTCCCCTACCATTCCCGCCAACAGAGCCCCGCACCCCCCCTGAAATTCAAAGTGTTTAAAAAAAAAAAAAAATACTTTTTTATATATATATATATAGGCGTGGTTTGCAATCCGCCCAGCCAATCAGACATATAGCTCTTTTCTCACAAAAGAGCCGCTCGAAAGTCCCTGCTCTCTAGCAGGGACTTTCGAGGGGGTAAAAAGGTTCTCATGAACTCATTTTAGTACCGGCTCTTTTTGGTGTGAACGCGACAAAAGAGTTCTCATGAACTAAGTTCTCATGAACCTTTGTGGGAAAAGTACTGCGGTGTGAATGCGCCTATTTAAATTAATTTCAACTAATAAGGTGACTGCTTTTATTCACCATACAATTGCAATATAGACACAGATGAGACAACTCCAGTCTTGTTTCACTTCATATTGCTCATATTTTGTGCATTTTTAAATCTCTCTTATCTTATCTAATTGTTGCCTCATGTTTTTAATATAATACGCCATTTAAGGCTTAAACAATTTAAAACTTAAAACTATAATTAAAAACTGCTAACAAGAAATACAATTGTACTATAAATGTGCAACAAGAATATGACAAATTACCATAGACTCAGGAAAAATAATATATGTGCAGAATTTAAAGCGGCAAAGCTTTTAAAAATAACAGTAAACAGTAAAGGTTATATTGAATGTCATTTATATTCTACTTTCAGTTTGTATGCCGAAAAGAAAATTGCAACTTCTTTTAAATCGAGGCTTTTTGTCTTACAGGTCCCCTATTATACTGTTTTTCATCAATATATCATAGGTCTCAGATATATACAGAACATGTCTCTGAAGTGTTTGGCTCCAAATACCAAACAGATCATTGCAGCATTACCCATAAACCCCTCTGTTTCAGCCCTGTTTCAAAAGTGCTGATTCTCTGTCTGTTACTTTTAGATGAAAATAAGGAGCCCCTCCCCACGCCCCTCTGAGAGAGATTTGGTTAAAAAGAACACAATGGTGCTCTAGGAGGAGATTCAGGTGATAAGGTGGGGGGTTGGTGATTGGCTAATGGTTACACAAGACAAAAAATCGTTATGACATCATAAAGTGGCCAAAATCTGATCAGCTCATTTTCAGACAGGTTTTTATAGAAATGGATCAGGACAAAAAGAGAGAAAATCTTTGTTCCTGAAACTTTCAGAGTCTCTTTCCACAGAGGGGACACATGTTGATGTAGAAGAGACATGAAGAAGAGGGGACACATGTTGATGTAGAAGAGACATGAACAAGTGGATTTTGCATAACCTTTAATGTTTTTTCTTAAAGCACTTTAAATTGTCTCCTGTAAAAAAGACTCTCATTGCCTTTCCTGCAGGGAGGAGGAAGGTGTGGAGCGTGCGGAGGAGGTGCTCCGGGGCCTGGGTCTCGACCCACTGGTGGAGGACTGCATAGCAACACAGAGGGTGTGTCAGGTGGTCTCCACGCGGTCCGCTCACCTGTGTGCTGCTGCTCTGGTGGCTGTGCTGAGGCAGATCCGGGACAACAAAGCGGCAGAGAAGCTGCGTACCACTATTGGAGTGGACGGCTCTGTTTACAAGAACCATTCAGAGTGAGTGTTCCTGAACTCAATACAATACAAAGGGGTTTTATTGGCATAACCACATGTTAAACATAGTATTGCCAAAGCATTCTGCACAAGGCATATAACAGAACAAAACATAAATGTCAACAATACATGTGGCACAACAGCATAACACAAAACATACTGTACATGAACTCTCAAACATACACACACTGATGCAACAGAGCATATCAAATATATATATAGAATCGGAGGATGAAACCCTCTTTAATTGTCACACATACATGCAGACAGCACACACAGTGAAATGTGACCTCTGCATTTAACCCATCCTAGTACTAGGAGCAGTGGACAGCGCCTGGGGAGGAGTGGGGGGTGGGGGTGTCCAGGGCCTTGCTCAAGGGCACCACGGCAGGGCCCAGAAGGTGAACTGGGACCTCTCCAAGTAGCAGTCCACACTCCATGTTTAGGTCTGTTCGGGGACTTGAACCGGCGAACCAACGGCTCACAGTCCAAGCCCCTACTGACTGACTCACTGCCGAAAATGAATGCATAAAAGGGATTTCAGTATTCAATAGGGTATAGAGAAGCAGTGATTACTTTTCAGCTGAATAGAGTTGAAAATACAAGTGGCCACTTTAATGGCAAACTAATAACACATAAATAGTATAATTATGATTTTCTCTGCATTTAAACTTGCAAGATAAAGCATAAATTGAACAAGATGTATCTCCTTTTTCTCAGGTTTTCCAGGAGGCTCCACAAGATGGTACGGCGACTCGTGCCCGACTGCGATGTGCGTTTCCTGCAGTCGCAGTGTGGCAGCGGGAAAGGTGCAGCCATGGTAACGGCGGTCGCCTACCGTCTCGCAGTTCAACAAGCCGAGCGTCAGCGTGTCCTTGACACCCTGCGTCTGAGCCGAGAGCAGCTGCTGGATGTGAAGAGGAGGATGAGCGAGGACATGGAGCGAGGACTGTCAAAGCAAAACCATGAGCAATCCAGCGTCAAGATGCTTCCCTCCTACGTGAGAGACACTCCAGATGGAACAGGTAGCCCTAGAGTGGAAGATGGAAATAAGTGTGGGGAAAAAGTGGAAAATGCTCCCAAGTTCATTAGAGTTAATTATTATTAATTAATGTTCTTAAGCTTTAAAGGCTAAATAATTACAAAAAGGATTGTTTTTCATGCACTATTTTGCTATCGAAGTGGAAAGAACACATCCAAAATAAACATTTCATAAACACAGGTGTTTATATACTAACTTATTATACTAGAACTAATATTTTTAATTAGTTAACTGTGAAGTAAATGTTCCCTATTCCCTTATTTGCAATATAATATAATGTATTCAGCTGGGGACGTTTCATGGTGATTTTACATTTGTTTATCGAGTGATGCAAAGATATCAAAATCCCTCTGTGAAATCCTTTAACTCTTAAATGTCACAAAAATGCAACAAGAACTTTAAACCTGGCTGCATTGTTCAGATTTTTGTTCTAGAAAAGTAAGTTAATGTCCAGATATTTTTAAATAATGCCTAATTTAGATATTAATACATATATCGTCAGAAAAACTTGTTACATCCATTTTTTTTATAGTGATATCTATTCGGTAAAAACGTTATCTTATTGACCTGAAGTGTCTCCCCTTAAGACAGGGGGCTGCAACCTTTTTGACCAGAACAGCCATTGTGCCCCCTTTTCCAACTATTTGTTTTGTCTGGAGCCGCAACACATATTTGATAGCTTATAAAGTTGTATTTATTGTTATATCATACACAACAACTACAGTTTGTTTGCATTTCTAATTTATAAAACTGTTATCCTCTAATAATAAACAAAGAACTCTTATAAGGAGAATAAAAAAAAATACACAGGCCTACTTTAAAATAAATCCACACAGCACTTGGGAGTCCTCTGCACATTTGAAGGAAAACAAATACAATTAAAATGGACCCACTTTGAAATAAATAAAACACATAGCTGCACCCTAAAAAGAGTTAACTGATTGAATTATGACTGAAGATCGTCAGCTGTCCTCTTCCGTGTTTCTCCTCGATACGTAAAGGCTGCAGCACCTTCAACTTCTCTCCACATATCAAACATACCGGTAAGCCAGCATCGTTTGCTGTGAAAGCAGATAACTCTGTCCACGCAGAATGAAACCCTCTGTGTTCCTCCGGTACTTTTCTTTTCTTTGATTTATCCTTAGTTCGCTCATCGAGCCGGGGGTCGGGTTATTCGCCTGCAAGAAAAGGCGCTGGTGCGGGACCACAGCAGGATGTGACGCATACTTTAGTTTACCTAATTAAAAACCGTTTTGTTTTTTATTTGTGTCACAGTATCACCTCAAAATACAAGATATGAAACATTTTCAACCGTGCAACAAAATATAAATAGTCCTACAAATACTTTTATTTAATTTCCTTCTTATTTATGTCTAAAGTCAAGGGAGCCAGAGCAGAGGGCTTAAAGAGCCGCGGGTTGCCGACCCCAGACTTAAGAGAAAAACAGACCACTTGACTTGTTATTCATTTTAGTATTTTGCATAATGCTGTTGTGTTTGTGATTCTCATCCTGATTGTGTTCTTCAGAGCACGGGGACTTCCTGGTTCTGGACCTGGGGGGCTCCATCTTCCGGGTGCTTCTGGTGCGAGTGCGCAGTGGAAAAGGACACAATGTGGACATGCATCACAAGATCTACAGCATCCCACAGGAGACAATGCAGGGCACAGGGGAAGAGGTTAGCCATCCCTAAAGTACTTTGAGTATTTCCAGAGGTGGGAAGTAGTGGAGTACAAATACTTCGTTGCTGTTCTTTCCAAGTGGACCTATCATGCAAAATGCACTTTTGTACGTCTTTTATACATGAAGATGTGTCCCCGGTCAGGGAACTCACCAAGTGTCAGAAAACACAACCCTCTCTCTTTTCCTCCATACCCAAATCTCTAAAAACGGGGCTGCAACGGATCTGATACAGATTTGAAATTGTTCTGACGTCAAAAACGTGGTGCTCCGCCTATATGGGCAACTCTCCACCTATCAGGGGAATGAGAGGTTGCGTGGCATGGTAACAGCATGGTAACAGCATGGTAACAGCATGGTAACAGCATGGTAACAGCATGGTAATATGACGCTCGTGCCTCGCCCCCCTCCTTTGCAGGGGGGCGTGGTCAGCTGCAGCTCATTTGCCACAGAATCAGCCCTTGTGAAGACAGGGCTGGAAAAGAGCAAATGGAGCGAAATGAGGCATGGCTAAAATGCATGATCTTCACAGACATGTTTTATATAGGTATGGCCCTACAATATATGTTTCAAATATAGCATGATAGGTCCACTTTAAGTACATGTTTCTGGTATCAGTACTTTACTCCACTACTTATTTTTCTGATGACTTTTTACTTCTACTTCTTACATGTTGAACACAAATACCTGTACTTTCTACTTCTTACATGTTGAACTCAAATACCTGTACTTTCTACTTCTCACATGTTGAACTCAAATACCTGTACTTTCTACTTCTCACATGTTGAACTCAAATACCTGTACTTTCTACTTCTTACATGTTGAACACAAATACTTGTACTTTCTACTTCTCTCATTTTCCAAACAGCTGGTTCCTTTAGTCTGAATGTGTGTTTGATGCGTGATCATTATTCTTTAGAGTCATTGCGTGCCTATTGATTTGAACACGATCCGTGTATCCATCATTTCCTGGTCTTCTCTAAAGAAGAGGGACCAATGGAAACGTTGTCATGTTGCCGTTGTTCAGCATGGAAACATTCATTAGCTAACAATGACATTATTGTTCTATTAATATAAAGGGAGGTCAGGTACTCTTTAAAACAGCTGCTAGTTATGGGTACTTTTTACTGAAGTACATTTCAAAGCCCTCTTTACTTTTACTTGAGTAAAGAAGTTTAGTCAGTACTTTTTAAACACGAGTATCTGTATGTTACGTCCCCACTAGGGGAAAAGCAACACACACCAGTTGGAATTGGTAATAATTACAAGGAGTTTATTAAATAGCGATATAAACAAAATGGAAGGCAAGCAGCCTGAAACAAACTAAAGGGCCAAAGGGGCGCAGGTTTAAATGACCAACCAACAAAAGGAGTACGCTAAAAAGAGAGCCTAAGTAAATACAAATAAATAGATACAACAAACAAAATAGCAACAAAACAACCCTCACTATCAAGTGGTACAAACTAACAAAAGGAGGCTATAAGAAAACACAGCCAAGCTAGAGGTCAACAGTCAACGTAATTCTAAGCTAGACAGACACATCTGATCACAACAACACGACACTAAATACGGACCACACCAGTTAAACACAGTTAACAGCTTTGTCTATGATCGAAGAGCAGTAGCGAGAGGCGTCACATGATCAGAGTTCACACATCAGAGCCTTCCGACTGATAGTTTGTCCACAGGCTTTGTAGTCGTCTCCGGAAGGTGTGCGCTGGATGTGCGCTGGGATTGGTGTGTGTCGGGCCCGGCATGCTCCAATCACATCTTTGGAGGCGGGCCAGGAGGTGAGCAGCCAAGGACATCAGGGCAACCGCACATCTCATTACAGAAAACACAGTCGAAGCAGAGTTAACAGGACCGTGATTGTACATGCAAGTCCAGAATATGACGTAATTGTGATAAATAACACAACAACTGGCCAAGAGCTGGATCCAACATACATCTCAAAATGCTGTAGAGCTAACAACAAGTCAAGGACCACTATCTGATAAACTAGCAGGCCGCTCTCGGGTTACCCGGAGAGTCGGACTGTGGGGAGGCTTGTCTGAGACATCAGGGCAACCGCACATCTCATTTACAGAAAACAGTCGAAGCAGAGTTAACAGGACCGGGGGGAAGCAGCGGCCGTAACGCTGTACTTCTACTTGAGTAAAAGATGTGTGTACTTTTGCCATCTCTTGAGTATTTCACATAAGTGGTTACACTAACCTCTGCCAAGTTTAATCATCTAATGGTAAAAGCTGGTCCTCTGATAAAAGAGCGTCATAAATAGTGCAAATCTGAATGTAACTTATCTATGTCGAGTGCATTATTACAAGCACCGATTTTATTAATTGTAAAGTATAAAGAGTTTTGTCACAACAGTGGAACACAATAACACCAATTGTTACATGGCCAAGGAGGACGTTCACAAAAAAACCATCGAGCTTAATTCCCAAGGAGGTCAAAGATACACAGATACATTGTATCGTCCGGCAGTGGCTCAGTCAGTGGGGGTTTAGACTGGGAGCTGTAGGGTCGCCGGTTCAAGTCCCCGACCAGACCTAAAATATAGAGTGTGTACTGTTGTCTACTTGGAGAGGTCCCAGTTCACCTCCTGCCCTGCTGCGGTGCCCTTGAGCCAAGGCACCGGACACCCACTCCCATTGCTCCCCAGGCGCTGTACAATAGCTTGCCCTCTGCTCCTAGTACTAGACTCCTGGTGCTAGGATGGGTTAAAGACATTTCACTGTGTGCTGTGCATGTGTGACCATTAAGAGGGTTTCATCCCTCCCAATTCTATTCTATTCTACATTAAAGTTGTTTTACTTTTGTTAACATTTGTAAGGATTAAACATTTATGCTGCATTCATGTGGTGTTGAAATAATTGGAAAACTGATTTTCCAAAGCAGAATTCCTTTGAACGGCACCTGTAGTTTGAACAATAACTCTAGAACTGATAATAAGGTTTGGTTTAAATGTTAAATGAAACCCGCGTTGTTGTCTTTTTACGACTACAAGTTTCTGAATACACTAAAGTTTGGATAATGACTTCACAATTAGGGAGATGTGACAATCCAAGGAGCATGTGAATGCCTCTTTTGGCCTCGACGGCATTCTGGTTTGTGGATGTCATTTTGCGTGCTGTTTTTTTTAATGTAAACTTCAGTCATTTTCAGTGTTTTTTTCATCTCTTTTGTGTGACAGCTTTCAGCCACATCGTGGACTGCATTGCCGACTTTCTGGAATACATGGGCATGAGTGGAGCATCCTTACATCTGGGATTTACATTCTCCTTCCCCTGTTACCAGACACAAATAGATCAGGTAACGTTTGGTTTAATATTCATTATTAGTGTAAGGCTGCCTATCATGCATATGAAAACCAATTGAATTTAATGTGCACATTTTCAAGTAATTTAGTTGGCATTATCAATATCTGTTTGCTCCCAGGTCTTTTATTTTAATTATAACAGCATGAGTGCAGAGAAAAGGATATTTATTATTTAGGCAAAGCAATAAATCTACATATTTTTTACATCGTAATAAGACACAAGGGGGTTTAACTTTATTTTTTGTATTACTGTCTTTTAGCCACTTGGTGATTATATCCACATAATTATAATTACATTTAAAAATGTTATTGAGAACATATTTTAGGAAAGCACCAATAGAATATTGATATTGAGGTATCTGGTTAAAGCTCTTGTGATATTTGATATACTTTATATCGCCCAGCCCGTCTTCTTTTTGCTTGTGTTATTGGCCTAAGCAAAACCACAGCGCTGCTCTCAGTGAACTCTAGGCGTTATTGTTCAGCTGAAGACGACAATAAGCAGCTCTGCCTGCATCATGCACTTAAACTTAAGCACCCCCTCTTACATGTCCAATGTCTACAGTAAGAGTCGGATATGGTTTCATACAAGAAATATATAAGGGCGGATTTTGTAAGTGCAGGCTGCTAGTGCTTTGGGTTTCATGGTCGAAAACATCAAGCAGAGCTGAAAGGCAGCTCCAAAAGGAACATTTATTATAGGTCACCTATTATTAGGGATGTAATGATACCACAAACTCACGGTACGATAATATCGCGATAACAAGTCCACGGTAGGGTATTTATCGCGATATTGAAAAATAAAGGGAAGAGAAACATTTTTTTTTTCAATTCACATTTTTTTTACTCGGAAAATGTTTCTTTATTAAATAATAAATCTGATTTGTACAGTATTTTATTCGGATAGCAGTATTTTTAAAGTATCAAAAACAAGTGACAGTAACAGACTGGAACAAAAGAACCAGTGTTTTTGTACCTACTAGTACTACCAAACAAAGTAGGCATTTTCTTTGTGCCACTGCATCTCACAAACAAACAAGGACATTGAATAATCAGACCCTGCCAATAAATAAATCAAGTGTCGGCTTTAGTTTTTCAAGTAGCTCACTAGTCACTCACTCGGCATCATCAGACAGGTTTTTAGGAATATGAGAATGTCCACATTTCCAGGTATTTATAGCTGGGATGTTTGGGCATTTACAATATCCCCTGCTCTGGAAAAAACTCTCTTGCTTGGTACTGATGTGCTGGGACAGCAGTGGGTCGCGTTAACCGAATATTTTATTTAACAATGACGGAAAAATCTGAAAGCAGTGTGTCATTTTGACAGATTAGAACAAACTCGGAACAGCGCCAACGTTTCCCCGCAGCGAGGCTCTGGTGTTATGCCGTGTTATGCATGCCCTCCAAAAGGAAATGATATAGTTTCCAAACCGTACTTTGCCGTACAGATCAACACATGTCTGGGAGGTTTTGCTTTACGCTGTGCGCGCTCCCGCGAGGTGCATAACACCCCCCGTTGACAGTTCACGAGCGTGCTCTCTCGTGAACTGTTCAGACCCGACGGGTAATAATTTTTACGATCCCGTCTGTCAAAATGACGGACATCGAAAAAGTCTAACGCCACCTCAGTGTTCTGTTGTTTTATGTTCATGTTGTAACCTACTTGCTGCCATGTTGGACAGGTCTCTCTTGAAAAAGATATTGATGATCTCAATGGGACCACCTGGTTAAATAAAGGTTTAAAACGAAAAAAAGCGTTTAAAAAAAATAAGATATATATATTTTTTTAAATGGCGGTAGATTTTGTCAGTCTCACGACGGTATTGAGACGTTTATTTACCGCGATGTTCGGTATATCGTTACATCCCTACCTATTATTGAAAATCCACTTGTTCATGTCTTTTATACATGAATATGTGTCCCCTCTGTAAGAGATGCTGAGAGTTTCAGGAAAAAATATTCGTGAGAATAGTGACAGTGGTGCCAGATCTCTACGGACAGACACATTTCTAACTTGAGCCTAGATCGTGTCAACATTTAAATCACTGCAATAATTCTTCCTGTCACACAAACCAATCACTTTTGTCCTTTTCTCCAGGGAATTCTTCTGAAGTGGACAAAAGGTTTCAATGCCAGCGGCTGTGAAGGACAAGATGTCCCTCACGTTACTAAAAGATGCTGTCCCGCCGCAGACGGGTCAGTAAACGCATCAACATTACATGAATGTGGACACTAGAAGACTATAACGAAGAGTGAGCTGTGGTCTACAAACGGCTCCCATATGTCCCCTCATTCTTCCTCCTTATTCTCCTGTTATCTTCGGTATATATCTAAGGCTTACAGATTACTAAATAAACTAAGTGAGAATCAAGTGTGAACTTTAACCAGCTGTAAAAAAAAAGTTGTTATTCTAAATGTTCCATCTAAACCCAGTTATACTGTTTATATGTAGTATATCCCGTGCTATGGCACATATTTCATAGCAACTATGAGAGTTATACATCATATTGTAAGCCTATGAAAGGTTACACGTTTGCATTCAAATGACAAGACTAGTATATTGTGTGCTTCCAAGAATTGTAAAACAGACTCTTTACATTTTGTGAATCTGTTGCTCTCCTGTAATGGCGGCATACCCCCTTTGTACATGCGTCAGTAGCTTTGGACCCAGTTTCAAGCCACATTTTTACCATTAACTTTTAAGATATTGGGTGGTTTTACTCTGTTTTAAAGGTTGAAGGATTTTAATCATCGGACGGCTGGAGCTTAAAGGTAGTGTAGGTAATTCACTTCAGAAACACTTTTTGTTATATTCCATGGATGCTCTTAACATCCCGATAGCAATGAATACATGAAATGCTTTGACAATAATGCTTCAACAAATATTTCATCTGTGGAAGCCGTGGCGCTTTAAAAAGCACGACCCAATCATCTGAGCCGGCTAAAGTAACTGGATGGCCTACCTGCCGTCAGCCTTCCATCTGTGCACAAACTGATCTCGTGCCCTCATTGGTCATGTGCGCGTTCGTGTGTGTTGGAGGAGGGGCTCTGTAAGGAAGTCTGAACGAAGGGGCAGTTTTTTCCGGCTGCGTACTTTCACATTTTAGCGCTCTCGAGCTGGTTTCTCCATTCTTACCTACCCTACCTTTAAGTAAAAAAAACGAGCACTATTCTACGGAGCCCCCTAGGGGACATGGAGGAAGAAAAAAAAGTTTTGAACAACACTCTCGGCCAAAACCCCGTTGCAGTTTTGTAGACGGCCCCTAAGCACTCCTCTCCCTCCTCAAGCTGCAGATTGTGACCAATTCTTGAAGTTTAGCTCGGATGACGGCGCGTATCGAACTGTTCTGATAAAAACGACTCTGTAGCTCGTTGTCTACCTTGCTATGATTGTAAAGTCATGTTGTTTGTATTTTTACAACGTTATGTTCATGAGTTATTGACGCGAAATTCGAATCTGTCAATAACTCAGCTCAGAGGGACGTGCATGTCCCCTCGCTCGGAGTGTTCTCTTGAGGTGTCTTCACTTATGTGAAAACCCTTATATATACAGTCTATGTGTGAAACCCGTGCCTATTGCCAAGCACTGATGTTATATCTTTATATTTAAGGCCAAGCTCAAAGTAAAATCGATGAACCGCTCCATTGTTGTGGGTTCTGTGTTGCCGTAGCAGCCGAACTGACCAGGAAGTACATTGAGCTAAATGCCAATTTTATTTTTTAAATTATTTTTTTGTTCTTCTCCATGTCCCCTAGGGGGCTCCATACTATTCTGCCTTCTCTCCCAAGGTTGGCAAATAAAGTCTGCTGTACAAAAGGTTTCATTCCAGCCAAAAGAAAAAAACATAAATGGAGCTATTATAATGAAAAGTACATTTTGTAAGACCCTATAGACGGTACATTATAAAAGAAATCTAACAATAGACAACAATAACAAGGTCTGTGATTATACAAGTGTCATAGCCTGGCTCTTGGCCATAACAAAAAGCGTGGGAAGGACAAGAATATGTAAAGGAAAAGGTATTTATTTGGCAAAACTCAATGTGGCCAAAAACAAACAAAAGGGCAAGGCAAAAATTAATAGATGACGCTGCTCTCCGAGGTCCAGTCCTCTGGGGGAGTCCCCTGGGGGAGTCCTCTGGGAGTAGTCCTCTGGGGGGAGTCCTCAGGGGGGAGAGAGATCGAGACTCTGGCTCAGGCCTCTTAATCCTCCGGTGCCAGCCGTCAGGTGTCCTCAATCAGTGCGTCAGGTGTCCTCAATCAGTGCGTCAGGTGTCCTCAATCAGTGCGGGCACAAGCAGAGGAGGAACATTAAAGGGTCATACACACCACAGGAGACCTTAAAGCAGGGGTCGTCACACAAGCATTTTGTATACTGACCTTATGGAATAGTACATTCGGACATTCTCAAAATCTAAAGAAACCTTCAATAAAACACTTTTATTACCAAATGTCCTGTTCTCCAGTGATATAAAGCCACGAGGCTGCACTAAACTAACATGAAAACTAATGATCTTTCTAGATCTCCGGATTTAAAGCCAGGGTTATTGGTGAAAACAATCACCTATTACTGTGTGTTTCCACTGAGGTGGAGGTTTTCATACCTTTATCACGGCTTCCTTTAATGACAGTTTGTTATATTTTAATGTCATTTTATAATCTTTTGCACCATGTCTGAGACCACAGAGCGCCACAGGAGGTCTTTCCTCCCAGTGGCCGTCAAACGATATAACTCTTCAGCAAAGGGAACTGAGAAATTCCACACCACCACTATGTGCAATATAAATACTATTACCATCATTACAAAAGACTGCTATCATGTGCAATATTATTAATAATGTTCGATAACTAACGTGCAATTACGTAACTACCACTACGGTTTTTGCACTACTAAATACTGTTAATATATACATTAATTATGTGATCGTCTATGTTTCCTGTAGTTATTTAATCGCTCTTTTACTGCACTGTTAGTGTAGAGTTTTATTATTATTGTACTGCTGTTTATTGTACTTTTGTAACTCTGGCACAGCAACTTCCATCGGGATGAATAAGGTCTTATGTTATCTTGATGCTTTTGTGTCAGTTGTGAGGCACTTCAGATTGCCTTGTTGTTGACGTCACGTGTGCTATATAAATACACCTTCTTGCTTTCCAGGAATTTGACTTGAATTTTGTGGCGGTGGTTAACGACACAGTGGGAACCATGATGACCTGCTGCTATGAGGACCCTCAGTGTGAGGTGGGACTCATTGTAGGTGAGTCTGTCTACCCGCCCCCCCAACCAAACAACCCACTCACCTGTTTCTTCGCTGGAGGCATTCTTTGTGTGTTTGTGCCATTTTTAAACATTATAATTAGGGACGCACTATATTGAATTTTTCCAGATGTCCAGCAGTGCCGCTGTTTTAAAACTCATATTGGCTCATTGCCAGTACCAATTTATGCACATATGTTTTCCACCTATTTGCAGTGACGTTTTTGTTGAGGAAATACAATTTAAAGAGGACTTATTATGCTTTTTGGGTTTTCCCTTTCCTGTAGTGTGTTACGTTATATTGGGTTGTTGTGCATGTAAATGGTTGTTACGAACTTGGTTACACAAGGATAAGGACTCAAATGCACAACCCGGGAGACAGAGATAAAGTATAAGTAATATACTTTTATTTGCCAAAAGGATATACAAAACACTCTTTGCGAAGAGACAAAAATAAAGAGTTTCAATAAGGCTCAACAAAACTTACAAAGGAGCATGAATCAGGCATGTGTCAAGAGAATCAAAAACTGATTTTTGACATGAGGACAAGACGAACTGACGCTGGGAGACTGGGGAATTTAAACACTCAACAACAAGACACAGTTGAAAACAATCAGGGGCGTGGCTGACGCTGATGAGGGCGGGAGAACACATAAGGAAAGGGAGTCAAGGAACCTGAAATGAGACGTGACAAAAACTAAACAGGAAGTGAAAAACAATACGACATAAACTTGACTGACTAACACTTTTGACGGTGCACAACAATGGTCGTAAACCCCTGCATTCCTTCCAGAGGGAGTTTCTCTCCCACACACTGTCTGTCTGAAACGACTCATTGGCTAGCGTTCCAACACATTGTACTTCATAGGCTAAGGGGCGGGACATCTCTTAACCAATCACAACAGAGACGACCAGCTAATGTTGGAGTTTCTACGATCTGAGTTTTAGCTGAAAAGAGTCCAGGAAGCTTATTTACAAGTTAACAGCGTTTAATAAAACAATGGTACAATGATACAATACATTTGCAAAAGGTCACAGCTGTGCTCTTCCGTCCACTGGCATGGGAGGAGAAAAGAGAACGACTTCCTGCTTGAGTCACATATTTATCATCTGAAGTCTTCTTCCATTAGCTTAGTGTCGACGGGGGCGGGTCCAAGGCCCGTCCTGCCTGTCATCATTTCCTGTTGTTAGTTTTACAATCTTCTAATATCTGTTGGTCATTTAAACATTCCCTAATAATAGTATTGCAGCGTCAATAAGAGAGAGTTGAAGACAGTGGTTTCGCGTGCAACACCACGTGTTATTCTCCTTATATTCACGTACACAAATAATATTAGCTATATGCTAATGCTACTAACACCGTCTGAACCAAGCCGCCAGGAAGTGCGCCGGACTCTGAAATATTAGTTGTGTCCAAACGGCTGTACTGCAATTTCCATATCAGCCCGTGACAACTTTTTCCCATTGACTAACATTAACTACCCAGTATGAACCATCTTATAGCCCTTATTAGAATCATTAGGTCCTTAAAGTTTTAAAATGCACTAAAAGCCGAATCTAGATTTATTTTTCTCTCTCCATTCTTTCTAGTGAGCCGAGAGTGGGAGCTCGGGGGCTTAAGGGGTGCATGCTCTGTGAGCGCACATACAGGTTCTTCTGCTCTGGCAGCCAGGCATGATGGGTAATCTGTGACGTTTCGCTCTCTCAAAAGTTGGGCCATTTTGTCTTCCTGCGCCAATGAGCAGCTCTCATAGGAAAGAACGAGACCCCGCCTCCCACGCTGTATCTAGTTCTTATTATACATCCATGGTCTGAACAGACAGGAAGTCGAGTGTGTCGACAATGTCGTGAACATCCGGTTACAGAATAAATCAGTGTTTTAATTTAAAGTTACGCCACATATATATTGTTATTCCTTACACTAACCCAGGGGTGCCCACACATTTTTGGCTGGTGAGCTACTTTTGAAATGGCCAGCTCACCGAGGTCTACCAACCAAAAATAAAATCCCAAATTGCAAGGGTTGCTGAATAACACGTTTTATTTATACATGGGACAATAGGGCTGCGACAAACGACTAATTTGATAATCGATTAATCTATTGATTAATGAAACGATTAATCGACTATTCGGACTATTACTGTATGCCTTGCACAATTTCTCAAACGCTCTCATTTAGCCATCAACTTTTAGATTTAGCTTGAGGTTGTTTTAGGCATGTGGAAACTAACAATGAAGACAATAAAGATGAATACTTGATTCAAAAATACATATATTATTAAATTAACTTAACAAATTGTTTACAAAATGAACATTAGTTTTTAATTTAAATTAAATAAATAATATTTCACATCAAAAGAAACAACAATGTTTTAGCAAATCGTATTAAATAATCTGATGACAGAACTGTAAACAGAATAGCTGAAACGTTAACAAACTAAATAACTCAGTTTCCTCTAATCATTAACCCATGCTTGTATAATTGAGTTAACTCTGTGTGTTGCTGCTAGCGTACAGAACACCTGACGTGGAAACGTTACTCGTGGATGGGGCTACAGAGCTGCTAGAAAGACAGTCAAACCCGGTGCATTCCTCCGTCTGAATGTGGAGCACTTTTGATAAATGTTTAGACAAATTGCTCGTGTTACCGCCCTATATGCTGAACACTCTTGGCAAAGAGCATTGTCCACCTCAAGACGGGTAACATTTAATCACACCTTGGAGCGTTCTCTCCGCCGTGTGTTGCTGCATGTAGCAGCTGCGTGTGTGTAAACTACCCCGCCCCCCTCGCACACACACGGAGAGAGAGATCTCGTCTCGATTGGAAAGATCAAAAATACACCGACCATAGACGCATTTGTTTGTTTTTGCATATTAGAAACGAGTTGGCGACACTAAGACTGCGAGATAATATTTGTGTAGCAATAATACATGACCTTTCTCTTTCTCAACTCGCTACTCGGAGGGAAGTCGCTGTCATGTGCCTTGTGAACACTCCGATAATGCCTCTCCACGTTACCTTTCTTTGGCAGAGCGACGCTTGCTTTACAAATAAGGCAAATAACCTTTGAATGTGACATCAAACAAATATTCTTCCTCCCATTCTGGGTGGACGTGGTTTGTCTTTAGCTTCTTGCACAACTCATTTTGTTGTTTGTCTCTTTAACTTAATTTGAGTTTTCCCGGCACTTTGCCGTATCGCTTTGCATTCTGGGTTAACAGATTGGAAAGCGATAGGTCGCTTTTTCTGTCAATCAAGTAAACTCCTGAATGAAGTGGCAGGGAGGCCAAGGGAGGAGGGATCAAAACCTGCTTTGTCTATTTTAACAGAGCTGGATTATTTTTTTATGAATGACTCGCGATCTACCAGCATTGCCCCTGCGGTCGACCGCGGGGGCAATGCTGGTAGATCGCAAGTCATTCATACGTCGACGTACTGTGCACCTCTGCACAAACCAAACGGAGCAGACTGGGCTCTGGTTTCAGACAGAGGGTGAAAAGAGGTGCTGCAGCACAGGCAGTATGATGAAAAAATAAAGAACTTTTTGAACATTAAAGCATGGAGACATGTCCCAGTAGAGACACTACTACTAATATGAACCTGAAAAGAGCATTAGATGTCCTCTTTAATATGTCTACTGTAATCATGATGGCCACTGGCTGACAATAAATACAATGTTTTTCGAAATATACACATTCCCTAGAAAAAACAAGAAAATGAATTTGACTAAACTCACATGTAAAACTTGCAGTTATATATTTGGATAATATATTCTGGATGCTTTTAATTGGAAAGCCTTAATCTGCTTAAACATATAACGTGCCAATATAGTCATGCATCCCTATTAGATAATTACACTGTCAGCAAATCTCTGACTTATTATTTATTTATTTTTTGTATTTTTACTTTGGCATTAAGCTAAAGTGATTGTTTTTCCTTCATGGCTGTACTTATACCTTTCCCCCTGTCTTGATCTCAGGCACAGGGTTGTTTTGTTGTATGTAAAGCATGTATGCCCGCATGTTGCCCTGATCTTCCTCGCCTCGAATCCTGCATTTGATAGATTCTGTCTCTTCATGATTGCATGGTATTTGTTGAAATGTGTTAATCTTTGCTGTGCATACTTTGTTGCAATGTAAGATAACATCCAGCTGTTCTATGATCATAAGAACTGTTGAATAACCTCTTGCCCCTTGTCAAAGCGAAAACTAATAAAGTCCAATTCAATCTCACTGCAGGACTTTGACGTTGACATTCTGGCTGTGATCAATGACACAGTGGGCACCATGATGACCTGCGGCTACGACGACCATCACTGTGAAATTGGCCTCATTGTGGGTGAGTTAAGTCCAAAGCAAGTAACAAGGAACCATTAAGGTCAGTAAGCTCAGCGATGATGTATTTTTGTAGGCTGACATGACAGACTGGGCTCCTTGACACAAAGCCAATGGTATATTTTCCCATTGCGTTTTGGACTTTTGCTTAAAATGAGCTCTTTGGCAAACAAACGTTTATGATACTTACATCTATTCAGTAGGATAATCTGCACACATGTTTGAAGTGTAAATGCAGTCGCCAGGAGTTACAAACGTACAACGCTAGCTAAGCTAAAAGGGGTTGATTTTCTCATTTCTGCACTTCTAAGCAACAGCCTTTTTGGAGACAGATAACCAGTGGCGGCCGGCCCATAGGGGCGCTAGGGGTGCCGCCCCCCCTCTTCCCATATGTTTGATTGTCATAAAAAAAAATATATATATATATATATTTCAAAAAATATTTTATTTTTATTTTTAAAGAACAAGGTAAATATTATATAGTTGGTATCAGTAAAATGTATAATCTACAATAAAATCTCGTTTAAAATTGTTTTACGATGTCTAAAGTTACTGATAAGTCACATGTTTCCTGCCTGGCCACAGCGTGTATCATTACCCTCTCTCGTCCGGGCGGTAGAAAGGAGCCCTCAGCCAGAGCAGCAGCAGCCAACAAGCTGACTGTTGCTATCTGTAAACTATGCAGCCAAAACATAATTTCAGCCAATCAGCGTCGTCAGATCTGATGCTGGCCTGTGTGTCTGTGAGTTGTCTGGACTCGTATCCAAGGTGACGCTACAGTAGTTGTCTGCAGGTGGAGACTCCGGTGCTAGTGGATCGCCGGAGCTATAGATTAACATTTACATGCTTATTGTAGTTGAAAGGGCAATGCCTGTGGCACCATGGAGCATATGGAGTGTCCCGCGAAAATCGGGAGGGTTGGCAAGTATGACACACACACACAATGTTCGTATTTAGTCTCCTGATTTTAAATGGGAATGAAATCATTTGAGTCTTCCCAAAGCACCAGTGTTCTGCAGTTTGTGTGGGCCTACTGTACTGTTGCACAGGAAGATTCATAGCTAACCACACTGAAGATTATGGATTATCTCATATTTTTAAACCTCAATTTGTCCCCCCCCCCTCCCCTCTAACATCACCAGAAGTCATAATTTAAGGGGTAATTTCTCAAAAAATTATTCCGGGGCACGATCCCCTGGACCGCCCTAGTATGGTTTTGTCACCATTTCCATAGCCCCACCAAACATATTTTCCACCAGCCGCCACTGCAGATAACATAATCAGAAATTCAAGAATATCAGTAAATATATTATTTACTGAATTGTTTTATGCCTTAGAAGAAGACGGAAAATCTCTAGCTTTCATTAACCATAGACCTTATTACGTGATCCTAACCTTAAACCCAATTACTTTGAGAAGAGGGAAAAGGACTCAAAACTGCAGCACTCTATAATACAACTCATTAAATATTTATATTTATAATATTCTCCCATAGGTGTTAGATGGTGTTCAGATGTAGTGTCAGGAAGGCACTCGATTTACATAATGTTCCTACTCATTAAACTGTTTACAGCACCCCGTATGGATCATATATGCATTCTCACAGCTTGTTGCATCAACAATGAATTGTTTATGTAACTCTAAGGGTGTATAATTGGAAAACAAGCACAATGAGGGTAAGAAGGTGTAGATGCTCAGTCTGTGTCTCGGAGAAGATCCACTGTGAATGTGATAACATGTTGCTGATAGATTATCACAGTTATTTATTTTTATATTTCAAACATAGTGCTTGTATCAAATAGGAATTCACGTCATTTAACACTAACATGCATACTGTAGAAATGCTTACACCAAATGGAGCGGCATTATTCATGAGAAGGCGAATAAGAATACGTTTTTCTCCCAACTTGGATCAGATAATTATCTCGCACTGCAGGGCCAATCACTGCTGAGAGAGTGATTTCTCTTCCCAAGTGCCTGGATCAGTTATTCTTTCAATAAGATCACATCCCCTGCTGCACAGGTGTCTCATTATCCAGAGACAGTTCAGCACATGCACCCCAGTGCTTCAGTTAACTTTGAAGGACTTTATATTGTTCTGGCAGCAGTTAAAATGCAACATCCAATAGCAGGTATCTATTTACTCACACAGGGATCAACATTTTGAATCACTGTCTGTTAATTTGACACGGACTTGCAACCTAGATGCCTTTTTATTACTGGAAATGCTAACACAAACCAATAAAACTATACATACTTTATAGCTCTCTTCACGACACAGGTCGGTTCTTTGAAACGGGCGTTTATTTCTTGGAGTTTTAATCTTGTAGCGTCCCCTCTTCCGTTACGCCGTGAGAACTCGTTGGCCACTTGTCGTGAAAGGAGATTAATCCTTACATTTCCATTTCTGAATAACTTTGTCACAATGATAACTTGTGTTACAACCCGGCTCTTGGGCTGTAACAAAAAGCTGGGAGGCGAGACAAGGGGTATGGAAAAATAACGATCCTTTATTAGTGGACACAAAAGTAGACAGCCGTGGCGCGAGGCTCACACGGGGAGTGTGCGAGAGGAATGTGAGCGAGAAACACATATCCGGCTGGGCTCTCTTCTTGTAGGCTTTGCGACCCAGGTGCAGCCAAGCCCCCAGGAAGTGCCCCCGGACTCTGTGCCCAACATTCGTTTTGTCCAAACGGCGGTACTGCAACTCCTGTATCAGTCCGTGACGTCACCCGGCCCAAAACAACTTTTTTCCCATTGACTAACATGGGGAAAGAGACGTCTGTAAATCGGTGGATCATTTTTTTTTTTTAAACTAAATAAACTACCCAGTATGAACTATCTTATAGCCCTTATTAGAATCATTCTGTCCTTAAAGTTGTAAAATGCACTAAAAGCCGAATCTAGATTTATTTTCTCTCTCCATTCAGTCTAGTGAGCAGAGAGTGGGAGCTCGGGGGCGGGGCTTAAGGGGCGCATGCTCTGTGAGCGCACATACGGGTTCTTCTGCTCTGACAGCCAGGCATGATGGGTAATCTGTGACGTTTCGCTCTCTCAAAAGTTGGGCCATTTTGACTTCATGCGCCAATGAGCAGCTCTCATAGGAAAGAACGAGACCCCGCCTACCACAATGTATCCAGTTCTTATTACACATCCATGGATGCAGCTCATCAGGTAAATGCCGGCCCCACAGCACCGGATCCTGTAAACAAGCGAGAGAGAGACCACGGAGCGCCTTGTGGTGTGGAGGGGTCGTCACACACGTGTCACAGACTGCAGCAGAGCTTCAATAAAGACGTCAACCCACGTTGAGTTGTCCAGTGTATCAACAAAACATGCAGTACCAGTGCATGAATACACATTTGTTCCTAGGCACAAGAAAAACAAACACTTACGCATATTGGTGTAACATATACAACAAAACTGTATTAAATCATGCCATATTTAACGATTATAATATTACATGAAATAAAGTATTTATTTATTGAATTTCACTATGAAATTAATTGTGTTATTCTTTTTAATTAAGGCAACTTTGTTACGTAATTTACATACTTATTACATAGCAGTAAGGTAGCCACAGGTTAAGTATCAAAAAGTATCAATCAATTTGGTAGATCAGTGGCGATACCCAGCCCTTATTATTAGTGGCCTTAAAGGGAAAGGGTGATAATGGTTTTAGTTCGATTCAAACATGAATAAATTGCAGTCAAATGTTTTGTCATTCCTGGTCTAACTTTTGGTTGGAAACGACTCTGTAATTCTAATGCTAAAACATTCCTTTCCTCCAGGAACTGGCACCAACGCCTGCTACATGGAGCAGATGAGGAACCTGGAGCTGCTGGATGGGGACGAGGGCCGGATGTGTGTGAACACAGAGTGGGGCGCTTTCGGAGATGATGGCGCTCTGGAGGACCTGCGCACAGACGTGGATCGGGAGATAGATGCAGGATCTCTGAACCCTGGCAAGCAGCTGTGAGTCTCTCTGAGCGTATCTGATTTACTACTACATGAAACATCACTGAATGTCCTCAAATCAATGGTTCTTTAATTTGATATATTTAGTATTATAGTATTATTATGACATGGTGTGCTCATTTTCAGATTCATATTTGTATGTAGTGTCTCTACTGTGACATGTCTCCATGCTTTAATGTTCAAAAAGCTCTTTATTTTTCTCATACTGCCTTTGTTTCAGCACCTCTTTTCACCCTCTGTCTGAAACCAGAGCCCAGTCTGCTCTGATTTGTTAGCTGGTCTGTTATAATTGGTCAATCGCTTACAGATGTCCTGCTCCTTAGCTTATCACGTACAATGTGTTAAGAGTGTTAGCCAATAGAAACCCAAGTGTTACATATTGATATCATTATGTTAAGGAAGAAAACAAAGGAGTCCAATGGAGGCGTTTGTGGGACAGAAACTCCCTCTGGAAGGAACACAGGGATTTATTCTTTGCAGACCATTCACATGCACACAAACATATATAACACACTACAGAAAAAATAAATCAAAAAGCATAAGAGGGCCCCTTTAAGTGTAGTAGTGTAGTGCCCACTGTCACAGGGTTGCACTACACAATAGCTTCGTTTTTGTATAACAAATATTTTGATTTGGGTACCCTGTGTAGTGTTCCCGTTTTATATGTATGTTAATTTTTATATAAGGAGACATTCATATTTAAATATACAACATTTTATTAATCAGTGTGAAGCTGACCGTTGAGCGGCCCCACCAAGCAAGGAGGCAGAACGTCCAAAATACAACCCGGTGTGGGCATTTATTAAATCATGAACACATGACACACAGCCTCAATCCTGCTGTTTCTCCCTGAACACAGCCTGCAGCCACAATGATCTCTCACAATACCTCTATTGGGGGAAGGAGACACACAGGGCACCAGGTGAACATAATCAGCAGTAACAGACATGGGGAAAGGGAAACACTTTTCAACAACAATGAAGCTAAACCCGTAACGGAGGCCGGGCCAAGAGATCACTTCTGTGACAATCAGGAAGAATAGAAATAGAATAGTTTCCACCCTCAGTGACACTGACTTGGTTTGATGAGCTGAATTGACTTTTATAATGGTGCTAATGGTTAATATTGGCCTGTAATTTAGACAGGAAATGTATAAGACCACACAGACTTAATCAGTTAATGTGGCTACATGATTCCAGTCAGTGTTTACAGAGAAATAGTAATTTTCGATTTCCATCTCTTAATGGCAATATATGATTTGCACCGTGGATTGTTGAAAATCTGTCAAATGTTCTTACTTTAATGATTCTTACCATCTGTAGATCCATATTTAAACAGAAACACATAATTCATATCATGCAGATGGTAATCAGGCTGTACACGTGGAGAGAGCATGTGCAGCCACACGCTTTGTATTGAAGAAGAAGTATTGATTAAGGAAGTTATTACTAGTTGATTCAGGACATGGTTTTATTAGTTGTGTTTTTTGCAGATTACAGTAAAAAAGTGTATCCTGCAACCGCAGTTAAAAGTCGTGCTGCGAGATTTGTGACTGCAATATAAAGCATTCAATCATGATCAATAAAGCTGCAAACCCCCTTTAGCCCTGCAGTCCATATAAGAATATATGGATGGACATTTTGTATTTAAATTCATATAATACACATCAAACGGCCTATGTAACTCTATCTTATTCAGACTAGCTCAAGTTATGTCTTAATATGGCTCATACGTGCTCTTAGGTTTTTCATTTCACTTGTTCTGATCATGGTATGCACAACTTAATGTATAATAATTGTTTACAAAACATGTCTCTATAAACACACCATTGACCGAAAAGGAGCAGGGAGAAGAACATAATCTTGTATTACCTGCCCTTTTCTAAAATAAAACAAAATAAATAAAAATAGATGGTTTGTCCTTCATAACAGTATCGTAGGATAATAAGAGAAACACAAAAACGTACTAAAAAATACTTATTTCCCACTTGACAATTAATGGAAAGAAACAAACACAAAACACCAAAACATCACATGTACAAGTGCAACACCCTCATCTGAGATCTACTGGAGAATGCTTTCTATGCTGCCTTTCTGCAAGAAAAACCATCAACAGAGTTATTATTATGTATTTATTTCAACAAGGACCATGCATACAAATACATTAATCTCAGAGAAGAGAGGAGATTAATTATGCCAGATTTGGCAGTCCTTAGGTCGGTACATAACCATCAACAAACACTAAAAACATTGCATAATCTCTATCACATAATCAATTATAAAACAGGAGTTAAAGGTGGGGTAGGTAATTACTTCAGAAACACTTGTTATATTCCATGGAATGCTCTTAACGTCCCGATAGCAATGAATACATTAAATGCTTTGACAATAAATACATTAAAAAATGTCATCTGTGGAAGCCGTGGCGCTGTAAAAAGAAACTCTTATGGATGTGAGGATATCTTTAGCTTCTTTGTATTGTGTTGCTGTGCAGGTTTGAGAAGATGATCAGCGGCCTGTACCTGGGGGAAGTGGTGCGTCTCATCCTGGTGAGGATGACCAAAGAAAAGCTGCTGTTCCAGGGCAAGACTTCAGCAAAGCTCCTCAAAACAGGGAGCTTCAGCACCAGCTTCATCTACGGCATTGACACTGACAAGTACGTGTGTGTGTGTGTGTGTGTGTGTGTGTATGTGTGTGTATGTGTGTGTGTGTATGTGTGTGTGTGTGTGTGTGTGTGTGTGAGAAAGTTTAATTTATTAAAAAAGATAATTTTAGCGTCCTCTGCAGAAATTGAGAAAGTCCTGATTCAAAGTTTTTTGCTCCTAATCCCAGTGATTTAATATTAAATATCTGCCAATATAGAGTCCAGTGCACACTTCTTGTACTTTAAAGTTATTACAATAATTTAATTGACAACGCAATTTTATGCTTTACAATTGAATAGCTCTGCAATGCATTAAAAAGCTATCTTTCTTACAGCTTTTTATAAAAATGTTAAGAGACACTTATTCAATCTTTTGATCCTTGTAGACATCTCACTTGTCTGCCAGTGGTTTTTGCTCTGATGCAACTCAAGCCTTAGTTTCCTGAATGGACTGTGGGGGTCTTTGCTTCTTACTGCTTGTTGCTCTATTCGCACTCCCCGCTCTGAAACCTTTCACCATTCTCTTTGACATCGAAATGCTGTACACTCTCACACTGAGCTGAGATTGAACACATACATGAATAATATAACATTGATCAAAGTATTGGTACGTATTCTTCCACACATGTAGCTCAGGCGTGAAGGAGAGACGGACAGCGGAGAGTTCACTGTGGCTGCATTTATGTACTTTGCATTACAATTAAAGTCTAACTTTTAAGTAACTGTGTTGTAAAAACTAATAAACCCTAACCCTGAAAAAATAAAATATGTATCATGTTAACACCATAAATAATTGATTAAAGTGCTTTTGCTGTACGGTTATAGTTGCACACGCTCTCTCCACTTTCTTACTTATTTTGAGTATAATTCACATGGCAATACAGCAACAAATAAACAATAAACAAAGATACATCTGACTGAAATAATAATATTATATTATATTAAAATGTTCACAATGAAATCGTTCTCATTAAGTTTTTCGGCCAACATCATCATAGTGAAAATCAGACTTTGTGATAATTAATAAACTGTATATCCGTATATGATCTGTTCCTGTTGCTACAGTGTGAACTCTCAGTAATGAGACACCTGTGGCAGCAGGGACGGGATCTAACTGACATTAAAAGAAGAAGACTGTCCACACCTTCCCCAGAGTGAGCAGTGGTAGGGACAGATAATTATCTTATGCAAATAAAGGAGAAATCAGAGGTCTGTACTACGAAGCCGGATTTTCACTTAGCGGCACTGTAAGTGCAGACGTCGATGTGTCCCATTATCATTCATATCACATATCACATCATAATGTATCATATATGTCCTTATCTGAGTCAGCTTCTTGAGCTGTATCTGGCCGTGCAACACTTACAGTGTCACATACCAGTGTTTCCCCTACCATTCCCGCCAACAGAGCCCCGCACCCCCCCTGAAATTCAAAGTGTTTAAAAAAAAAAAAAAATACTTTTTTATATATATATATAGGCGTGGTTTGCAATCCGCCCAGCCAATCAGACATATAGCTCTTTTCTCACAAAAGAGCCGCTCGAAAGTCCCTGCTCTCTAGCAGGGACTTTCGAGGGGGTAAAAAGGTTCTCATGAACTCATTTTAGTACCGGCTCTTTTTGGTGTGAACGCGACAAAAGAGTTCTCATGAACTAAGTTCTCATGAACCTTTGTGGGAAAAGTACTGCGGTGTGAATGCGCCTATTTAAATTAATTTCAACTAATAAGGTGACTGCTTTTATTCACCATACAATTGCAAATAGACACAGATGAGACAACTCCAGTCTTGTTTCTTGTTTCACTTCATATTGCTCATATTTTGTGCATTTTTAAATCTCTCTTATCTTATCTAATTGTTGCCTCATGTTTTTAATATAATACGCCATTTAAGGCTTAAACAATTTAAACTTAAAACTATAATTAAAAACTGCTAACAAGAAATACAATTGTACTATAAATGTGCAACAAGAATATGACAAATTACCATAGACTCAGGAAAAATAATATATGTGCAGAATTTAAAGCGGCAAAGCTTTTAAAATAACAGTAAACAGTAAAGGTTATATTGAATGTCATTTATATTCTACTTTCAGTTTGTATGCCGAAAAGAAAATTGCAACTTCTTTTAAATCGAGGCTTTTTGTCTTACAGGTCCCCTATTATACTGTTTTTCATCAATATATCATAGGTCTCAGATATATACAGAACATGTCTCTGAAGTGTTTGGCTCCAAATACCAAACAGATCATTGCAGCATTACCCATAAACCCCTCTGTTTCAGCCCTGTTTCAAAAGTGCTGATTCTCTGTCTGTTACTTTTAGATGAAAATAAGGAGCCCCTCCCCACGCCCCTCTGAGAGAGATTTGGTTAAAAAGAACACAATGGTGCTCTAGGAGGAGATTCAGGTGATAAGGTGGGGGGTTGGTGATTGGCTAACGGTTACACAAGACAAAAAATCGTTATGACATCATAAAGTGGCCAAAATCTGATCAGCTCATTTTCAGACAGGTTTTTATAGAAATGGATCAGGACAAAAAGAGAGAAAATCTTTGTTCCTGAAACTTTCAGAGTCTCTTTCCACAGAGGGGACACATGTTGATGTAGAAGAGACATGAAGAAGAGGGGACACATGTTGATGTAGAAGAGACATGAACAAGTGGATTTTGCATAACCTTTAATGTTTTTTCTTAAAGCACTTTAAATTGTCTCCTGTAAAAAAGACTCTCATTGCCTTTCCTGCAGGGAGGAGGAAGGTGTGGAGCGTGCGGAGGAGGTGCTCCGGGGCCTGGGTCTCGACCCACTGGTGGAGGACTGCATAGCAACACAGAGGGTGTGTCAGGTGGTCTCCACGCGGTCCGCTCACCTGTGTGCTGCTGCTCTGGTGGCTGTGCTGAGGCAGATCCGGGACAACAAAGCGGCAGAGAAGCTGCGTACCACTATTGGAGTGGACGGCTCTGTTTACAAGAACCATTCAGAGTGAGTGTTCCTGAACTCAATACAATACAAAGGGGTTTTATTGGCATAACCACATGTTAAACATAGTATTGCCAAAGCATTCTGCACAAGGCATATAACAGAACAAAACATAAATGTCAACAATACATGTGGCACAACAGCATAACACAAAACATACTGTACATGAACTCTCAAACATACACACACTGATGCAACAGAGCATATCAAATATATATATAGAATCGGAGGATAAAACCCTCTTTAATTGTCACACGCATGTCCATGCACACAGCACACATTGTGAAATTGGACCTCTGCATTTAACCCATCCTAGTGCTAGGAGCAGTGGACAGCGCCTGGGGAGGAGTGGGGGGTGGGGGTGTCCAGGGCCTTGCTCAAGGGCACCACGGCAGGGCCAGAAGGTGAACTGGGACCTTCTCCAAGTAGCAGTCCACACTCCATGTTTAGGTCTGTTCGGGGGACTTGAACACGGCGAACCAACGGCTCACAGTCCAAGCCCCTACTGACTGACTCACTGCCGAAAATGAATGCATAAAAGGGGATTTCAGTATTCAATAGGGTATAGCGAAGCAGTGATTACTTTCAGCTGATAGAGTTGAAAATACAAGTGGCCACTTTAATGGCAAACTAATAACACATAAATAGTATAATTATGATTTTCTCTGCATTTAAACTTGCAAGATAAGCATAAATTGAACAAGATGTATCTCCTTTTTCTCAGGTTTTCCAGGAGGCTCCACAAGATGGTACGGCGACTCGTGCCCGACTGCGATGTGCGTTTCCTGCAGTCGCAGTGTGGCAGCGGGAAAGGTGCAGCCATGGTAACGGCGGTCGCCTACCGTCTCGCAGTTCAACAAGCCGAGCGTCAGCGTGTCCTTGACCACCTGCGTCTGAGCCGAGAGCAGCTGCTGGATGTGAAGAGGAGGATGAGCGAGGACATGGAGCGAGGACTGTCAAAGCAAAACCATGAGCAATCCAGCGTCAAGATGCTTCCCTCCTACGTGAGAGACACTCCAGATGGAACAGGTAGCCCTAGAGTGGAAGATGGAAATAAGTGTGGGGAAAAAGTGGAAAATGCTCCCAAGTTCATTAGAGTTTAATTATTATTAATTAATGTTCTTAAGCTTTAAAGGCTAAATAATTACAAAAAGGATTGTTTTCATGCACTATTTTGCTATCGAAGTGGAAAGAACACATCCAAAATAACATTTCATAAACACAGGTGTTTATATACTAACTTATTATACTAGAACTAATATTTTTAATTAGTTAACTGTGAAGTAAATGTCCCTATTCCCTTATTTGCAATATAATATAATGTATTCAGCTGGGGACGTTTCATGGTGATTTTACATTTGTTTATCGAGTGATGCAAAGATATCAAAATCCCTCTGTGAAATCCTTTAACTCTTAAATGTCACAAAAATGCAACAAGAACTTTAAACCTGGCTGCATTGTTCAGATTTTTGTTCTAGAAAAGTAAGTTAATGTCCAGATCTTTTTAAATAATGCCTAATTTAGATATTAATACATATATCGTCAGAAAACTTGTTACATCCATTTTTTTTATAGTGATATCTATTCGGTAAAAAACGTTATCCTTATTGACCTGAAGTGTCTCCCTTAAGACAGGGGGCTGCAACCTTTTTGACCAGGAACAGCCATTGTGCCCCCTTTTCCAACTATTTGTTTTGTCTGGAGCCGCAAACACATATTTGATAGCTTATAAGTTGTATTTATTGTTATATCATACACAACAACTACAGTTTGTTTGCATTTCTAATTTATAAAACTGTTATCCTCTAATAATAACAAAGAACTCTTATAAGGAGAATAAAAAAAAATACACAGGCCTACTTTAAAATAAATCCACACAGCACTTGGGAGTCCTCTGCACATTTGAAGGAAAACAAAATACAATTAAAATGGACCCACTTTGAAATAAATAAAACACATAGCTGCACCCTAAAAAGAGTTAACTGATTGAATTATGACTGAAGATCGTCAGCTGTCCTCTTCCGTGTTTCTCCTCGATACGTAAAGGCTGCAGCACCTTCAACTTCTCTCCACATATCAAACATACCGGTAAGCCAGCATCGTTTGCTGTGAAAGCAGATAACTCTGTCCACGCAGAATGAAACCTCTGTGTTCCTCCGGTACTTTTCTTTTCTTTGATTTATCCTTAGTTCGCTCATCGAGCCGGGGGTCGGGTTATTCGCCTGCAAGAAAAGGCGCTGGTGCGGGACCACAGCAGGATGTGACGCATACTTTAGTTACCTAATTAAAAACCGTTTTGTTTTTTATTTGTGTCACAGTATCACCTCAAAATACAAGATATGAAACATTTTCAACCGTGCAACAAAATATAAATAGTCCTACAAATACTTTTATTTAATTTCCTTCTTATTTATGTCTAAAGTCAAGGGAGCCAGAGCAGAGGGCTTAAAGAGCCGCGGGTTTGCCGACCCCAGACTTAAGAGAAAAACAGACCACTTGACTTGTTATTCATTTTAGTATTTGCATAATGCTGTTGTGTTTGTGATTCTCATCCTGATTGTGTTCTTCAGAGCACGGGGACTTCCTGGTTCTGGACCTGGGGGGCTCCATCTTCCGGGTGCTTCTGGTGCGAGTGCGCAGTGGAAAAGGACACAATGTGGACATGCATCACAAGATCTACAGCATCCCACAGGAGACAATGCAGGGCACAGGGGAAGAGGTTAGCCATCCCTAAAGTACTTTGAGTATTTCCAGAGGTGGGAAGTAGTGGAGTACAAATACTTCGTTGCTGTTCTTTCCAAGTGGACCTATCATGCAAAATGCACTTTTGTACGTCTTTTATACATGAAGATGTGTCCCCGGTCAGGGAACTCACCAAGTGTCAGAAAACACAACCCTCTCTCTTTTCCTCCATACCCAAATCTCTAAAAACGGGGCTGCAACGGATCTGATACAGATTTGAAATTGTTCTGACGTCAAAAACGTGGTGCTCCGCCTATATGGGCAACTCTCCACCTATCAGGGGAATGAGAGGTTGCGTGGCATGGTAACAGCATGGTAACAGCATGGTAACAGCATGGTAACAGCATGGTAACAGCATGGTAATATGACGCTCGTGCCACGCCCCCCTCCTTTGCAGGGGGCGAGGTCAGCTGCAGCTCATTTGCCACAGAATCAGCCCTTGTGAAGACAGGGCTGGAAAAGAGCAAATGGAGCGAAATGAGGCATGGCTAAAATGCATGATCTTCACAGACATGTTTTATATAGGTATGGCCCTACAATATATGTTTCAAATATAGCATGATAGGTCCACTTTAAGTACATGTTTCTGGTATCAGTACTTACTCCACTACTTATTTTTCTGATGACTTTTACTTCTACTTCTTACATGTTGAACACAAATACCTGTACTTTCTACTTCTTACATGTTGAACTCAAATACCTGTACTTTCTACTTCTCACATGTTGAACTCAAATACCTGTACTTTCTACTTCTCACATGTTGAACTCAAATACCTGTACTTTCTACTTCTTACATGTTGAACACAAATACTTGTACTTTCTACTTCTCTCATTTTCCAAAACAGCTGGTTCCTTTAGTCTGAATGTGTGTTTGATGCGTGATCATTATTCTTTAGAGTCATTGCGTGCCTATTGATTTGAACACGATCCGTGTATCCATCATTTCCTGGTCTTCTCTAAAGAAGAGGGACCATGGAAACGTTGTCATGTTGCCGTTGTTCAGCATGGAAACATTCATTAGCTAACAATGACATTATTGTTCTATTAATATAAAGGGAGGTCAGGTACTCTTTAAAACAGCTGCTAGTTATGGGTACTTTTTACTGAAGTACATTTCAAAGCCCTCTTACTTTTACTTGAGTAAAGAAGTTAGTCAGTACTTTTTAAACACGAGTATCTGTATGTTACGTCCCCACTAGGGGAAAAGCAACACACACCAGTTGGAATTGGTAATAATTACAAGGAGTTTATTAAATAGCGATATAAACAAAATGGAAGGCAAGCAGCCTGAAACAAACTAAAGGGCCAAAGGGCGCAGGTTTAAATGACCAACCAACAAAAGGAGTACGCTAAAAAGAGAGCCTAAGTAAATACAAATAAATAGATACAACAAACAAAATAGCAACAAAACAACCCTCACTATCAAGTGGTACAAACTAACAAAAGGAGGCTATAAGAAAACACAGCCAAGCTAGAGGTCAACAGTCAACGTAATTCTAAGCTAGACAGACACATCTGATCACAACAACACGACACTAAATACGGACCACACCAGTTAAACACAGTTAACAGCTTTGTCTATGATCGAAGAGCAAGTAGCGAGAGGCGTCACATGATCAGAGTTCACACATCAGAGCCTTCCGACTGATAGTTGTCCACAGGCTTTGTAGTCGTCTCCGGAAGGTGTGCGCTGGATGTGCGCTGGGATTGGTGTGTGTCGGGCCCGGCATGCTCCAATCACATCTTTGGAGGCGGGCCAGGAGGTGAGCAGCCAAGGACATCAGGGCAACCGCACATCTCATTTACAGAAAACACAGTCGAAGCAGAGTTAACAGGACCGTGATTGTACATGCAAGTCCAGAATATGACGTAATTGTGATAAATAAACACAACAACTGGCCAAGAGCTGGATCCAACATACATCTCAAAATGCTGTAGAGCTAACAACAAGTCAAGGACCACTATCTGATAAACTAGCAGGCGCTCTCGGGTTACCCGGAGAGTCGGACTGTTGGGAGGCTTGTCTGAGACATCAGGGCAACCGCACATCTCATTTACAGAAAACAGTCGAAGCAGAGTTAACAGGACCGGGGGAAGCAGCGGCCGTAACGCTGTACTTCTACTTGAGTAAAAGATGTGTGTACTTTTGCCATCTCTTGAGTATTTCACATAAGTGGTTACACTAACCTCTGCCAAGTTTAATCATCTAATGGTAAAAGCTGGTCCTCTGATAAAAGAGCGTCATAAATAGTGCAAATCTGAATGTAACTTATCTATGTCGAGTGCATTATTACAAGCAACCGATTTTATTAATTGTAAAGTATAAAGAGTTTTGTCACAACAGTGGAACACAATAACACCAATTTGTTACATTGGCCAAGGAGGACGTTCACAAAAAACCATCGAGCTTAATTCCCAAGGAGGTCAAAGATACACAGATACATTGTATCGTCCGGCAGTGGCTCAGTCAGTGGGGGTTTAGACTGGGAGCTGTAGGGTCGCCGGTTCAAGTCCCCGACCAGACCTAAAATATAGAGTGTGTACTGTTGTCTACTTGGAGAGGTCCCAGTTCACCTCCTGCCCTGCTGCGGTGCCCTTGAGCAAGGCACCGGACACCCACTCCCATTGCTCCCCAGGCGCTGTACAATAGCTGCCCTCTGCTCCTAGTACTAGACTCCTGGTGCTAGGATGGGTTAAAAGACATTTCACTGTGTGCTGTGCATGTGTGACCATTAAAGAGGGTTTCATCCCTCCCAATTCTATTCTATTCTACATTAAAGTTGTTTTACTTTTGTTAACATTTGTAAGATTAAACATTTATGCTGCATTCATGTGGTGTTGAAATAATTGGAAAACTGATTTTCCAAAGCAGAATTCCTTTGAACGGCACCTGTAGTTTGAACAATAACTCTAGAACTGATAATAAGGTTTGGTTTAAATGTTAAATGAAACCCGCGTTGTTGTCTTTTTACGACTACAAGTTTCTGAATACACTAAAGTTTGGATAATGACTTCACAATTAGGGAGATGTGACAATCCAAGGAGCATGTGAATGCCTCTTTGGCCTCGACGGCATTCTGGTTTGTGTATGTCATTTTGCGTGCTGTTTTTTTTAATGTAACTTCAGTCATTTTCAGTGTTTTTTCTCTCTTTTGTGTGACAGCTTTTCAGCCACATCGTGGACTGCATTGCCGACTTTCTGGAATACATGGGCATGAGTGGAGCATCCTTACCTCTGGGATTTACATTCTCCTTCCCCTGTTACCAGACACAAATAGATCAGGTAACGTTTGGTTTAATATTCATTATTAGTGTAAGGCTGCCTATCATGCATATGAAAACCAATTGAATTTAATGTGCACATTTTCAAGTACATTTAGTTGGCATTATCAATATCTGTTTGCTCCCAGGTCTTTTATTTTAATTATAACAGCATGAGTGCAGAGAAAAGGATATTTATTATTTAGGCAAAGCAATAAATCTACATATTTTTTACATCGTAATAAGACACAAGGGGGTTTAACTTTATTTTTGTATTACTGTCTTTTAGCCACTTGGTGATTATATCCACATAATTATAATTACATTTAAAAATGTTATTGAGAACATATTTTAGGAAAGCACCAATAGAATATTGATATTGAGGTATCTGGTTAAAGCTCTTGTGATATTTGATATACTTTATATCGCCCAGCCCGTCTTCTTTTGCTTGTGTTATTGGCCTAAGCAAAACCACAGCGCTGCTCTCAGTGAACTCTAGGCGTTATTGTTCAGCTGAAGACGACAATAAGCAGCTCTGCCTGCATCATGCACTTAAACTTAAGCACCCCCTCTTACATGTCCAATGTCTACAGTAAGAGTCGGATATGGTTTCATACAAGAATATATAAGGGCGGATTTTGTAAGTGCAGGCTGCTAGTGCTTTGGGTTTCATGGTCGAAAACATCAAGCAGAGCTGAAAGGCAGCTCCAAAAGGAACATTTATTATAGGTCACCTATTATTAGGGATGTAATGATACCACAAACTCACGGTACGATAATATCGCGATAACAAGTCCACGGTAGGGTATTTATCGCGATATTGAAAAATAAAGGGAAGAGAAACATTTTTTTTTTTCAATTCACATTTTTTTTACTCGGAAAATGTTTCTTATTAAATAATAATCTGATTTGTACAGTATTTTATTCGGATAGCAGTATTTTAAAGTATCAAAAACAAAGTGACAGTAACAGACTGGAACAAAAGAACCAGTGTTTTTGTACCTACTAGTACTACCAAACAAAGTAGGCATTTTCTTTGTGCCACTGCATCTCACAAACAAACAAGGACATTGAATAATCAGACCCTGCAATAAAATAAATCAAGTGTCGCTTTAGTTTTTCAAGTAGCTCACTAGTCACTCACTCGGCATCATCAGACAGGTTTTTAGGAATATGAGAATGTCCACATTTCCAGGTATTTATAAGCTGGGATGTTTGGGCATTTACAATATCCCCTGCTCTGGAAAAAACTCTCTTGCTTGGTACTGATGTTGCTGGGACAGCAGTGGTCGCGTTAACCGAATATTTTATTTAACAATGACGGAAAAATCTGAAAGCAGTGTGTCATTTTGACAGATTAGAACAAACTCGGAACAGCGCCAACGTTTCCCCGCAGCGAGGCTCTGGTGTTATGCCGTGTTATGCATGCCCTCCAAAAGGAAATGATATAGTTTCCAAACCGTACTTTGCCGTACAGATCAACACATGTCTGGGAGGTTTTGCTTTACGCTGTGCGCGCTCCCGCGAGGTGCATAACACCCCCCGTTGACAGTTCACGAGCGTGCTCTCTCGTGAACTGTTCAGACCCGACGGGGTAATAATTTTTACGATCCCGTCTGTCAAATGACGGACATCGAAAAAGTCTAACGCCACCTCAGTGTTCTGTTGTTTTATGTTCATGTTGTAACCTACTTGCTGCCATGTTGGACAGGTCTCTCTTGAAAAAGATATTGATGATCTCAATGGGACCACCTGGTTAAATAAAGGTTTAAAACGAAAAAAAGCGTTTAAAAAAAAATAAGATATATATATTTTTTTAAATGGCGGTAGATTTTGTCAGTCTCACGACGGTATTGAGACGTTTATTTACCGCGATGTTCGGTATATCGTTACATCCCTACCTATTATTGAAAATCCACTTGTTCATGTCTTTTATACATGAATATGTGTCCCCTCTGTAAGAGATGCTGAGAGTTTCAGGAAAAAATATTCGTGAGAATAGTGACAGTGGTGCCAGATCTCTACGGACAGACACATTTCTAACTTGAGCCTAGATCGTGTCAACATTTAAATCACTGCAATAATTCTTCCTGTCACACAAACCAATCACTTTTGTCCTTTTCTCCAGGGAATTCTTCTGAAGTGGACAAAAGGTTTCAATGCCAGCGGCTGTGAAGGACAAGATGTCCTCACGTTACTAAAAGATGCTGTCCGCCGCAGACGGGTCAGTAAACGCATCAACATTACATGAATGTGGACACTAGAAGACTATAACGAAGAGTGAGCTGTGTCTTACAAACGGCTCCCATATGTCCCTCATTCTTCCTCCTTATTCTCCTTTTATCTTCGGTATATATCTAAGGCTTACAGATTACTAAAATAAACTAAGTGAGAATCAAGGTGAACTTTAACCAGCTGTAAAAAAAAAGTTGTTATTCTAAATGTTTCCATCTAAACCCAGTTATACTGTTTATATGTAGTATATCCCGTTGCTATGGCACATATTATCATAGCAACTATGAGAGTTATACATCATATTGTAAGCCTATGAAAGGTTACACGTTTGCATTCAAATGACAAGACTTATGTATATTGTGTGCTTCCAAGAATTGTAAAACAGAAATCTTTACATTTTGTGAATCTGTTGCTCTCCTGTAATGGCGGCATACCCCTTTGTACATGCGTCAGTAGCTTTGGACCCAGTTTCAAGCCACATTTTTACCATTAACTTTTAAGATATTGGTGGTTTTAACTCTGTTTTAAAAGGTTGAAGGATTTTAATCATCGGACGGCTGGAGCTTAAAGGTAGTGTAGGTAATTCACTTCAGAAACACTTTTTGTTATATTCCATGGAATGCTCTTAACATCCCGATAGCAATGAATACATGAAATGCTTTGACAATAAATGCTTCAACAAATATTTCATCTGTGGAAGCCGTGGCGCTTTAAAAAGCACGACCCAATCATCTGAGCCGGCTAAAGTAACGGATGGCCTACCTGCCTGTCAGCCTTCCATCTGTGCACAAACTTATCTCGTGCCCTCATTGGTCATGTGCGCGTTCGTGTGTGTTGGAGGAGGGGCTCTGTAAGGAAGTCTGAACGAAGGGGCAGTTTTTTTCCGGCTGCGTACTTTCACATTTTAGCGCTCTCGAGCTGGTTTCTCCATTCTTACCTACCCTACCTTTAAGTTAAAAAAACGAGCACTATTCTACGGAGCCCCCTAGGGGACATGGAGGAAGAAAAAAAAGTTTTGAACAACACTCTCGCAAAACCCCGTTGCAGTTTGTAGACGGCCCCTAAGCACTCCTCTCCCTCCTCAAGCTGCAGATTGTGACCAATTCTTGAAGTTTAGCTCGGATGACGGCGCGTATCGAACTGTTCTGATAAAAACGACTCTGTAGCTCGTTGTCTACCTTGCTATGATTGTAAAGTCATGTTGTTTGTATTTTTACAACGTTATGTTCATGAGTTATTGACCGCGAAATTCGAATCTGTCAATAACTCAGCTCAGAGGGACGTGCATGTCCCCTCGCTCGGAGTGTTCTCTTGAGGTGTCTTCACTTATGTGAAACCCTTTATATATACAGTCTATGTGTGAAACCCGTGCCTATTGCCAAGCACTGATGTTATATCTTTATATTTAAGGCCAAGCTCAAAGTAAAATCGATGAACCGCTCCATTGTTGTGGTTTCTGTGTTGCCGTAGCAGCCGAACTGACCAGGAAGTACATTGAGCTAAATTCCATTTTATTTTTTAAATTATTTTTTTGTTCTTCTCCATGTCCCCTAGGGGGCTCCATACTATTCTGCCTTCTCTCCCAAGGTTGGCAAATAAAGTCTGCTGTACAAAAGGTTTCATTCCAGCCAAAAGAAAAAAACATAAATGGAGCTATTATAATGAAAAGTACATTTTGTAAGACCCTATAGACGGTACATTATAAAAGAAATCTAACAATAGACAACAATAACAAGGTCTGTGATTATACAAGTGTCATAGCCTGGCTCTTGGCCATAACAAAAAGCGTGGGAAGGACAAGAATATGTAAAGGAAAAGGTATTTATTTGGCAAAACTCAATGTGGCCAAAAACAAACAAAAGGGCAAGGCAAAAATTAATAGATGACGCTGCTCTCCGAGGTCCAGTCCTCTGGGGGGAGTCCCCTGGGGGGAGTCCTCTGGGAGTAGTCCTCTGGGGGGAGTCCTCAGGGGGGAGAGAGATCGAGACTCTGGCTCAGGCCTCTTAATCCTCCGGTGCCAGCCGTCAGGTGTCCTCAATCAGTGCGTCAGGTGTCCTCAATCAGTGCGTCAGGTGTCCTCAATCAGTGCGGGCACAAGCAGAGGAGGAACATTAAAGGGTCATACACACCACAGGAGACCTTAAAGCAGGGGTCGTCACACAAGCATTTTGTATACTGACCTTATGGAATAGTACATTCGGACATTCTCAAAATCTAAAGAAACCTTCAATAAAACACTTTTATTACCAAATGTCCTGTTCTCCAGTGATATAAAGCCACGAGGCTGCACTAAACTAACATGAAAACTAATGATCTTTCTAGATCTCCGGATTTAAAGCCAGGGTTATTGGTGAAAACAATCACCTATTACTGTGTGTTTCCACTGAGGTGGAGGTTTTCATACCTTTATCACGGCTTCCTTTAATGACAGTTTGTTATATTTTAATGTCATTTTATAATCTTTTGCACCATGTCTGAGACCACAGAGCGCCACAGGAGGTCTTTCCTCCCAGTGGCCGTCAAACGATATAACTCTTCAGCAAAGGGAACTGAGAAATTCCACACCACCACTATGTGCAATATAAATACTATTACCATCATTACAAAAGACTGCTATCATGTGCAATATTATTATTAATAATGTTCGATAACTAACGTGCAATTACGTAACTACCACTACGGTTTTTGCACTACTAAATACTGTTAATATATACATTAATTATGTGATCGTCTATGTTTCCTGTAGTTATTTAATCGCTCTTTTTACTGCACTGTTAGTGTAGAGTTTTATTATTATTGTACTGCTGTGTTTATTGTACTTTTGTAACTCTGGCACAGCAACTTCCATCGGGATGAATAAGGTCTTATGTTATCTTGATGCTTTTGTGTCAGTTGTGAGGCACTTCAGATTGCCTTGTTGTTGACGTCACGTGTGCTATATAAATACACCTTCTTGCTTTCCAGGAATTTGACTTGAATTTTGTGGCGGTGGTTAACGACACAGTGGGAACCATGATGACCTGCTGCTATGAGGACCCTCAGTGTGAGGTGGGACTCATTGTAGGTGAGTCTGTCTACCCGCCCCCCCAACCAAACAACCCACTCACCTGTTTCTTCGCTGGAGGCATTCTTTGTGTGTTTGTGCCATTTTTAAACATTATAATTAGGGACGCACTATATTGAATTTTTCCAGATGTCCAGCAGTGCCGCTGTTTTAAAACTCATATTGGCTCATTGCCAGTACCAATTTATGCACATATGTTTTCCACCTATTTGCAGTGACGTTTTTTGTTGAGGAAAATACAATTTAAAGAGGACTTATTATGCTTTTTGGGTTTTCCCTTTCCTGTAGTGTGTTACGTTATATTGGGTTGTTGTGCATGTAAATGGTTGTTACGAACTTGGTTACACAAGGATAAGGACTCAAATGCACAACCCGGGAGACAGAGATAAAGTATAAGTAATATACTTTTATTTGCCAAAAGGATATACAAAACACTCTTTGCGAAGAGACAAAAATAAAGAGTTTCAATAAGGCTCAACAAAACTTACAAAGGAGCATGAATCAGGCATGTGTCAAGAGAATCAAAAACTGATTTTTGACATGAGGACAAGACGAACTGACGCTGGGAGACTGGGGAATTTAAACACTCAACAACAAGACACAGTTGAAAACAATCAGGGGCGTGGCTGACGCTGATGAGGGCGGGAGAACACATAAGGAAAGGGAGTCAAGGAACCTGAAATGAGACGTGACAAAAACTAAACAGGAAGTGAAAAACAATACGACATAAACTTGACTGACTAACACTTTTGACGGTGCACAACAATGGTCGTAAACCCCTGCATTCCTTCCAGAGGGAGTTTCTCTCCCACACACTGTCTGTCTGAAACGACTCATTGGCTAGCGTTCCAACACATTGTACTTCATAGGCTAAGGGGCGGGACATCTCTTAACCAATCACAACAGAGACGACCAGCTAATGTTGGAGTTTCTACGATCTGAGTTTTAGCTGAAAAGAGTCCAGGAAGCTTATTTACAAGTTAACAGCGTTTAATAAAACAATGGTACAATGATACAATACATTTGCAAAAGGTCACAGCTGTGCTCTTCCGTCCACTGGCATGGGAGGAGAAAAGAGAACGACTTCCTGCTTGAGTCACATATTTATCATCTGAAGTCTTCTTCCATTAGCTTAGTGTCGACGGGGGCGGGTCCAAGGCCCGTCCTGCCTGTCATCATTTCCTGTTGTTAGTTTTACAATCTTCTAATATCTGTTGGTCATTTAAACATTCCCTAATAATAGTATTGCAGCGTCAATAAGAGAGAGTTGAAGACAGTGTGTTTCGCGTGCAACACCACGTGTTATTCTCCTTATATTCACGTACACAAAATAATATTAGCTATATGCTAATGCTACTAACACCGTCTGAACCAAGCCGCCAGGAAGTGCGCCGGACTCTGAAATATTAGTTGTGTCCAAACGGCTGTACTGCAATTTCCATATCAGCCCGTGACAACTTTTTCCCATTGACTAACATTAACTACCCAGTATGAACCATCTTATAGCCCTTATTAGAATCATTAGGTCCTTAAAGTTTTAAAATGCACTAAAAGCCGAATCTAGATTTATTTTTTCTCCAATCCTTCTAGTGAGCCAAAAGTGGGAGCTCCAGGGGCGGGGCTTAAGGGGTGCATGCTCTCTGAGCGCACATACGGGTTCTTCTGCTCTGGCAGCCAGGCATGATGGGTAATCTGTGACGTTTCGCTCTCTCAAAAGTTGGGCCATTTTGTCTTCCTGCGCCAATGAGCAGCTCTCATAGGAAAGAACGAGACCCCGCCTCCCACGCTGTATCTAGTTCTTATTATACATCCATGGTCTGAACAGACAGGAAGTCGAGTGTGTCGACAATGTCGTGAACATCCGGTTACAGAATAAATCAGTGTTATTAATTTAAAGTTACGCCACATATATATTGATTTTATTCCTTACACTAACCCAGGGGTGCCCACACATTTTTGGCTGGTGAGCTACTTTTGAAATGGCCAGCTCACCGAGGTCTACCAACCAAAATAAAATCCCAAATTGCAAGGGTTGCTGAATAACACGTTTTATTTATACATGGGACAATAGGGCTGCGACAAACGACTAATTTGATAATCGATTAATCTATTGATTAATGAAACGATTAATCGACTATTCGGACTATTACTGTATGCCTTGCACAATTTCTCAAACGCTCTCATTTAGCCATCAACTTTTAGATTTAGCTTGAGGTTGTTTTAGGCATGTGGAAACTAACAATGAAGACAATAAAGATGAATACTTGATTCAAAAATACATATATTATTAAATTAACTTAACAATTGTTTACAAAATGAACATTAGTTTTTAATTTAAATTAAATAAATAATATTTCACATCAAAAGAAACAACAATGTTTTAGCAAATCGTATTAAATAATCTGATGACAGAACTGTAAACAGAATAGCTGAAACGTTAACAAACTAAATAACTCAGTTTCCTCTAATCATTAACCCATGCTTGTATAATTGAGTTAACTCTGTGTGTTGCTGCTAGCGTACAGAACACCTGACGTGGAAACGTTACTCGTGGATGGGGCTACAGAGCTGCTAGAAAGACAGTCAAACCCGGTGCATTCCTCCGTCTGAATGTGGAGCACTTTTGATAAATGTTTAGACAAATTGCTCGTGTTACCGCCCTATATGCTGAACACTCTTGGCAAAGAGCATTGTCCACCTCAAGACGGGTAACATTTAATCACACCTTGGAGCGCTTCTCTCCGCCGTGTGTTGCTGCATGTAGCAGCTGCGTGTGTGTAAACTACCCCGCCCCCCTCGCACACACACGGAGAGAGAGATCTCGTCTCGATTGGAAAGATCAAAAATACACCGACCATAGACGCATTTGTTTGTCTTTTGCATATTAGAAACGAGTTGGCGACACTAAGACTGCGAGATAATATTTGTGTAGCAATAATACATGACCTTTCTCTTTCTCAACTCGCTACTCGGAGGGAAGTCGCTGTCATGTGCCTTGTGAACACTCCGATAATGCCTCTCCACGTTACCTTTCTTTGGCAGAGCGACGCTTGCTTTACAAATAAGGCAAATAACCTTTGAATGTGACATCAAACAAATATTCTTCCTCCCATTCTGGGTGGACGTGGTTTGTCTTTAGCTTCTTGCACAACTCATTTTGTTGTTTGTCTCTTTAACTTAATTTGAGTTTTCCCGGCACTTTGCCGTATCGCTTTGCATTCTGGGTTAACAGATTGGAAAGCGATAGGTCGCTTTTTCTGTCAATCAAGTAAACTCCTGAATGAAGTGGCAGGGAGGCCAAGGGAGGAGGGATCAAAACCTGCTTTGTCTATTTTAACAGAGCTGGATTATTTTTTTATGAATGACTTGCGATCTACCAGCATTGCCCCCGCGGTCGACCGCAGGGGCAATGCTGGTAGATCGCGAGTCATTCATACGTCGACGTACTGTGCACCTCTGCACAAACCAAACGGAGCAGACTGGGCTCTGGTTTCAGACAGAGGGTGAAAAGAGGTGCTGCAGCACAGGCAGTATGAGAAAAATAAAGAACTTTTTGAACATTAAAGCATGGAGACATGTCCCAGTAGAGACACTACATACTAATATGAACCTGAAAAGAGCATTAGATGTCCTCTTTAATATGTCTACTGTAATCATGATGGCCACTGGCTGACAATAAATACAATGTTTTTCGAAATATACACATTCCCTAGAAAAAACAAGAAAATGAATTTGACTAAACTCACATGTAAAACTTGCAGTTATATATTTGGATAATTATATATTCTGGCTGCTTTTAATTGGAAAGCCTTAATCTGCTTAAACATATAACGTGCCAATATAGTCATGCATCCCTATTTAGATAATTACACTGTCAGCAAATCTCTGACTTATTATTTATTTATTTTTTGTATTTTTACTTTGGCATTAAGCTAAAGTGATTGTTTTTCCTTCATGGCTGTACTTATACCTTTCCCCCTGTCTTGATCTCAGGCACAGGGACAAACTGCTGCTACATGGAAGAAATGCAGAACATCGAGCGTGTGGAGGGGGATGCCGGCCGTATGTGTGTGAACATGGAGTGGGGAGCATTCGGTGAAAATGGAGAACTTGACGATTTCTGCACCGCGTTCGATCACTTGGTCGACGACTCCTCCAACTATCCTGGGAAACAGAGGTATTGAATGGTTCATCTTTGACATGTTAAATCCCCTTTTTCTCTGTGAAAAAACAACCACAAAGTGCCAACACTTAAATCAAACAGCTTCACATGAAGTCACAAATACAGTAGTGTGTGTGTGTGTGTGTGTGTGTGTGTGTGTGTGTGTGTGTGTGTGTGTGTGTGTGTGTGTGTGTGTGTGTGTGTGTGTGTGTGTGTGTGTGTGTGTGTGTGTGTGTGTGTGTGTGTGTGTGTGTGTGTGTGTGTGTGTGTGTGTGTGTGTGTGTGTGTGTGTGTGGTGTGTGTGTGTTGTGTGTGTGTGTGTGTGTGTGTGTGTGTGTGTGTGTGTGTGTGTGTGTGTGTGTGTGTGTGTGTGTGTGTGTGTGTGTGTGTGTGTGTGTGTGTGTGTGTGTGTGTGTGTGTGTGTGTGTGTGTGTGTGTGTGTGTGTGTGTGTGGTGTTTGTGTGTGTGTGTGTGTGGTGTGTGTGGTGTCCCCCTCCCACTGCTTTGCTGTCCAAAGTGGTCTGTATGCTATTTTCCTTTTAAGCTAAGTAGGTAGGATGATTTCAGAATGTTAACAGAATATATATATATATATATTTTTGAAAGGCTTACAAATGAATAGTAAGGACAACAAATTGACATTCTGCATGGTCTATAAAAAAACATGAGATTTTTATATTGCAGACAAATAATAATAGTGCATCACTTTAAAGGTTGTTGGTTATCATTGACATATCAAATAAAACATTTGATAAGATCTCTCCTTCGCATTCAAGCAGAATACATCAATAATGTTGTGTCTGTTTTTCATAGTGGCTTGCGAATGTGACCCTGTGTAAAAAGGAAATAATGCTTCAAATGTAATGTTGCTTATCGTTAATACCTCACAAACTGTGGAAAGAAATACCCCCCCCCCTTTTATTAAGTACACGGACATCCTTTATTTTGCATTTGTTTTCAGAAGATATTATGATGGTGTCGTTCGTTCCGGTGGACGTCCGACAGCATTTAGCCCTACATCGAGATTAAGATTAAACTCATTTATTTTGGGAACACCCGCATATAGGCTACCTATGGAGTTAGCCAGATGTGTGTAAATTACTGTTCATGATCATTTGAAAAGAAATGCCGGTGTCGGACATACACAAACACACCGAACACGCTGAGCTGAGCAGAGTCCATACACACACACACACACACACACACACACACACACACACACACACACACACACACACACACACACACACACACACACACACACACACACACACACACACACACACACACATATACACACACACACACACACACCATGGTGACTGGACATCTCCTTCATAAAACTAATAAAAGGGGGAGTAATCGGGCAGTTTGATGTGTGTAGAGGTATGTGTGGTTAACACGTAGCAGCCTGCAGTCACTCTTAAACTGTTCTGATGAAGGTAAACACTGCCTCCTGATGCTGTAGCCATTTCATGAAGTGAAGGAGGTTTCCCTTCTATAAACAGCTGCGGGCAGCAGATACCGCGAGAGTCCCGGACACGAATTCATAGATCAAGGCAGACTGGTTTACAGACTCTCCTGTTTTGCCAATCCGTTGCTTAAACAAATAGCTCTACACCCCTGGCCGACATGTCCTTAAAATGAAGTCTGAGTTTGAAATATATCTCAAATAATGTATGCACTGCCATTTCCCCACATAAACATAACAGTGCTATCAAACGGTTGTCTCCTCTGCGCTCCTCTTCCTACTTGGCGCACCGGTAACTTTCTCGTGCGCTCGAGAGGCTGAGACCCTGAGCCGCCGAATCCCTCGGAACATCATAAAAGCCAATTTCAACGGTTTTCTGGTGAAAGATTAACTCGGCTACTGGATGAAATAATATGACTGTATAGGTGCGAACATTAAACACTTTTTGAAAAAAATATTATGATAAAATATTTTTATATATTTCTAATTCTGCAAATATTACGATAAACTCACAGCTGTTTCGCGGCCCGGCAGTAACACCTCCGGCCCCTGCTAAGTCATAGCTGTATTAAAATAATTGTACAGCAATTTTAAAAGTTGCACGTGCACTTTATTCCTTTCATAAGGAATGAAATCTAAGGAGAAGTCCAACTCTGGAGTGACTCTGTGATGTACTTAGCTTTTTGTTAGACTACGGTATGCTTACAGAATCAGCAAACATTCCAGCTTGTAGAATAACAAGCGTGTAATTGATTTATTGCACATAAACGTATACAAATGTCATTTCCACAACAACAAATCTCACATGTTCCTGATAAACAAACCCTTTGTTCTTCTGCATCAAACACCGGGCAACTTTAATAGTTTAACCCAGAATACTTCACACAGAAAAAACAGCATATGCAAACACCATATTCATCTCTTAAAGTGAGTGACACTACATCATCTAATACGGTTGTAGTAGTAAAGCTAACATTGCTATCCCTTGATCTAGCTTTAAAAATGTTGGTAGTGCTTATTTTTTTGTCTACATTAGTACCTTTTATAATACATTACAATTCATCTAGCTCAGGGGTGGCCAACCCGCGGCTCTCGAGCCGCATGCGGCTCTTTGCCTAGTTTCATGCGGCTCTTCAGTTCATATCGAATTGTGTATATGTGTGAGTTTGGGGGAGAGACACTGACTCCTGACTAGTGTTGCACGGTGTACCGATACTTGAAAGGTACCGCGATACCCTGCCGTTAAAAACGTTACGATTCCTCCGTTTCATTAGTATCGGTACTTTAAGAATGACGGGGGGGAAGTACTCGGGTGAGAAAGCGCCGTTTTAATAAGAGCCGTGTGTGTTCAGCGCTCTGCTTCCACTCCCTGCACTGCAGCGGTACCTGCAGTCCCTCCCCTCTCAAGCACGCACTAAGTCCCTCCCCTCTCTCGTGCACGCGCTCGCTGCCAGAGCATGTGAGCAAACGAGAAGCATGGCTGCAAGTGGGAGTGCAACTGCCGCTGCGCCTCGGCTTGTTGACAAAAAAGACGCCAGAAGCGAAATGTGAAAGTATTTTAGCTCTATCTCTGACAGTGAGGGCAAGCCTACGGACACCACGAGGCCTGTCTGTAAGAAATGTATTAATTTTATTTAATACGAATTCTTGTCATTTATTTTATTTATTGTTCTCATTGTTTAAAAGTTTGTGTTATGGTTCTGGTGTGAAATAAAGCACAATAATTACATTCAAGACTGTTTCCCTTTTTTTAAGAAAAAGAATCGGAATCGCAATTCTTGACTTGGTATCGAAACCAAAATGTTGGTATCGTGACAACACTAGCTACTCCTGACAGTTAAACCTGATATTTAGTAGGTCTGTTAAGTATTGAATGCTGATAATTCTGACGTCATTTGGCCGGTCAAAGTAGTTTGGGCTCGGATAAAATCGCTCCGTTACTTTCGTCCCGTGTTACTTTCGTCCCGTGTTACTTTCGTCCCGGCTCTCCCTACGTGTGTATGTGTGGTGTCAGGTGTCAGTATGAGAGGATGACAGCGCGTCTAATTTTGATGTGGCCCAAGAGCCAATCACAATAATACCTGCAATGCAGTGAACCAATCACCTTTGAGGGGGGGGGAAACCTATCGTTGATTACACACTATCCAGTGTTTCCCTTGCCATTGCCAACGGAGCCCCGCGTCCCCCCCCCCTGAGATTCAAGGTGTTATATATATATAATTTTTTTTTTAAATATATATATAGCACCAAATTGCAAATAATCTATAACTACTGTCACTTTTCACATTGAACATGTGCTCTTTTATTAAATAAACTAAACACTTTCATCTTAAGTTGTGGGTTTAGTGTTTTTGACCCTAAGAAACACTGATGCATTAATCAATAACAATAATCCACAGCTCCTCTCTCTGCTCCAGAGGATTTCAAATATATATCCCAATGCCACAAAAATGCATCAGTGACGTGGTTGAAATCTTGTCTCCAGAAAACAAAAAACTGAATCAAGCGGTATCAGTGACTGTGTGTTTGATGTGGCTCTTTGCAGTAACATAGAAAAAATGTGGCTCTTACCCTCTGACTGGTTGGCCACCCCTGATCTAGCTCATGCTTTTATCCAAACCGACATTCAAGGATACACATTCATACAAGAACGTCAGCTTCATATGAGGCAAACCTTTTAAAGTGCTGCATCCTTTTTCTAAACCATAATGGCCAAGGTGCAGTCCAAACTGTTGGTTTTTCCGGTGAGTGAGCGATTCATCTTCTTGCGATTCATGTCCACATTGTAGTAAATGGATATAGGCATAGCTCTCGGATCAATTGGGGTTCAGTATGCTTCCCAAGGTCACTTAATTAGTGGACAATATAACGATAAAACAACATTTCAATGAAAATGCATTTACACAGACATAGCAATTTAGTTTCTGTACACAAACACACTGCACACACTGTTCCAACTTCACAGTGTGTGCAGGGCATCAAAGGGAGCAATACTGTACAAAATGAACTCGGTCCAAACCCAGAAGACAGAAAGAAACCCTCTCTGTCCCTATGGCAACAAGCCTTATATAGTTTCAATGCGCAGCAGACCTCAGGTTGGCTGATTGGAAAATAAACTAAGCTCCTTTAAAACCCTCCTTTCCTTATATTATAATAAAAAAAATTAAGTGTATATTTTACATAATCAGACACAAGGTATATTCTTTATTTTTTGCAATTCCGGTCTCAGAACATCAGCATTCGGACGGTTAGTTGAATAATGTATTTTGTACAATCTGAGTATCACCATAGAAAAGTAATGTTACCTGATTACTTTCAAGAGTGCTCCGGTGTTTAGTTGAATAACAGTTTCACCTTGAGGAGCAGAATTGCTAGTGCAGAGAAATAAGTTCAAATTGACCCTGTGAAAATCCTGATGCAACCTCAATCATTTATATATTTATACGCACTTTATCTTGGACCGTCTTTGTTATCTGTATTATCTTTTTAATCTCTACACATGACACCAATTGCACGTCTGTTTTTCCCGGAAGAGAGTTCCCTCCTCTATTTCTCTCCCAGAGATTTCTTCTCATTAATTGTATGATTTCTATACGCTGCGGGGGTCCAAGGACAAATGGGAGACAAGTGTTTAATTTGTGATATGGGGTTCAGTGTTTCCCCTAGGTTTACTGCTCTGGAGCGGGTGTTGCCGATGGGGGGGGGTGTACAATTTTTAAACTTTGATTATCCTTAGCTAATTTACTGAATAAACCAACTCACATTTCCTGTCTTTTTTTTCACCCAAGTCATTACACTAATCTGCGGCTGTTGTTGGCGTTTCATTGTTGTTTTCTGTCACCAGTTCAAACCCGCAGTACCTGCTCATCATCAGTGAGCTATTTTTAGAATGTGCACGCTACGTTCGTGTTCGCGCGCGTCCACCTAGGCAGGCTATGTGTCCTGCTCCTCCGTGACGATGACGGCTTAAGGTTAAAAAATAATAATAAACAAATGTGAAAGTGGGAGGGAAACAAACGGGATTTTGAACAGTGGGGGGGGGGGGGGGGGGGGCATGTGGAAATTACGCCCAGGATTTACATGACCAACAGCAGAGCTCGGGCTATAACGCAGACTTGTTTGACTTTTTCACTTTGTTGTTCTCCTCCTTTCCTCCGCTCTTGTCTCTGATTGTGAGTGTGTGCATTCGTATGTGTATGTGGGGAGCGGAGCCCCCCCCCGTCAGAAACAGAGCGGAGGAGAGAATGTACAAAGCAAAGCAGTGGACCCTGAAACATGCACATACATTGGATAAATAACGAATAACATGTTCAATGCGAAAAGTGACCGTAGATGGATAACTTCAGTTGCGATTTGGCGCCATATATATATATACAAAATGTTAAATGTAATTAAAAATGAAAAAAAAAACCTTGAATTTCAGGGGGGGCGCGGGGCTCCGTTGGGGTGGCGCAGCGCCCCCCCAAGACAATGGTAGGGGAAACACTGATTGACAGGATAGGAACTGAATCCGCACCTAGCAGCATATTTATGTCCCTTCCCAACAAGACTGGCTTCTCAGGATTCCACTCTGAATGTCAGTAAGTCACGGTAGAGAATGAACTAATTAGAGGCGATGATAACACTGGCCAGGATTGCAGCTGTTTATAATGTATTCCACCTTAAGAGGCCGTGCAGACAGTGTGTCTTTTGTTTGCTCCCTGTTAATTGATTGATGGAATTAAGAAGCATATTATTATGAATAAGAGCAGCTGCTTGTATTAATTCAATGTTTTTCTTCGTCTGGACTCTCTGATTGCAGCCACCTCTTGGTAATTTATTCGAATGAAAACAATGTCTGTCACAACAGGACCGCCAGTATGTCTCTGTTTCCTCTCTGAGCTTTCAAGCATGAAATTAAAGTTGGAACAGTTTCAACGTAATTCCTTAAAGGGTTTGTGACAATACAGAAAAATAAAGGTTTATTTTATACAGAAATGGTAGAAGATATTTAAGGTCCCCTATTACACTGTTTTTCATCAATATATCATAGTTCTCAGATATATACAGAACATGTCTCTGAAGTGTTTGGCTCCAAACACCAAACAGATCATTGCAGCATTACCCAGAATCCCCTCTGTTTCAGCCCTGTTTCAAAAGTGCTGATTCTCTGTCTGTTACTTTAGATGAAAATAAGGAGCCCCTCCCCACGGCCCTCTGAGAGACATTTGGTTAACAAGAACACAATGGTGCTCTAGGAGGAGATTCAGGTGATAAGGTCGGGGGGGTTACCTTGGTTGCTGATTGGCTAATGGTTACACAAGACAAAAACATCGTTATGACATCATAAAGTGGCCAAAATCTGATCAGCTCATTTTCAGACAGGTTTTTATAGAAATGGATCAAAAAGAGAGAGAATCTTTGTTCCTGAAACTTTCAGAGTCTCTTTCCACAGAGGGGACACATGTTGATGTAGAAGAGACATGAAGAAGAGGGGACACATGTTGATGCAGAAGAGACATGAAGAAGAGGGGACACATGTTGATGTAGAGGAGACATGAAGAAGAGGGGACACATGTTGATGCAGAAGAGACATGAAGAAGAGGGGACACATGTTGATGTAGAAGGGACATGAAGAAGAGGGGACACATGTTGATGCAGAAGAGACATGAAGAAGAGGGGACACATGTTGATGTAGAAGGGACATGAAGAAGAGGGGACACATGTTGATGTAGAAGAGACATGAAGAAGAGGGGACACATGCTGATGTAGAAGAGACATGAAGAAGAAGGGACATATGTTGATGTAGAAGAGACATGAAGAAGAGGGGACACATGCTGATGAAGAAGAGGGGACACATGTTGATGTAGAAGAGACATGAAGAAGAGGGGACACATGTTGATGTAGAAGAGACATGAAGAAGAGGAGACACATGTTGATGTAGAAGAGACATGAAGAAGAGGGGACACATGTTGATGTAGAAGAGACATGAAGAAGAGGGGACACATGCTGATGTAGAAGAGACATGAAGAAGAGGGGACACATGTTGATGTAGAAGAGACATGAAGAAGAGGGGACACATGTTGATGTAGAAGAGACATGGAGAAGAGGGGACACATGTTGATGTAGAAGAGACATGAAGAAGAGGGGACACATGTTGATGTAGAAGAGACATGGAGAAGAGGGGACACATGTTGATGTAGAAGAGACATGGAGAAGAGGGGACACATGCTGATGTAGAAGAGACATGAAGAAGAGGGGACACATGTTGATGTGGAAGAGACATGAAGAAGAGGGGACACATGTTGATGTAGAAGAGACATGAAGAAGAGGGGACACATGTTGATGTAGAAGAGACATGGAGAAGAGGGGACACATGTTGATGTAGAAGAGACATGAAGAAGAGGGGACACATGTTGATGTAGAAGAGACATGGAGAAGAGGGGACACATGTTGATGTAGAAGAGACATGGAGAAGTGGATTTTGCACAATAGGTGACCTTTAAAATGAATGTAACCCATGTTTGTTTCCCTCTTAAGGTATGAGAAGATGATCAGTGGCATGTACCTGGGGGAGATAGTGAGGAACGTGCTCATTGATTTCACCTCAAAAGGCCTGCTGTTCAGAGGAAAGCTTTCTGAGCGCCTCAAGACCCGCGGCATCTTCGAGACAAAGTTCCTGGCACAGATTGAGAGGTGAGTATTACCGACCAGACTGTGTACAGAACAGTTAAATCATACAATCAACCAAACACAAACTGGGCTTCAGTGATGTGCCAAAGCTGCCAGATGAGATCAGTTTAGTCAAATATTCACGGTTGTTTGAGCTTGTAGGGGTTTTATTTATTTGGCCCTCAGTTTTATCAATTAAGCTTTTACCTCTCCTCTCCCTCCTCTCTTCCCAAGCAAAGGCAAACAGACTTAGGAGAGCGGCTTCTCCCTGTATGATTACACAGGCCCTTTCTTTGTGCTTGGGCTTAGCTGTGCCCAAATATGACCCTGATACCGGGCTGATACCGAGTCGTAAAACCTACTCTCCTTCAGATAATACCAGGAGAAAGGTTGTCACTAAGGGTCAGAAATCAAGAGGGATATCTGGGAGTCCATCTTATCAAGTGGATACCTCCCTGCTCGGGACAAAACTTGCATTATGTTGTCGTAGAATGTTTTATTATCCTCTTTGGATTAGATGGCATATTATGCAAATCAGTTCATATCAGTATGTAGTGTCTCTACTGACATGTCTCCATGCTTTAATGTTCATAAAGTTATTTATTTTTCTCATACTGCCTGTGCTGCAGCACCTCTTCTCCGTTCAGGATGCTCTTTGTAGGTGAAGGCGTGCAGCGTCCCGGTTAATTGACTGTATTCATGATGCACCCTCCTACCTTTCCGGATACATAGTGCTTTTAAAACTCCACACGTCTCACACACGCAGAGTCTTGAGAGTCTTGCGCAAAGTTACTTGACTGCACCTTGGACAATAACATCTCAAGGAAAAAATAAATAATTCAAATCCACCTTAAACCTTGTCTATTTGAAGCTTATGTGCCAACACTGAAGTGTACTCTTTGAGTGCTCTTTCCCCCACGTCATCGCACCACCACGCTTTCTGTTCTATAGTGTCTTTGTATTTTTCCCAATTCCCTTCAGTTGATTTTTGTTTGTGTGAAATGTTTTTTCTAAAGTTACTTTGCGTTTCTAGAAAATCGCTATATAAATTAAACTATTGTTATTTTTATTATTATTATTAGTATTGCTTTGGATCAAATTGTTATTATTTTCATTATTGTTATAATAGTAATAATTATGTTGTAGTATTATTATTATTATTGTTTTGAGAGATAATATAAGAAGTACTTTATTGATCCCAATTTGGGAAATGTTTGCGTTGCATAAAAGACAAGACAAGGCAATGTACGTCAGAGAAATTAAGACTCTAGAAATAAACAATCCAAAATATGTCTAAAATAGTATTAAAAAGTAAAAAAATATACATGTGGAAATACAAATGTATAGTAACACAGTATAATGCAGGATATTATATATACATCAATCGTGGATGGATGGATCAAATCGTCAGCTAGAAAACTGTAGAAAAGTCAAATAACTATGAATTTGCCATTTACTGATGTTTACTATGAAAAGTGTTATTGCAGCATTTACACTATCAACAGGAAAGCTCTGAATAATGCAAAAGAAAAGTTTGAATAAGTTTAGTTTAACAGTGTTTTGAAGCAAGTCAATGTATGTTATCTTCCTCACGTGTGTAACCGTGGTATATAATAATAATTAGTATTCAATAGGGCTGCTAGTATGTAAACTAGCATGCTTTTTAATAATTATAACAGATTCGAGTTACATTTTAAAAATTACAATCCTGCTTTTTCAATCCTATAAATATATATATAATCAAATAAAAAATAATAATACAAATAATTATAATGAAAAAGTAATGAAGTTAGTTTATAAATAATAATACAAAAATATTGTTATCATTACTATTATGTATTTATTATTATTATAAAGTGTTGATATTCTGAAAAAAAAACACACAAAGAATTACGTTACATCATCTTGAGATACCGGCAAGTCAATGTGTGTTATCTTTCTCTCCCGTGTCTAACCGTGACTCTCTGCCCCTCAGCGACCGCCTGGCGATGCGTCAGGTGTGCTCCATCCTGCAGCACCTGGGCCTCACCATCTCCACCTGTGACGACAGCGTGTTGGTGAAGGAGGTGTGCAGCGTGGTGTCCCGCAGGGCGGCGCAGCTCTGTGGCGCCGGGTTGGCCGCCGTGGTCGACAAGATCCGACAGAACCGCAACCTGAACCAGCTCTCCATCACCGTGGGAGTGGACGGCACGCTCTATAAGACCCACCCTCAGTAAGGAGCATGACTAAAGACTGAAGTTAAACTTTGAGGAGCAATTTGAAGAATATCCAACATCAGAATATCTTTTACCCAATACCTGATATTGATATTGTTGAGTTCACCATTCAAGGTGGAATTATTAAAAAGTGGAATTGTTAAAAAGCTACAGACACTGAAGGGCAAAAGGGTCTCCATTAAAACCACCATTTCTATATCCAATGCCATTACAGCAGAAAGTGTGTGTGTGTGTGTGTGTGTGTGTGTGTGTGTGTGTGTGTGTGTGTGTGTGTGTGTGTGTGTGTGTGTGTGTGTGTGTGTGTGTGTGTGTGTGTGTGTGTGTGTGTGTGTGTGTGTGTGTGTGTGTGTGTGGTGTGTGTGTGTGTGTGTGTGTGTGTGTGTGTGTGTGTGTGTGTGTGTGTGTGTGTGTGTGTGTGTGTGTGTGTGTGTGTGTGTGTGTGTGTGTGTGTGTGTGTGTGTGTGTGTGTGTGTGTGTGTGTGTGTGTGTGTGTCCCACTGCTTTGCTGTCCAAAGTGGTCTGTATGCTATTTTCCTTTTAAGCTAAGTAGGTAGGATGATTTCAGAATGTTAACAGAATATATATATATATATTTTTGAAAGGCTTACAAATGAATAGTAAGGACAACAAATTGACATTCTGCATGGTCTATAAAAAAACATGAGATTTTTATATTGCAGACAAATAATAATAGTGCATCACTTTAAAGGTTGTTGGTTATCATTGACATATCACATAAAACATTTTATAAGATGTCTCCTTAGCATTCAAGCAGAATACATCAATAATGTTGTGTCTGTTTTTCATAGTGGCTTGCGAATGTGACCCTGTGTAAAAAGGAAATAATGCTTCAAATGTAATGTTGCTTATCGTTAATACCTCACAAACTGTGGAAAGAAATACCCCCCCCCCCCTTTTATTAAGTACACGGACATCCTTTATTTTACAATAATAAAAAAAAGTGGCATTATGTAAATGACTTGAATAGTTATCAAATACAAATAAGTATATTTAATTTGTTGCATTATTATCTGTGTGTGTTGTCCTCGGGGAAAGGGTTTTAAACGTATTCTTTGTTAGTTATTTTCTCACATTCCCCTTTACAGCCATTAGTATTCCAATTTGGATGAACAGTTTCTTTGACCAGGGTTCACAACATGTAGAAGGTCTCAAATCCAAGAAATTCAACATGAGAATATGAAAAACAAAACGTATAGAAATCAAATCAAGGAAAGGATTTACTTTAAAGGGGACCTATCATGCAAAATGCACTTTTTGATGTCTTTTATACATAAAGATGTGTCCCCGGTGTGTCGGGGAACTCACGCAGCGTCAGAAAATAAAACCCTCTCTCTTTTCCTCCGTACCCAAAAAACGGGGCTACAACGGAGCTGATATGGTCGGTGCATGTTTACATTAGCATCGCTAACACTCAGAGCTAACCTGTACTGGAGAGCATGTGTGTGAAGAAGCAGGAAGTAAAAAGGAACTCACCTTGTGGTATAACCGGCAAGAGAGAAAGCCTTTGAGCTCCAGACTGTTTCAGATCCTTGATAATCCATGATACGGCGTTTCATCACGGCAGAATCTCCCGGTAGAATCTCCCGCATGAGCTCAGCCCCCTCCTTTTTTGTTGTTATCAATTTTCTTTTTTTTTGTTACGCTTTATTACCCAAATCAGCACTTTTGAAACAGGAAGTGAAACAGAGGGATATGAGGCATGGCTAGAACGGGTGATCGGTTTGGTATTTTGAGCAAAACACTTCATAGACATGTTTTTTATATATTAGTATATATCTGAGACCTATGCTATTGCCTAAAGATAGCATGATAGCATGATAGCATGACAGCATGACAGCATGATAGGTGACCTTAATTTACGGTAAAATAGAGCAGCCTTTACGAAATCCGATCCCCCCCCCCCCCCCCCCAAGGGATGAATACATTATTTCTTATTCTGATTTTTGTACCAAGTTTGCTTTACCTAATAGAGAGGGAGATGCTCTTGTACTGTAACTCTTGCTCATCTCTGATTCTTCTCTTTCTCCTCTCTCATTAAAGTTTCTCCAGCATCATGCAGGAGACGCTGCAGGATCTGGCCCCTCAGTGTCAGGTGACCTTCCACAAGTCAGAGGATGGGAGTGGGAAGGGAGCGGCTCTGATCACCGCTGTGGCCTGCAGGGTGAAGAGCGCAGAGCAGCAATGAAACCTCAATCTACTCCAGAGTTTTGACCCGTCCTGCCGAAAGATTGACTTATTACATTCACATTATGTGCATGTCCGTTTTTAAGGTTTGTTACATATTTATGATGTGAGCTGACGTGGCTTGGCCCGCTTGGAAAATAACTTTAGAAAGCATGTATGTGTTAGAGAGTTGCACCTTCTGTGAAATATGACTGTTACGAGCTGTGGGGCTCTGTTTCTATTTTTATTAACACACTCCCTAGTTGTGATGTTGCACCTTCAAGTGACCTTACCTTCAAGTGACTGACTATATGTTTCTAATCACTGTGGATGTATAGTCTTTGATCAAAGCACAATTCACTTCATACAGTTGCTAACATTCACTGTTTTCAATGTTATCAAAGTACACGTTGTCTTCATATCAGGTTCATATTTGAAAATGTCATTTAGAATAAATTCCAGAACGTGTCTTCAATAAGAGCATCCAGGCTTGAAATGGAGATATGAAACCAAAGTTTATTTTTATATGTATAAGTGTTCGTTAGTGCCTATAGGTCTAATGACTGCAGCTGTTCTGATGCAATGAAGGAGTAACAAGTCGCCTGAGGGCAGGAGACGATTACATGTTTCATAGCTCTGACCTAAAAACTAACTGACATCACTATTGTTAAGGAAACTCCAAAATGTTATTTTTACCTGTTTTGCAAACCGCTTCAGAAAAACATCTCTTGATCTGGTTGTTCTTGTAATTCTTGTTCTCCAAATGTCATGTTATCAATCAATAATGTATCAACTGTTACTTCATTATCAGAATAATGCTTAATATTATTTGAATGTTGCCATTGTCACACCATAATATATGCCCTCATTCCTCCTTAGTCAGAATATAAATATTATACCTAAATTCCCTTCTGGGGAAAGTTAATTCAAAAATCACTCTTGGGGTTGGAAGTGTGCGGAAATTCACAAAGTTAAAGGAAGGGATTCATTTAGTTAGACTTGTTGTTATTTATGTATCTGTTTTGTGTTACATGTGGATGCTGTGTTGGACAAAGAAAGAAAAATAACTCCATGGCCGTGTCTGTTTGAGATTCAGATGTTTTCTGAATCAGAGATACTGGGAGCTGTATTCCCCGAAATACTGTTTCACAAACCATAAACCCCAACATCCAGTTGTATAATCATTATAATTTGTTTAAGGGGTACATTTCACATTACTGTAACCAATGGAAACGTGTATTAACCCGACTGAGTTCACGATGACTGATTACTTTGACATTAAACGTTCTCTTAAACTGGACTCCTTGTTCCTTTAAAGAATAAATGGCAGTGAACCATAAGGCGCATTCACACTGCGGTACTTTTCCCACAAAGGTTCATGCGAACTTAGTTCAGTGAACTCTTTTATCGCGTTCACACCAAAAAGAGCCGGTACTAAATATAGCTCTTTTCTCACAAAAGAGCCGCTCGTAAGTCCCTGCTAGAGAGCAGGGACTTTCGAGCGGCTCTTTTGTGAGAAAAGAGCTATATTTCTGATTGGCTGGGCGGATTGCAAACCACGCCCCGTAAAACTTCCAAAAAGTTTTGTGAAGCCGCCATTTTATTATCCTCGCATTAGCATTATTAGCATTAGCATTAGCCCAGCGCAGAAACGCAGAGAGACTAACTTATGGCAACACAAAATAAAACATGGGAGCGGTGGAGATGAGGAGGTGTCTGCGTTCTGGCGATTTACTCGGAAGGCTTCAGTAGAAGCTGCTGGGAGTCCCAGCAACTTCTACTGAAGCCTTCCCCAACTCCGGGGACTTCCGGCCGGGGACTCCGGGCGGCAGTATCCGCCGTGAAGTTGTTTGTAGCCTGCCAGTAAACCCAAAGCAGAAGAAGAAGAAGTGACGTCAGCGGCTTCATTTGCCTAATCCACCCCCAGAGACTTTTTCCGGTGTGAACGCGATCCGTACTTAGTTCATGCGAACTAAAGAGTTTGCATGAACTAAGTTCGCATGAACCTTTGTGGGAAAAGTACTGCGGTGTGAATGCGCCTAAAGACTGCATATATAAAGGCAGTAAACAGATATATTTCTCTGCTATTTTCTCATAAATCAATCAATCAATGTTTATTTATGTAGCCCAATATCACAAATGTTACATTTGTCTCAGTGGTCTTCACAGTGTGTACAGAATATCAGTATGACAATACGACACCCTCTGTCCTTAGACCCTCTGTCCTTAGACCCTCTGTCCTTAGACCCTCACATCGTACAAGGAAAAACCTCCAGAGAAAACCCACAGTTTAAAGGGAACATGGGAGAAACCTCAGGGAGAGCAACAGAGGAGGGATCCCTCTCCCAGGACGGACAGACGTGCAATAGATGCCGTGTGTAAATTGAAAAGATAATACATTTGCAACATAAGTAGTCCAAATGTTTGGAAATGCATGTGTCTATAATAGTAATGTGTAATAATCGACACACAAAGACTGTCGATAAAGTTTTTGAGTGAAGGTCGCTCTTTCTTCGTCACGATGCGTTTCAAGCATGTGCTACAGGCATTGCCCTTACAACTACAATAAGCATGTAAATGTTAATCTACAGCTCCGGCGATCCACTAGCACAGGAGTCTCCTGCAGACACAGCCATCCTCGACAACTACTGTAGCGTCACCTTGGATACGAGTCTATACAACTCACAGACACACAGGCCAGGGCGCTGACAGGGCGCCCTTTGAGCATCAGATCTGACGACGCTGATTGGCTGAAATTATGTTTCGGCAGCATAATTTACAGATAGCAACAGTCAGCTTGTTGGCTGCTGCTGCTCTGGCTGAGGGCTCCTTTCTACCGCCCGGACGAGAGAGGGTAATGACACATGCCGTGGCCAACTTTACACATCGTAAAACAATTTTAAACGAGATTTTATTGTAGATTATACATTTTACTGATACCAACTATATAATATTTACCTTGTTCATTAAAAATAAAAAATAAATATATATTTTTAAATATATATATATATATATATATTTTTTAATGACAATCAAGCATGTGGGAAGAAGGGGGGCGGCGCCCCTAGCGGCCCTATGGGCCGGCCGCCACTGCTGCTAGCCTATAGGCTTAGTTTGTCGGTGGACATCTTACTTCTTCCTTCTCTCTGTCTGTACCTGTGTACTCTCATGTTCCGAATAACCCAGCAACCTGTTCCCCATAGTCCAGCACAGGTAACAAGGTCACCGTGACTAGCCTTTTCCTGGCCTCAAGCGAGAAACAGGACTTGTTTCTAAAAAAGAAACCTAGTCTAACCCTCAGTTTTTTAAGCAGGTTATTGACACGAAGTTTAAAAGTGAGACAATCATCAAGCCAGATACCAAGGTATTTGTAACAGGTAACCACTTCAAGTTTTATTCCTTACGTAGTTACAATATCTAAAACAGGCTCTGGTGTCTTTTTAGCTTTTGAAAAGAGCATTAAATTGGTTTTATCAACATTTAAAAGAAGCTTAAGCTCAGAGAGCTGAGTCTGAATAATGTTAAAAACAGCTTGCAATTCAACAACAGCCTCCTTAATGGAGGGACCTGCACAATACATCACGGTATCATCCGCATAAAAATGTAAGGTTGCTCCATCGACATTTTCACCTAAACTATTGATGTAGATGGAGAATCAAAGTGGACCTAAAACAGAACCTTGAGGAACACCATTAGTAATGTTTAACCACTCAGAAGACAGCCCATCAAAGTGAACACATTGGGACCTTTCAGAGAGGTAGTTTACAAACCACCCCACTGCATGGCTGGATATGCCAATACTGAGTAGCCTCTGCTTTTAGATGTGATGATCGACGGTATCAAACGCTTTGGACAGGTCAACAAATAGAGCTGCTTAACTCTGCTTATTATCTAAAATACTCGCCACATCATTCAACACTTTCATTGTGGCAGTGATGGTGCTATGTTGCTTTCTGAAGCCTGACTGATGTTTAGACAGGATGTCATTTGTACATAAAAACTCCTTTACCTGTTCACTCACTAAGCATTCAAGAACCTTAGCCAGAACTGACAATTTAGAGATGGGCCTATAATTATTTAATAAAGTGGCCTCCCCACCTTTTAGTAGAGGCAGGACATACGCTGACTTCCACAATTTTGGAATTGTGTTCATGCTGAGGGAGAGGTTAAAAAGAGTAGTGAGAGGTGGAGCAATAAAATCTGCAGCTATCTTTAAAAAGAAAGGTTCTACGTTGTCCGGGCCGGCCGGTCTCTTTGGATCTAACTTGGTTAAAGCTTCACGAACAACATCAACAGTAAAAGGGGTAAAACTAAAAGGGTTTTCCAAAACACGTTTTTCAGAATCACAGACTGTGGTGTTCACAGCAGCAGAATTAGTGACAGAATCAAACATCATTAAAACAATTTAGTATAGTTGCCCTGTCCGATATAGTGCCAGATGCTGTGGTAATGCACGGAGGTAGCTCATTACGGATATCACCGGTTGATATCGATTTTATGGCTTTCCAAAATGTTCCAGGATTATTCAGGTTTTTTGTGGTAACTGACAGATAATACTTAGACTTAGCACTTTTTATTTGTGATGTGAAGCTATTTCTTAGCTGCCTAATTAGATCAATTATGGAGGATTTATTTGGGGACTTAATATTAGGGCAAGTAGGACTGTCTATAATCTGAGTAACATTCAGAGAGATACAAAGGTTTTTTAAATCCTCTGACCCAGAAGTTAACCAGTCCCAATTAAAATCACCAAGCAGCCCTATCTCCTTGGAATGTGTCCATGTGTCCCTGTGAAGGTTATGTAACACCATACAACAGCTCAACGTTTTACAAAAGCAAAATATTTGATTTTCTCATATATTTTATGTTTAATTTAACGATGCAGTCATTGCAGGTGCTGGAAAAGAACTGAATAGGCACATTGAAGAAAAGTACTTTCATTTAACTTTAGGAAAGGTGCAGGAACCCTGGAGATAAATCCTTATATCCTCCAAAGAAATGTGCAACAAAAGGCTTTCAATAGATTTTAATATAACACATTATTCCTTTCATTCTATTCATCCGTCCATTTACCTACCCAGTTCATTCGTTTTTTTAAAGTTTTTTTTAGTCAGTTTATTGAACATGTCAGAAACAAAAACATACAACAATAATATATATATATATTTATATATTTTCTTTTTTTTCTTTTTTTTCTCACTCAAAATAATAATTATAACAAAGTACAAAAAAAAAATAATAACAAAAAATAAATAAATAATAATAATTCTCAAATAGTCTGTCATGTTCAACAGGGGCAAGATGAAGCTTAAAAAAACGTTTCTGGTCCTACCCCTATGGAAGCCCATTTCCGCCACTTAAAAAAATTAAAATCCCCATGAAAAGTCATAATTATGATAAAAAGTCATAATTATGAGATAAAAAATCATAATTATGAGATAAGAAGTAATAATTATGAGATAGAAAGTCATAATTATGAGATAAGAAGTCATAATAATGAGATAAGAAGTGTGCATGCGCTGCAGTGGCGCTGTCTTCAAAGGTCCCTTCATCACCTTGCTGCTCTCCACCATGCAAACGGCATCTAGTCCTAAATAACTATTACAGGTGACTTTTGTAAATGTTAGATGTTACATATAGCCTATAACACATGACCTGTTATGAACTATAATATATATGCCTATAGTTTTGTGGTAACGTTCACGCCACTAATGACAATAGTGTGGGCATACTGCTGCTGTGAGTTGCTAACCTAACTCTAACCCGTGAACGTTACCACAAAACTATAGGCATATATATTATAGTTCATAACAGGTCATGTCAAAGCTATGAACTGCACTGTTGTAGTTTAGCTGCAATATAGGCTATATGTAACATCTAACATTTACAAAACACACCTGTAATAGTTACCTTATTTAGGACTAGATGCCGTTTGCATGGTGGAGAGCAGCATAATATCTCATTATTATGACCTTTTATCTCATTATTATGACTTTTCATGATTTTACAGGTCCTGTTCATAACCATTAATGATTTGGCTCCTAAATAATGCTTTAGTTTAGATAGACTTGTACAATCTGTCAGTGCATCGTTAGCTATTCCACAGACTAACACCTTTTGATGAGATGCAATGAAGTTTGGCATTTGTTCGTACGGGTGGTTTTTTGAAAATGCAGTTTCCTCTCAACATGTGCGTGCTTTCTCTCCGTGTGAAAAGTCCCTAGATATTATGAGGTAATTGTTGATTTTGAACATAATTTGAATAGTTTTATAACCAGGTCTTGTAGTTTTAGTGTTTTTAGTTTGATGAATAATTTATTTGTTGGTTCTCTGTACGTAGTTTTATGTATAACTCGTATGGCTCTTTTTTGCAGGATGAAGATAGGATGTGTTTTATATGTGTTCCCCCAAACTTCCACACAGTACACCATGTATGGAAGTATGAAGGAGCAGTACAGCATAAACAAAGACGCTTGATTAATTAGGTATTTGGCTTTATTCAGAATTGCTATTGATTTGGATATTTTGGCTTTGATATAGCTTATATGTGGTTTCCAACTTAATTTATTGTCTATGGTTACTCCAAGGAATTTTATTTCCGATACTCTTTCTAATTGGACGCCATTTATAGTGAGTTTCTTCTCTGTATTGGTCGATCGATTCCCAAATATTATGAGTTTGGTTTTGCTTGCGTTCAATGTTAATTTATTTGGGTCAAACCAGATCTTCATCCTGCTCAGTTCCTTCTCCACTGTGACCAATAGCTGTTCTAAATCGTCCCCACAGCAGAGTAGACTTGTGTCGTCTGCAAAAAGAATGGTTTTAATAAACCGTTCAGGCTCTACACAGAAGTCAAGGCTAACCGTCTTTAAGCTCTCAGATATATAACGTCCGCCTGATTTGCAGCGCAGTTCTTCAACCTTCGCTCACTCCGAGTACAAAGGTGAGCAGAAAGCTTCTATTCAACTGGAAATGTGCCCAGCTGAGGGAAAATGATTGGGTTCATTTCTTGCTTTGATGAAACTTGGAGAAAAGGTTTGTCACACAGTGTTATAAAGCTGGGTGTCGTTTACAATTCTAGTTCTGCTGTTCGATACTATTAAATGTTCTAGATTCAAATCATTTGACGGGGCTAAAACAGTTCACAAAAAAAATAATTTGAGCTGCACAACTCAGACTCATTTTCACTACAGTTTACGTTGTGCCTCTCCGCCTCTGTTCCTTACTTCTTACTTGCTACCCCTTTCCCTCAACCTATCCTGAGGGAGTGCATGTACGTAGACACGTTAGTTTAGCTGCTATAGGCTTAGACTGTCGGGAGACACCTTACTTCTTCCTTCTGTCTGTCTGTACCGAGTTCATGTTCCGAATAACCCAGCTTCTCCCACATTTCCTTTTGGTGTCTATCTACGCCGGGATCCTGAGTCGAAGGCTGATCCTGTCACTGTGGTCCTGTGTCCTGGATCCTGAGTCCTGTGTCCTGGATCCTGAATCATGTGTCCTGGATCCGGAGTCCTCAGTTCTGGATTTGAGTCCTGGACTTCGAGTCGTGGCTGAACCTGTCTCTGCGGTCCCTGCCTGACTCTCACCATACTACTTCCCTGATGGCTCCCACAGGATTGTTGACATCCTCGTGGATTCATTTTCTTATTACAGACACATGCATTTCCAAACATTCGGTCTATATGCTGTAAAATGTATTATCTCTTGGATTTACACACGGCATCTATTGCACGTCTGTCCGTCCTGGGAGAGGGATCCCTCCTCTGTTGCTCTCCCTGAGGTTTCTCCCATTTTTCCCCTTAAACTGTGGGTTTTCTCTGGAAGTGTTTCCTTGTACGATGTGAGGGTCTAAGAACAGAGGGTGTCGTATTGTCATACTGATATTCTGTACAAACTGTGAAGTCCACTGAGACAAATGTAACATTTGTGATATTGGGCTACATAAATAAACATTGATTGATTGATTTATGGAACCTGTGATTTAATTTAAAAGAGTTTATTTAGTTTTTTTACTACCAAATATAACCATAAGTAGAATTTAACTCTGAGCATTTAGTCAAGTGCTAAGGAACGTTAAGGGTCCCTATGATGCTATTTTCATATCAGTATATAGTGTCTCTACTGGGACATGTCTCCATGCTTTAATGTTCAAAAGCTCTTTATTGTTCTCATACTGCCTGTGCTGCAGCACCTCTTTTCACCCTCTGTATGAAACCAGAGCCCAGTCTGCTCTGATTGGTTTAGCTGGCCGGCTCTGTTGTGATTGGTCAACCGCTTAGAGATGACCCGCCTCTTAGCTTGATAGCAAAACAAATTGTGTTGCTGGTGTGGTATAAGAACAGCTGGTTGTTTAAAGTTTAGTAAAATTGTTTGTCACACGTATGCCTGGTTAATGCTGAGTGATGTTTATGTGTGTGGTTGTGGTCGAGACACTTTTCTTTCTTGGCACTACTACTTCTGTTTCTACTGTTCATCATAAACTGTTATTGCTAATCTCGCTAACTCGAAAAGTGGAAAGTCGAACAACTGGTTTGCAATCGGGCACCAGCTTTGAGTGAAGCGTCTTCTTCGTGTAATCAGCAGAACACAGAACAGAAAGCCCTTTGAGGAAATCATTTATTTTGAAACCACACAACATCACAGATTAAACATGAACACATTGCTGCATACAACCTGGCAAACGCATACAAATCATAATATGTGCATTACATTTAAAAACAATAGCATAGTTAATAATAACCGCACCAGAGGAGCATTTCACATTTAGCCGCTATTACTGTAACACATAATTCAGCGTCCAGCTATACACAAATACAGACATGTCGACCGCGACGGATGTGAAAGCATGTTTGAAATATACATTTTGTTCAGGTTGATATTTCAAGGCAATCACACACAATGAATTCCCATTATCTTTCCATCTTTCGGACAGGAACTAAAGTGCTGCTGATAGCTTTGAGATACAGCTGAACAACGAGGCTTCTTCATTGCTCCAAGGCATTTGAATACAAGAGCACAACATCAAAGAGCAACCTTGAATACAGAAATATCAATAAAAGACACATCAGTTGAACCATATAGAGAGACATGAATACAGCCAGTTACACAGCATGATAAAAGCATACGTTTTACACACTTTTTTAAAGGTTTTGCATTGCAAGCCACAAACGTAAAGTATTCAAGTCCACATATTTAGTTTCCTCCAGAGCTGGCATCATGGTATTTCCACTTAAATAATTCACATTGAGTACTTGCTGATATCAGTAATACATTCAAATGAATTCAAAAGTAATAACAAGTTACTCTGTGGCTTGTTTGTCCATGCCCCGACACCTGAGCTTCACATTTCTAATGCAAATCTAAAACAGTTTTATCCCTTGTTCTGTGAATCCCCTATAAATAAATGTGATTGATTGTTCTATAACTATGTTAACAAAGACCCGGGAACACATTCAAGTTACACCACAACAGTGACAGCTTAGCAATACAAATATTACCACTTTTCATATCCAAGTTCTGCACCTTTTTATTTGTATAAAGAAATAACCTTGATGTCAATATTTTCCTGGAAAGTAATCATTTTATCACACAAGCAAAAACTAAGCTTACAATGCCGCACATTGACCGTTTTACAAACATAATTCAATAATGACACACTTACTACCAAATGAAGGCCCAGTGAGACACCTGCACGTTAGTACTTCACCGCATGGCCTGTTGTCTAGCTGAGAAAATATTACATTACATGTTACTTGTTAGACGCTTTGTAAGCGACTTACAGTCAGGCAGTACTGTGACAATCCCCACAGGAGCATTTGGGGTGAAGTGTCTCAGGGACACAACGACATGCTGACTGCAGTGGGACTCGAACTTGATTCCAAGTCCAGCACACTATCCACTGAGCCACAGCCTCCAAAATATGCAAATATAATTCAAACTCTGTATCACTTTGATGCTTTTCGATGCGTGCATAGAGGAACATGGGTAGTTCACGTGGGCGGGAGATTACGCTGCCTCACACAGAGAGATTAGAGCCAGGTATCTCTACATGTTATAGAGCACTTTGGGTTTAAAAGCAAGAACTCTATTTATCCATATTTTTTATTTACTGTAGCACATTCATTGTACATAGCTTCTGATATTGATTAATGTAATGCTAAGTCGTTGTTTCCCTTTATCCAACAGCCATAGTTACAACACCTTAAATGTGTTTTTGATCTTAAGACAGAAAGGAATGTCTTTGCCTGCATACAGTATATTTATTTTAATATTCGGATACTATATTATTTGTACCGCTGTCAGTGTTTCTTATTGTGTTCTTACTTCGTGTTTTAGGTTCATGTTTCGGAAATATATCGGAGTATACAATACAATCAACAATAAAGCATTAAAGAAAACGCTCATTCGAACATAGCCCGACTTCTATAGAATTTCTTTCTGTATTTTACGAAGTACAATGGGCTTTTTCAAACTATTATAATGTTGGTATGTTTCTGTCTTCTTGTGTGTCTGAATAGGTGTTATTAGTTTCCAGACAGTCTGTGTCTCTTGATGGCCATGCAGTGTCTTCTGAATGTGAAATTGCCCACTTCAATATGTCCTTGCAACTTTTTTCTTGTGTGATAAAAGTCACGAGGGATCCTTAAGGTAATCAAACTCCTACGGTCTGGATGGGTTCTTTCTTTTACTCCAACATATGTGATTTGGTGGATTTAGTTCATCCACCCATTCATTTGTTTTGCACGGGTATCAACAACTTCTTCCCTGATATAAGATCTGTTTTATACTAAAGAGGTTTCCGAAACCGAGTGTTTCTTATTAGTACGAATGATTGCAGAATAAATACTCTATGGCACGTGCACATTTTGTTCAGCAAGACAATCTCCACCTATTAATACCATTGATATGATTTGTGTTATAAATTAATTACACCAGTCACATGACCTCATGTCAACGATTAGGCTGAAGGCGGACGGGTGTTCTCGACTGTGTTATGTCTCTATTGCAAACAACATGTTTGATTATATGTATCCTGACTTTGCATTTGAATACCTGAACGTGTTTTAAAGGTGTCATGCTTTTCAGGTAGAGGTTATTTACAATATTGTGTTTCTTATAGACATTGAGGTAGTTGACCAAGAGCCTTTATAATACTGTAAGGAGAGCTTACAGTGAGTTTCACTCTTCTGCAATGTTGTGGAGGTAGATGAATTGTGTTGCTAATTACAATAACTCCACATGACCTCTGTAGAGGCAACTCGTAAGACCAAAGTGACCACCTTAAAATGGTTTATTAACTGTAACAAAGCCGTTAATGAATAGGTCCATTGTCGTTGTCTCAAAGAGTACTTGTTTGTATTTTTATTTCATAACTGAAACTAAATCCTTGTCAAAATAGTGTTGAGGTCATTTGGAGCCAAACCACTATCATTGTTAACACTGATGATAAAAGCACTGCCAAGAACAACACAACGCATTTTCAAAACACGCTGCATTTCCGTCTGACTGGGTTCTATTTCTGTCTGAGGCGACTCGATGTGACCATACCAACACACAACATGACAAGTGCCATGATGAGAAGATTGCACATAATGTCCGGATGCTTAGAATGAACGCCTTTCAGAGTCTAAGCAAATCAATTCTCCGTAGCCTCTGTTAAAGCACTGTCTAAACCAAATTGCTTCTGTCATTAGCTTTAGATAGCATATCATACTAAACAGTACAATTTAAAACATGCAGGCGTGCAAATAATTAGGTCCCTTCTCGTTGTGATCGTCAAGCCCCTGATAAATACTAACTGGACATTGCATGTGAAGACTTACATTATGGCCACACTTCTGCTCAGCCAATTGTGTTGCTGATTGGGAGAGAGGAGCAGAAACAACAGGTGGACCATGGTCAGCCTTACCTTCCCTCTTCATCTTATTGGCCATTTCAATGTATTCTCCACATTGCCTCCAAATCATCCTTGTCCTACATTAAAATCTGTCTAGAACTTAGTAGAATATTGCTGATATAAAGTAGAAGTAGTGGTGGATATTCATGTTTTGTTATCCAAACTACCACTACTTGATATTGATAATACTCTACCTCTTTGGGTGGGTTAGGTTTATGAATGAGGATTGAGATTGGTTAGGATAATGGTAAGAATATAGAACTCTCAGAGTCAGAGTAATATCGTTCATGCCTTCACCACAGTGTGTAGAAAAAGCCATGTGTCTCTGTTTGTTAGCAGAATGTGTGATTCTAGAGCAATGGGCCATCCAAACACTTGTTTACGGGATGAGATGTTGGACCAATGGGAATACTTCTAATGTTTGTTAAAAAAACAGCTGCTCAACGTACTGGGCTAGAAATGACTGTCATGAAATAATAAGTGCAAAACCAACATATTGTTCCAACTTTCTTTTAGCTTTAACAAACTTTTGGACTTGCTTAGCTGTCTAAATCGTGACAATCTTGTACATCTCAAATATACAATCGCCCTAAAGTACATTGTGCCAACTCGAGTGCTGTCATCTACTGTATGCTGTCCCTGATTAACTGATCATGGGCATAAAGCAATTTGCAATTTTTTTATATTATAGATGAGGCATTGCCTAGAACTAGTGTCACAATGGGTATCCATCATACCAAACAGTGGCCCGATACACATTCAAACTCTCACAATTGATACTAGTCTCTTCCTTGGATCTACAATGCAACATACAATGGCTTTGTTGGGTTCATTTATGGGTAACAGTGTGAACTTCAGATGTCCCACGCCTGATACACTGAAGCTGCCTGTGGACTTGCCCCCTCTGACTCCTCTCTATTGCTTCTTTTATTTTGTACTGCCACCATTTCTAACCCTCGATCTGAAAGACTTCTCTCTGAGTGGACCACCACAGACCCCACCTTTAGACTCTTATCCACCTCGGCTGATTCAGTCAGCTGGTTGACGTTATGGACTCGATTCCTCACTCCCAAGACTAGACGATTGTGACTGCTAGTGGCATCTCTGAAATCACACTCTCTACCCAGGTGCTTGCACAGACTGGTCTTTCCTCCCCCATCTGACCACCCTGCTCCACAGCTGGCACTGCATGAGGCAACAGAAGGGTCGAGACTTGCAAACAGCCTGGAAACCCTTCTTAAAGTTCTCGTTGTAGTAGCCGTAGATGATAGGGTTGATGCTGGAGTTGGAGAAAGCCAGCCAGTGGGTGAAGGGAAGATGTAGCTGGTCAGAAGTTCCACTTGGTCCCGGTCGAAGCCTGCGTAGTCAGTCATCATCATAAGGGTCCACAGCGGCAGCCAGGACAGCATGAAGAGTAGAGCCACCAAGATGAGCATCTTTATCACCTTGATCTTTTTCTGGGAGATCAATGGCTGGCCAGCTCTTGCAATCACAGAAGACCACAACTTGCATCCGATACTCCCGTACATGAGCATGATGACGCTGAGCGGCACCAGGTAGATGAGAGCAAACAGAACCGTTGTGTAAACCTTTCTCATCTGAGGGATGGCAAAGTTCTCGTAGCAGTAGTACAGGGGGACCGTTTGGTTGAAGTCATTATTGTGCACCATGTAGTGGAAAGGAACTTTATCCACAGTCAGAGCTACAGCAGCAGGACACATGATAACCACTGCTAGCGTCCAGATGAACACGATGGCCCCCTTCGCAACCAGAACAGTGGGCTTGGGCTCTAGAGGGTACACTACACACCGAAACCTAAAGATAAAAGCATAGTGTTAGGAAAATCTCACTCGTCACCGGCTTGAGCTTCAATCTCAGGATCCATGTATCTGTGATCCTCTCCAGAATGGAAGTAGTCATCACATACAGAGCATCAACTAGTTCCTGAGCAGTGTCCTTCACATGCTGATATCCAAGAGAGGGAGTTACACAGTCACAAGATGGAGGAATAGAAAGCAGTATTCAATGTTTACTTCAGATTAGCTCCACGTCAGAAATGAGCATGCTTGATGTCTGTCTCCATAGAGGCTGAATCATCATGTTAATCACATAGCTATCATATGCCTAAAAAATGTTCACAGCTACAGTTGGGATACCTTGTTATCATGTTGCTCTCATGTTGGAAGAGCACATTCAGTATTTTCCCAACAGTTAGTTATATATGATATATATGTCTTTACATATACCAAAAATAATATTTAACGAAATTGCTTTATACTTTTATTTTCCAATTATGTTTTACATTCATCATTTAGGTTTTAAAATCAAGTTGAAAGCCCATCTTTTCTGTCACAGAAGAGTATTGGGGTCGGGTATAAGTTGAAATAAATGAGAAAGGGAAGATATTTTATTTTGTATTTGGTCAAAAAAAGTCTAAGTGTTGAGAAAAAAGTCGAGTTTTCATATATTTCATAAATGCAGTAGTTAGATTTATTCTCAAAGTTCGACATTTATTCAGATATTTTTATTTTATTCCAAAAAAATAGTATTCCAACTTTGTTCCTCAACGTTTTGAGTTCTCAAATAAAAGGAAATCGTCTCTTTTTCTCCGTTTGGCCGGCCTTAAAACTTTTCCATATTAGAATAGAATATATCTGTATTGTCATCAAACAAAGTACAACGACTTTCTTTGGCAACTCTCACTGCAGTAAAAAATAGACACAATAAATAATATTTGGTTATGTTCTGTGTCCCTGGAAATGTGCGATAGGGAAATGGAGACAAAGTAGACTGTAAATATGGGAATAACAACAAACTCACCTCTCAACAGCTATGGCCACCAGAGTGAAGACTGAAGCAGAAACAGACACTCCTTGCACAAAGCCGCTCATCTTACACACACAGTTGGAAAAAGGCCAACCTGTGGAAGAAAGGATAACATCTCATCAGAGAGGAACTCAAGCTGGCAATTCACTGACATGATTATCCCTCTTTGAGACACCCTAGATCAGTGATTGTACATGTTGTTCTTCAAGAAGCAGGTGCATACGACAATGACCAAACATCAATGTAATCACCTATTGTGTAAACGAGGTCTTCTCGAGATCCAGGGTCGATCACCTCCATGGAATATTCAAAGAGCTCAGTTCAATTGACAATAAATCCATAAAGTCTTTTAAACAATTGTCAATAAGTAATCTGGTGTATGTTATTTCCTATTCATCATAATAATACGTGTGGACTATGAATGTTCTGACTTTTTGACAAGGACACAGAATAATGGATATTGGGGGTTTTTCCACAAACAAATTATATGACAATTGAGTAATCAAATAATTTGTTTTAATGAACTATATTTGAAGAACACAACGACTCACATATGTTACATCTTGAACAGGTTGCCTGAAATATAAGATAAAACCATTTTCATATTTTAAATGGAGGATTCAAATGCTTACGGCTAAAGACTTGAAGGTTTCTAAAGTTTAGGTTGGGCTTCTCAAAGAACACAGAAAAACATGGCTAATTATTTGTTCAGAGAGACCTGGGTGTCTCTGGCAAATACAAAACTTAACATTCACTTTTCGAAAATGTGTAGTAGATAAAACTCCTTTTAACTTTGTTGTTTGTTGAAGAAATAATCAAATACAGCTGTGCACGGAATCAGTGGGGGCGACGACTGAACAAAACAGTCACTTTAAAAAAAACAAGAAATCAAAGTTTTGTGTTGAGAACAAATTGTGTATTATTTTGATATTCCAATTCTCAAAGACATGAGTATTTTAATAAATATTGACAAAGACTAAGGAATAGGCGTAAGTCTAATTACTTGTGGCAAGTTAACATGTCAACATTAGGTGAGCCATATTATTGAGTTCATAGATCTACATTGAAGGACAGAAACACAAAATGTTTCTACATGTTAACATATTGTGGTAACATTTTCATATACCTCCATATATATACTGCACATAATTGGTATTGCACAACAGAGGTGTTCTTGCAGATCTATGGGGTCGACAACAGGCGGAGACGAGTGAGCGATACAGGGAGAGAAACACAGAAGAAGAGAAACACAGAAGAAGAGACGAGAGCCGCGGCAGAGAGAAGCGGGGAGGAAAGTGAGTGAAGAGAATAATTAGCGATACAGGGAGAGAAGCGGAGAGGAGAGTGAACAGGCGTGTTAGCGGCAGACAGGGAGAGACAAATAATGACACATGGCGCTCTCCAAGAAGAGGAAAGTGGACAGTGAGAACAGAGCTTTTAACCCTGAGTGGACTCCTTCATGTTCATCCTGCCCACTGGGAGCACAGAGCCAGTGTGTCTCATTTGTTCAGAGACCGTGGCGCTCATTAAAAGTGCCAACACGCCACGATGAGACAAAACACAAAGTGTTTGACCAAACAGACACCATTTCAGCCCAGATCTAAACTCCTGGCAGGATAAGCTCGAGCTCAATTCTCGCACTGAATTAAAAACAAAGTGAGTGAGGGACTGCAATATAAGAGGGAAAGAAAGAGAAACTTTAAAACAATTGTTATGATGTGTAAAGACTGATATTGTTCTATAATCGTCTGAAACTGTTAAGTCATGATGTGAAACGGTTAACAAAGAAAAAGGGGAACTCAAGCTGCTGCTACACTTTATTTTATTAATCTAAAATGAAGCACTTTTAAGATGCACACATTTTCAAAAGCTATTTTATTTATTTTCTCCTATTTTATTTTTAAATGCAGCCAGAGAGGAGCATTACACATATCCACAGTATTTGTATAGTTCAATGTTCATTGACAATTAATATTGTTGTTTATGAATTGTACTTTCTTTATTTGATTGGCAGTCAGTTGTTGATGACATGCAGACGTTGATACAGCTGCAGCTGCTTCAATATATCACACTAATTCATAAAGCAAGTTACACATTTTGATGTTCCGGAGCTTTGCATGGGGACATTTTCTCTAACTGGACCCTGTTGAATTTTAGTTGAATACCCCTATACCTTATTAAGATAACTGGTGACTGGCTCTTTAATTGTCAATCTCCCTCTTTATTCATAGCCTGTTCGTGTGAAAGTTAACAACAGTTGATTTCCAATCAGGTGTGGGAGATGGTTTCTAACTCATGAACAGCACTGTGTGCCTGATGTGTTACAATGTTCTCTCTTTCTATTTGTAGAGGTAATCAAACTAGATGATTGCCAACACCTGTGATTCATCTGGGAAATTTCGAGTGCTGTATCACACTGACGAGGGTCTGTATGTGCAGTTTTGATGTGAACTATAAGGATGCCGCTGCGATCTAATGTTATTTGACAGATAGACATGTGGGATTAATTATTTCTTCTTAATTAAACCATACACACTAGAATCACTGGCTCATATTTCAAATCAACTTCGCCTGTTTTGTGCACATATTTATAACTATAACAAAAAGTAGAAGTATGGATCACAGGTCAGGCAAGGTTGTCTTTTTCTCTCTAAGATAGACTTGACATTTACCAATGGGAGGGGATATTTTGGTAATGTGATCTATTTACTTGCATTATTATCAGTTGTATTGTGTTGCACTGTTGGAGGAGCCTGTGACCTGAGATGTTCATCGACATAACTGCACTGTAGCTATCATCGACATAACTGCACTGTAGCTATGTACGAATGACAATAAAAGCCTTAAATCTTGAATCTCACATGAGTTTTGAGAAACGGTATAGGTAACAATATATGCTACAAAAAGCTAAACATCTAATGTGAAAATATATGCTATACTATAGCATCTACAGAAAGACTTCCATGACCAACGATGTAACCGGCATGATGTATAAGTCCGTTTTTGAGAGAGCTTATAGAAAACAAAGGATTGGTACATTTTAAGGTTGTAAAAGTGGTTTCGTGGTTGGAAGGACACAAGAAGGACACAACCAAAGCACATTGAAGTGACTGTTATTTTGTGTATTGATTGTTGAGCTTGTATTGATGTTTTAATGTGTGCTATGTATAAATGTGTCTGTTGATTGTGTCTATATAGGTATATACGTCTTTTATATATCTTTGTTATTGTTTTCGGGATTGTGGGAAACTGTATTTCGATCTCTCTCGTCTGTACACACAAACTGAAAAGATTGACAATAAAGTTGACTTTGATTTTGATCATGCAACCTGTTTCTATTTTCACGAAGGACACTTAAAGGGTGGGGTAGGTAAGTTTGAGAACCGGCTCGAGATACACTTGTTGTTATATTCCATGGAATGCTCTTAACATCCCGATAGCAATGAATATCTGAAGTGCTTTGACAATAAATCCATTAAAAAAAATATCATCTGTGGAAGCCGTGGCGCTGTAAAAAGCACGACCAATCATCTGAAGCCGGCCCGGCTAAAGTAACTGGATGGCCTACCTGCCTGTCAGCCTTCCATCTGGGCACAAACTCATCTCGTGCCCTCATTGGTCATGTGCGCGTTCGTGTGTGTTGGAGGAGGGGGCTCTGTAAGGAAGTGGCAGATTTTTTCCAGCTGTGTATTTTCAAATTCTAGTGCACTCGAGCTAGTTTCTCCAAAATTACCTACCCCACCCTACATCCCGAGTGGGAGAGGCAGCTGAGTCTGAAGCCCACTCTGTCTAAGGGTCAATGCACTTTTAATAAGGTAAGAGAGCTGAGGAAGGAGAGAGAAGGAGACTTTCAGTGTTTTGTGACAAGAGGACTTTCGTGGTGTGCTCTCCATTGCGATCCTTTTGATGTTGAAGTCCTTTCCTTATCACTTCGCGCATTTCCACTACACACGGCCTCGCACGGTATGGCTAGGCCTCGTTAGGACTGGCTCACTTTATGGCGCATTTCCATTACAGTTTAGGAACTGGGCTGGGGTAGTATCTATTCTATATAACTCAGTGTAGGCAGAACCGTGGCGTCATCTTCAATGAGAACCCCAGAAAAACAACACAGCCGTTAGCTGTTAGCACTCATAGCTCACAGTTCCTCATATCTGTTCAGAAACTAGACAAAAGTTAAACAAGTACAAACCACAGACTGCCGGTGTCATGGCGAATACAGTCGCTGGTTTATTTATGTGTGTAGGCCGTTGTTGTGAGTGTGGACGGTCGGAGCATATATAACGTTAGCTTAGCCAAGCTCCATTTAGAAAGCACGCATTTTTAAAAGGGTTTTTCGCCTGCAATCTGTCTGCCAGACTTGTCAAAGCATAATTCATGGTTTTTTACTAACCGTATCAGTATGTTGTTACTTCGGCATCATTTTGGAAACGTGTATTACAATTAAATCACAGTCAAATATGTTCATCTTGTTGTAGTTGTAGCCCCCTTGCCAGCTATTCTCTCTCTAGTTTAGCATACTCAGCCCGATTCAGCCTGGTTGTTCCTGGCCCTAGAACCACGATTTTATGGGGCCAGAAAAACTGTGAATTAGGAACCGCTAGCCGGTACTAGGCCAAGTGGAAACGCAACCAAAAACGGGCCCCGCACGGCTCGCTTAAAGCGAGCTACCCGCTGATAGATTCTAGAATATGAAGTTGGCTCTTGTTCGCTCCTATTTCAAAGAAGACACTTTTTAATAAACTAGTATACAACGTATCCTACGCTAGTTTGACAGTTTTGTCTAGATGGAGGCTGACTAAAACAAAACATATAAACTTGTTATTGCTAATTTCACTCTCTGGAGGCCCTTGTTCCCGTTCCCTTCCTTCCTCCGGCATCCTAAGAAATAAATGATATGATTATATTTGTGCTCAAAATTGTACTGGAGTAATTTACTCATCTTGCCATAGAACAATATATCCTGTATATACATGATATTGTATATTAGACCTATTCTGGTAGAGTGTCCGTCTTGAAATAACTTAAGGGGACCTATCATGCAGAATGCACTTTTTGATGTCTTTTATACATAAATATGAGTCCCCGGTGTGTCAGGGGAACTCACGCAGCGTCAGAAAATAAAACCCTCTCTCTTTTCCTCCGTACCCAAATCTTTAAAAAACGGGGCTACAACGGAGCTGATCCAGATTTGCGTCCGATATGACGTAATATCGGAAATGTGGACCCACGGCACTATCAGAAAGTTGCTATCAGAATCAATGCCCGACGTGTTTTGGACGTATATGGTCTTTGTTTACATTAGCAAGCAATCGTTACACTCAGAGCTAACCTGTACTGGAGAGAGCGCATGTGTAAAAAAAGGAATTCACCTGTGGTAAACCGCTAGAGAAAAAGCATTTGAGCTCCATACTGTTCAGAAATAATCCTTGAAGTGGTTTCCAACATGATGGCATTTAATCACGGGAGCATTTAGCTGTATCTGCCGGGTAATTCTGAGCAGGCATTTGCTCCACCTCTTATTCCTAGTTTTTGTTTTCTTCAAGCTAAGGACCCAGAATCAGCGTTTCTCTAACAAGGCTGAAACAGAGGGGTATGAGGGATTTCTAAAATGCATGAGCTGTTGATATTTTGAGCAAAAACACATCATATACCATATTTTTATATATTTGTATCTGAGACCCATAATATATGCCTACAAATAACATAATAGGAGAGACCTTTAAGTCGCTATTTATACCTGTGATGAGGTTGTCCACCAGGGTTGTAGGGATGCAGAAGATGCCCACCAACAGGTCACTGATTGCCAGATTGAGGATGAAGAGATTGGTGACCGTGCGCATACAAACGGTTTTCAAACACGATCAAACACACCAAGAGGTTTCCCACCATGCACAGCAGGAAGATGAAAAGTAGCCCAGGATGTAGCTCACGGCCACATAGAGAGAGTGTTGATAGTACGGGAAATAGGTGTTGTTGGGGATGTTGGTGATGTTGGTGATGTTGGTGATGTTGGTGATGCCATGTAGGCTGGCGTTTGTAAAGGCGTCTGTGCTGGCTGATTCCTCCTCAAACTTGTTGTCCAGGAACCTCCTTATTGGGATGAACCCACCCTGCAGGGGGAATCAAACAAAAATTATTTAGGTGTGTCCCCAACTCAGAATGTATTGGTCATGTCTTGACTATGTCAACACGGTTATGGTATTTATTTTTATTTTTAGCTGACGCTTTTAACCAAAGCGACTTACAATAAGTACATTCGACCAGGAGACACAAACTTGAAGAAAACAGAATCATATAGTACATCAGGTTTCTTAGAGCCAAACATTTCAAGTGCTACTCAACTGGCTATAGATAAGCCAGTCCTATGTTAGTATATAAGTGCTTTGTTAGTATTCTATCGCTCGAAGTGGAGTCGAAAGAGATGAGTTTTCAGTCTGCGCCGGAAGGTGTGTAAGCTTTCTGCTGTCCTGATATTCAATGGGGAGCTCATTCCACCATTTTGGAGCCAGGATAGCAAACCCACGTGTTTTGCTGATGGAACTTGGGTCCACCTCGCAGTGCGGGTGCAGCGAGTCGTTTGGCTGATGCAGAGCGTAGTGCACACGCTGGGTTGTACAGTTTAAACCATGTCCCTGGATGTAGGAAGGGCCAGATCCATTCGCAGGCATGGTATGCAAGTACCAGTGTCTTGAAGTGGATTCCTAGCAGTTACCGGGAGCCAGTGAAGGGAGCGGAGGAGCGGAGTGGTGTGGGAGAATTTAGGAAGGTTGAAGACCAGACGAGGCCGCTGCATTCTGATGAGCTGCAGAGGTCGGATGGCACATGCAGCTAGACCAGCCAGGAGGGAGTTGCGTAGTCTAGGCGTGAGGTGACGAGAGCCTGGACCAGAACCTTAGTTTAGTCGTTGACGCTATTTATTTTGAGAATTGGATGTATGTCTGTAAGTACTGAAAGGGAGCGGCAGAGCCATAGAAGTAGAAAAGAAAAATGTTCTAGCCGGCTTTTTCATTCATCATAAATTCAACTTTTGCCCTTTTTCCATTCCTCTCATTGTATCCACAGACGGAGGGGAAATGTCACCGGACAGTAATCACTGAAAAGTATTCGATGATTGGGACGTTTCAAACTCAGGACCCTTGCAATTTGGATTCTGCCCTCATATTATTTGAGGTTCTCTATACATTTTCCAGCCCATGTAGCTTCCTTCATGAAGGAGAAAATGCTTTGTGACTGGAAATAGTTCGATCTTTGTCACTTAATAGCATGCCAACACTGATGCAACACATTTAGGTCTGTGACATAGACTGCAAATGAGTGAACATCATTTCTATGCTTTTATGAGGCAGACTTGCATGCCAGAATGATATTTACTCTTTAATTAACTCTTTAAATGTTTTATCAGAAGTTCCACACAACCATTGACTTTTCATATTCAGGGCCCATTGGCTGTACGAGTTGGGTGAATGTTTGACTGCTTGTATAAATGTAATGCAATAAATGCTAGAATAAACATGTCAAAAATCTATATGTCTGCCCTTAAATGTGATTTTCTTTTAAACAATGTGGCCCTTGGTGAAGTTGTGTTTGACACATTTGGTGTAGTGTTTCAAAAGAAAGTGGAAGTCGTTCTTGGATGCTATTATATCTGTAAAAACTAGAGTTCATCATGAGTCATGCACTTGATTGGATTTCAGATGATTTATGCGTTATAAACTTTCCGAACACTTCAGTCTTTAAAATCAACATTTCAGCCGACAGAAATCAAAGGTCTCCATCTAAAAATCAGAAGCTGACTTCTGTCCTCCCGATCAGGCGACCCTTTGTTGAGAACATATAGAAAACTAAATCTGCGCCGCTCTCATTGTAAACCGCCTTTGTGCCGTGCAAGATAAGAAAGCTTGAAAGGAACAGCGTCAGTAACTCAGAAGGATGAACAATTGTTAGTTTCTGAATTTTGTGAGAGTAACCTGAATAACCTGATTTTGAAATAATAATTATTCAGGTTACTCTCACAAACAATGACATTTGAAAATATTTGTTAAAGCAGCAGCATTATACCGAGGCTTTGCACTTTAATTCAAAACCTTGAAAGAAATGAAGGAATAAGATACCAAATAATTAAAAAAAAAATATGAACGTATGATACTAGCCTCCATTAAGTGTACAAAGACAAAAAACAACTTTTACTTAGTCTGAGATTTTAATTTTGTTGACATATACAGTATTTGTGTACTTCGTCATCCCATCAAGTCATGTCAACTTTAATGTATGATCTCATTAAGGAACTACTTTTGATGGGTGATTAAATTAAATAAAGTATATTCACTCAAGTTTTGTACTTAAGTACAATCTTGAGGTTCTTGTGCTATAAAACTGAGTCTTTTAATTGATGTTACTTTTACCTCACTGCATTTCCGAATAGAATATGTACTTTTTACTGCTAGATGTGTGGGTATGGTAGATAACGACAAATTAAGAACTGCTTGCATGACACCGCTCGATGCCCATGCTGTTGTTGGCAATGTTATATTAAAGGTGGGCAGGTAAATAAAGAAAAAAGAAGAACGCTCGGTAATAAAGATTTCATAGCTCTCAGGAAGAGGCAAATTGGTGAGGTTGACTTTGCCTTAATACAATAAAATAAAGCTGTGTTGAGCTTAACTAGAAATAAAGCTCCTACTGAGGTTTTCAAACCATTCAAATCTCCTGACTTTACCCTTAAAGAAATACAAAGTAAATTATGTGACTAGATCCTCGATATGATTAAAGTCAATCATTGGATTAAATGTCTCTTGACCTTTTTCTTAACGAATATAACTCAGCCGTGTTGCTCCCTTGTGTGCAGGACAGCAAACAAAGTGAAACGAAAACGAACCCCAACAAATATTTCACAAAGAAAAAACGTTGTTATCTGAAACACATCTTGATTGATTGGAAATGTAGGATCAACGAGTCAGAAACAATCCCACGTTCGTGCTCCGCTCACAATGTTCCATGAAGACAATTTGTTTTCTGGCAGAAATGTATCCTGAGCCAAGGCTGAAAATAGATCATCCATGGTTGCTTTGGCTTGTGGTGGATTTCAAACAGGGTTTTCTGTTCAACATGGCCCACACTGATCATCCTCTGTCATCTGTGAACAGCAGGATGGTGGTAAAGACTTTAAAACATCAGCTTTTCTACTGTTGAATGACTGAGAAAGGCACCCACTGAAACCTGGATTGCACACAAAGACAATTACAAAGACTTTAGTTCATGTCTGCAAAGGATTCTGTTCCTAGTAAAGCTTACTGTTGCAAGCTTCCTTCCTGTGTTCCCATAGCCACTTCCCTCTGCTTCACAGAACATGTCTGCATGAGAATAGAGGCTACCTGCAAGCCTGAATCTATTGACCGTGTCCACTGTTTGGTACTAGTCTCTTTAAAGAGCCCTATTCTGCTTTTTGGGAGTTTTCCCTTTGCTGCAGTGTGTTATAAAGGTTTTTGTGCATGTTAATGGTCTGCAAAGGCTAAAATTCCAAAGTTCCCTCTCCCCCTGAAACACATCCATCGGACTCCTTTGTTTACTTCCATTACATAATGACATCACTATATGTAACACTCATATTGGCTAGCGCTCCAACACATTGTACGTGATAGGCTAAGGGGCGGGACATCTCTAAAACTGTTTTAGATTTGCATTAGAAATGTGAAGCTCAGGTGTCGGGCATGGACAACAAGCCACAGAGTAACTTGTTATTACTTTTGAATTCATTTGAATGTATTACTGATATCAGCAAGTACTCAATGTGAATTATTTAAGTGGAAATACCATGATGCCAGCTCTGGAGGAAACTAAATATGTGGACTTGAATACTTTACGTTTGTGGCTTGCAATGCAAAACCTTTAAAAAAAGTGTGTAAAACGTATGCTTTTATCATGCTGTGTAACTGGCTGTATTCATGTCTCTCTATATGGTTCAACTGATGTGTCTTTTATTGATATTTCTGTATTCAAGGTTGCTCTTTGATGTTGTGCTCTTGTATTCAAAATGCCTTGGAGCAATGAAGAAGCCTCGTTGTTCAGCTGTACCTCAAAGCTACCAGCAGCACTTTAGTTCCTGTCCGAAGATGGAAAGATAATGGGAATTCATTGTGTGTGATTGCCTTGAAATATCAACCTGAACAAAATGTATATTTCAAACATGCTTTCACAAATTAATTGGCAACAAGCAGCCACAAACAAAACAAAGGGCCAGAAAGGCAACTAAGGGAGACTCTTGAGTAAACCTACCTTACAAAATACTAACATTATTTAAATATTTGTATACTGTATATAATATATATATACTGAAGAAAAATATAAATGCAACACTTTTGTTTTTGCTCCCATTTTTCATGAGATGAACTCAAAGATCTAAAACATTTTCTATATTCACATAACCATTTCTCTCAAATATTGTTCACAAATCTGAATGGGAAATCTTGATGACTGTCATTAATCTGCTTAGGAGTGACATTGCTTTCAAATGTAATGAAACATGGACCTGATGTAGTTTAGGAGTGAGAGATTGTATTGTTAATGAACTTCCTATACAATTGTTTCTTGGCTGAGTGCATGCTGACAGCACTGTTTATTAATATATCCTAGCAAATGATTCAATTCAAGCTGAAAGTTATCAATATATTTCTAGTTTGGGCAGCACAGAGGGGTTTCTTTTAAATTCGTGTGGACAGACACTATCCGGTGAATATTGCGTGTGGACGTGGACGGAAGCTTTTTTGCGATTGCGTTTGCGTCCCCGTGTGGCCGGGGCCTAAGGCACACCTGTGCAATAACCATGCTGTCTAATCAGCATCTTGATTTGCCACACCTGTGAGGTGGGATGGATTATCTCGGCAAAGGAGAAGTGCTCACTATCACAGATTCTTTCAGATTTGTGAACAATATTTGAGAGAAATGGTTATTGTGTGTTATAGAAAATGTTTTAGATCTTTGAGTTCATCTCATGAAAAATGGGAGCAAAAACAAAAGTGTTGCGTTTATATTTTTGTTCAGTGTATATACACATCCAGTTTTGCCATTCCTTTCCTTTCCTCATGTGATCCCTCTATTTAAAAGAAACCCCTCTGTGCTGCCCACTCACTGATGTCGTGACCATGCTGTGTCTGTCTGTGACTTTTAAAAAAATCGTTTCTGCAGTCCAACTCTGTGATGTGCTGACAACATGCTGTGAGGCACGTCCAGGTGATAACTAACGATGTAAACCTGCATCCTTATATATCCTGTCTCCTGTTCTGGAGTTTAGTCGTAAAGCCTATGTACATTAGCAGCATAATCAGCGTAATTTACATACGTTATTAGTTACAACCACTGACCTGATCCTGTCACTACCACCAGAACATCAGAATACTCCTTCATCAAACTTTTAAACTAGAAATATATTGATAACTTTCAGCTTGAAGTGAATCATTTGCTAGGATATATTTAATAAACAGTGCTGTCAGCATGCACTCAGCCAAGAAACAATTGTATAGGAAGTTCATTAACAATACAATCTCTCACTCCTAAACTACATCAGGTCCATGTTTCATTACATTTGAAAGCAATGTCACTCCTAAGCAGATTAATGACAGTCATCCAGTTTAATAAGATATTTCCCATGTGACAGAGGGAGGCACAGCGCCGCACTCTGAAGGACTTTATTCCCATCAATAGGTGATACCGGCTAATATTGTATGAATATATCAGGGCATATAAACCATATCTTGTTGTTGTTGTTGTTGTGCCAATGAATGAAAGGACCACAGTAGCACTGGTGCAATTTAGCTTCCTGCTCCGTGTGTGTTATATAAATCACTTTTCTACAAGGTTGTCGTGGTCTATCAGGTCATTTAAATGCATATTCCTGACTGAGTACAGAGCCTACACACCGCAGAAAGATAATGGTAGTTATGGGATGTAAATGTAGTTCTGAAATGCAAAGACACATCTGCTGGACTCGATCGAGCGAAGGGATCCATGACTACATTATCATACAAATATTTAATAAACAAGACGAGATATAGCGCAGACTTGCAAGGGTACATATAGCACGTTTACATATACTCTTATACGGTAACACTTTACAATAAGGTACACAAAATGTGCTTAATTACTGCTTCGTTACTGAGGAACTACTCATTAACTAACCATTAACTATCTAGTCGTTCCTCAGTAACTAAGCAGTAACTAAGCACATTTTGTGTACCTTAGTTACTCAGGAACGACTAGATAGTTAATGGTTAGTTAATGAGTAGTTCCTCAGTAACTAAGCAGTAACTAAGCACATTTTGTGTACCTTATTGTAAAGTGTTACCCATTATTTTTCCGACGACGGGGAAATGTACTTTATTACATCAGCAGAAGCATACTGCAAATCAAGTAAGGGAATATACTTACAACAACATAAAACTAAGTATGCACGTTTAAACCAGCAAGTAAAACACACACATTTGAAATCGTAATCTACGGTGCTGTCACTTTGTACTTTTTATTATTTCTCTACAAGGTTGTGGCCTATGATAATCTGTTTAGCACCACTGCTCGGTGCAAACAATTGTACAACAACCAGGACATGGTTAAACTGTACACCCCAGCACGTGCACTCCGCTCTGCATCAGCCAACGACTCGCTGCACCCGCACTGCGAGGTGGACCCAATTTCCCATCAGCAAACACGTGGGTTTGCTATCCTGGCTCCAAAATGGTGGAATGAGCTCCCCATTGACATCAGGACAGCAGAAAGCTTACACACCTTCCGGCGCAGACTGAAAACTCATCTCTTTCGACTCCACTTCGAGCGATAGAATTACTAACAAAGCACTTATATACTAATAAAGGACTGGCTTATCTATAGCCAGTTGAGTAGCACTTGAAATGTTTGGCTCTATGAAACCTGATGTACTTATATGATTCTGTTTTCTTCAGGGTTGTGTCTTCCTGGTCGTATGTACTTATTGTAAGTCGCTTTGGATTAAAGCGTCAGCTAAATGCAATGTAATGTAATGTAATGTACAATTAAATATAAAAAAGACCCCTTAAATACTCCCCCCAAAGCTTCCAGTTGGTGGCTGCAGAACAAGCGACATTCCCTTCAGCTTTACCTATACTTCATTTTGTGTTGTGCTAAAAAAAGAATGTTGTTATGCCTTCACCTAAAACTAAGATAGTGCCCTGTTTAAATAAACATGATACCTCCTAAACATCAGCTTCATAGCATTTTTGCATTATTTTCGCATGTTGATGTTTACATTTACATTACATTACATTAGCTGACGCTTTTATCCAAAGCGACTTACAATAAGTGCATTCGACCAGGAAGACACAACCTTGAAGAAAACAGAATCATATAAGTACATCAGGTTTCATAGAGCCAACATTTCAAGTGCTACTCAACTGGCTATAGATAAGCCAGTCCTTTATTAGTATATAAGTACTCTGTTAGCAGTTCTTTGTTAGTAATTCTAATTAATGATTTGGCTCCTAAATAATGCTTTAGTTTAGATAGACTTGTACAATCTGTCAGTGCATCGTTAGCTATTCCACAGACTAACACCTTTTGATGAGATGCAATGAAGTTTGGCATTTGTTCGTACGGGTGGTTTTTTGAAAATGCAGTTTCCTCTCAACATGTGCGTGCTTTCTCTCCGTGTGAAAAGTCCCTAGATATTATGGGTAATTGTTGATTTTGAACATAATTTGAATAGTTTTTATAACCAGGTCTTGTAGTTTTAGTGTTTTTAGTTTGATGAATAATTTATTTGTTGGTTCTCTGTACGTAGTTTTATGTATAACTCGTATGGCTCTTTTTTCAGGATGAAGATAGGATGTGTTTTATATGTGTTCCCCCAAACTTCCACACAGTACACCATGTATGGAAGTATGCAGTACAGCATAAACAAAGACGCTTGATTAATTAGGTATTTGGCTTTATTCAGAATTGCTATTGATTTGGATATTTTGGCTTTGATATAGCTTATATGTGGTTTCCAACTTAATTTATTGTCTATGGTTACTCCAAGGAATTTTATTTCCGATACTCTTTCTAATTGGACGCCATTTATAGTGAGTTTCTTCTCTGTATTGGTCGATCGATTCCCAAATATTATGAGTTTGGTTTTGCTTGCGTTCAATGTTAATTTATTTGGGTCAAACCAGATCTTCATCCTGCTCAGTTCCTTCTCCACTGTGACCAATAGCTGTTCTAAATCGTCCCCACAGCAGAGTAGACTTGTGTCGTCTGCAAAATGGTTTTAATAAACCGTTCAGGCTCTACAAAATCAAGGCTAACCGTCTTTAAGCTCTCTATTAACGTCCGCCTGATTTGCAGCGCAGTTCTTCAACCTTCGCTCACTCCGAGTACAAAGGTGAGCAGAAAGCTTCTATTCAACTGGAAATGTGCCCAGCTGAGGGAAAATGATTGGGTTCATTTCTTGCTTTGATGAAACTTGGAGAAAAGGTTTGTCACACAGTGTTATAAAGCTGGGTGTCGTTTACAATTCTAGTTCTGCTGTTCGATACTATTAAATGTTCTAGATTCAAATCATTTGACGGGGCTAAAACAGTTCACAAAAAAAATAATTTGAGCTGCACAACTCAGACTCATTTTCACTACAGTTTACGTTTGCCTCTCCGCCTCTGTTCCTTTTACTTCTTACTTCCCCCCTTTCCCTCACCTATCCTGAGGGAGTGCATGTACGTAGACACGTTAGTTTAGCTGCTATAGGCTTAGACTGTCGGGAGACACCTTACTTCTTCCTTCTGTCTGTCTGTACCGAGTTCATGTTCCGAATAACCCAGCTTCTCCCACATTTCCTTTTGGTGTCTATCTACGCCGGGATCCTGAGTCGAAGGCTGATCCTGTCACTGTGGTCCTGTGTCCTGGATCCTGAGTCCTGTGTCCTGGATCCTGAATCATGTGTCCTGGATCCGGAGTCCTCAGTTCTGGATTTGAGTCCTGGACTTCGAGTCGTGGCTGAACCTGTCTCTGCGGTCCTGCCTGACTCTCACCATACTACTTCCCTGATGGCTCCCACAGGATTGTTGACATCCTCGTGGATTCATTTTCTTATTACAGACACATGCATTTCCAAACATTCGGTCTATATGCTGTAAAATGTATTATCTCTTGGATTTACACACGGCATCTATTGCACGTCTGTCCGTCCTGGGAGAGGGATCCCTCCTCTGTTGCTCTCCCTGAGGTTTCTCCCATTTTTCCCCTTAAACTGTGGGTTTTCTCTGGAAGTGTTTCCTTGTACGATGTGAGGGTCTAAGACAGAGGGTGTCGTATTGTCATACTGATATTCTGTACAAACTGTGAAGTCCACTGAGACAAATGTAACATTTGTGATATTGGGCTACATAAATAAACATTGATTGATTGATTTATGGAACCTGTGATTTAATTTAAAAGAGTTTATTTAGTTTTTTTACTACCAAATATAACCATAAGTAGAATTTAACTCTGAGCATTTAGTCAAGTGCTAAGGAACGTTAAGGGTCCCTATGATGCTATTTTCATATCAGTATATAGTGTCTCTACTGGGACATGTCTCCATGCTTTAATGTTCAAAAAGCTCTTTATTGTTCTCATACTGCCTGTGCTGCAGCACCTCTTTTCACCCTCTGTATGAAACCAGAGCCCAGTCTGCTCTGATTGGTTAGCTGGCCGGCTCTGTTGTGATTGGTCAACCGCTTAGAGATGACCCGCCTCTTAGCTTGATAGCAAAACAAATTGTGTTGCTGGTGTGGTATAAGAACAGCTGGTTGTTTAAAGTTTAGTAAAATTGTTTGTCACACGTATGCCTGGTTAATGCTGAGTGATGTTTATGTGTGTGGTTGTGGTCGAGACACTTTTCTTTCTTGGCACTACTACTTCTGTTTCTACTGTTCATCATAAACTGTTATTGCTAATCTCGCTAACTCGAAAAGTGGAAAGTCGAACAACTGGTTTGCAATCGGGCACCAGCTTTGAGTGAAGCGTCTTCTTCGTGTAATCAGCAGAACACAGAACAGAAAGCCCTTTGAGGAAATCATTTATTTTGAAACCACACAACATCACAGATTAAACATGAACACATTGCTGCATACAACCTGGCAAACGCATACAAATCATAATATGTGCATTACATTTAAAAACAATAGCATAGTTAATAATAACCGCACCAGAGGAGCATTTCACATTTAGCCGCTATTACTGTAACACATAATTCAGCGTCCAGCTATACACAAATACAGACATGTCGACCGCGACGGATGTGAAAGCATGTTTGAAATATACATTTTGTTCAGGTTGATATTTCAAGGCAATCACACACAATGAATTCCCATTATCTTTCCATCTTCGGACAGGAACTAAAGTGCTGCTGATAGCTTTGAGATACAGCTGAACAACGAGGCTTCTTCATTGCTCCAAGGCATTTTGAATACAAGAGCACAACATCAAAGAGCAACCTTGAATACAGAAATATCAATAAAAGACACATCAGTTGAACCATATAGAGAGACATGAATACAGCCAGTTACACAGCATGATAAAAGCATACGTTTTACACACTTTTTTAAAGGTTTTGCATTGCAAGCCACAAACGTAAAGTATTCAAGTCCACATATTTAGTTTCCTCCAGAGCTGGCATCATGGTATTTCCACTTAAATAATTCACATTGAGTACTTGCTGATATCAGTAATACATTCAAATGAATTCAAAAGTAATAACAAGTTACTCTGTGGCTTGTTGTCCATGCCCGACACCTGAGCTTCACATTTCTAATGCAAATCTAAAAACAGTTTTATCCCTTGTTCTGTGAATCCCCTATAAATAAATGTGATTGATTGTTCTATAACTATGTTAACAAAGACCCGGGAACACATTCAAGTTACACCACAACAGTGACAGCTTAGCAATACAAATATTACCACTTTTCATATCCAAGTTCTGCACCTTTTTATTTGTATAAAGAAATAACCTTGATGTCAATATTTTCCTGGAAAGTAATCATTTTATCACACAAGCAAAAACTAAGCTTACAATGCCGCACATTGACCGTTTTACAAACATAATTCAATAATGACACACTTACTACCAAATGAAGGCCCAGTGAGACACCTGCACGTTAGTACTTCACCGCATGGCCTGTTGTCTAGCTGAGAAAATATTACATTACATGTTACTTGTTAGACGCTTTGTAAGCGACTTACAGTCAGGCAGTACTGTGGACAATCCCCACAGGAGCAATTTGGGGTGAAGTGTCTCAGGGACACAACGACATGCTGACTGCAGTGGGACTCGAACTTGATTCCAAGTCCAGCACACTATCCACTGAGCCACAGCCTCCAAAATATGCAAATATAATTCAAACTCTGTATCACTTTGATGCTTTTCGATGCGTGCATAGAGGAACATGGGTAGTTCACGTGGGCGGGAGATTACGCTGCCTCACACAGAGAGATTAGAGCCAGGTATCTCTACATGTTATAGAGCACTTTGGGTTTAAAGCAAGAACTCTATTTATCCATATTTTTTATTTACTGTAGCACATTCATTGTACATAGCTTCTGATATTGATTAATGTAATGCTAAGTCGTTGTTTCCCTTTATCCAACAGCCATAGTTACAACACCTTAAATGTGTTTTTGATCTTAAGACAGAAAGGAATGTCTTTGCCTGCATACAGTATATTTATTTTAATATTCGGATACTATATTATTTGTACCGCTGTCAGTGTTTCTTATTGTGTTCTTACTTCGTGTTTTAGGTTCATGTTTCGGAAAATATATCGGAGTATACAATACAATCAACAATAAAAGCATTTAAAGAAAACGCTCATTCGAACATAGCCCGACTTCTATAGAATTTCTTTCTGTATTTTACGAAGTACAATGGGCTTTTTCAAACTATTATAATGTTGGTATGTTTCTGTCTTCTTGTGTGTCTGAATAGGTGTTATTAGTTTCCAGACAGTCTGTGTCTCTTGATGGCCATGCAGTGTCTTCTGAATGTGAAATTGCCCACTTCAATATGTCCTTGCAACTTTTTTCTTGTGTGATAAAAGTCACGAGGGATCCTTAAGGTAATCAAACTCCTACGGTCTGGATGGGTTCTTTCTTTTACTCCAACATATGTGATTTGGTGGATTTAGTTCATCCACCCATTCATTTGTTTTGCACGGGTATCAACAACTTCTTCCCTGATATAAGATCTGTTTTATACTAAAGAGGTTCCGAACCGAGTGTTTCTTATTAGTACGAATGATTGCAGAATAAATACTCTATGGCACGTGCACATTTTGTTCAGCAAGACAATCTCCACCTATTAATACCATTGATATGATTTGTGTTATAAATTAATTACACCAGTCACATGACCTCATGTCAACGATTAGGCTGAAGGCGGACGGGTGTTCTCGACTGTGTTATGTCTCTATTGCAAACAACATGTTTGATTATATGTATCCTGACTTTGCATTTTGAATACCTGAACGTGTTTTAAAGGTGTCATGCTTTTCAGGTAGAGGTTATTTACAATATTGTGTTTCTTATAGACATTGAGGTAGTTGACCAAGAGCCTTTATAATACTGTAAGGAGAGCTTACAGTGAGTTTTCACTCTTCTGCAATGTTGTGGAGGTAGATGAATTGTGTTGCTAATTACAATAACTCCACATGACCTCTGTAGAGGCAACTCGTAAGACCAAAGTGACCACCTTAAAATGGTTTATTAACTGTAACAAAGCCGTTAATGAATAGGTCCATTGTCGTTGTCTCAAAGAGTACTTGTTTGTATTTTTATTTCATAACTGAAACTAAATCCTTGTCAAAATAGTGTTGAGGTCATTTGGAGCCAACCAACTATCATTGTTAACACTTGATGATAAAAGCACTGCCAAGAACAACACAACGCATTTTCAAAACACGCTGCATTTCCGTCTGACTGGGTTCTATTTCTGTCTGAGGCGACTCGATGTGACCATACCAACACACAACATGACAAGTGCCATGATGAGAAGATTGCACATAATGTCCGGATGCTTAGAATGAATGCCTTTCAGAGTCTAAGCAAATCAATTCTCCGTAGCCTCTGTTAAAGCACTGTCTAAACCAAATTGCTTCTGTCATTAGCTTTAGATAGCATATCATACTAAACAATACCATTTAAAACATGCAGGCGTGCAAATAATTAGGTCCCTTCTCGTTGTGATCGTCAAGCCCCTGATAAATACTAACTGGACATTGCATGTGAAGACTTACATTATGGCCACACTTCTGCTCAGCCAATTGTGTTGCTGATTGGGAGAGAGGAGCAGAAACAACAGGTGGACCATGGTCAGCCTTACCTTCCCTCTTCATCTTATTGGCCATTTCAATGTATTCTCCACATTGCCTCCAAATCATCCTTGTCCTACATTAAAATCTGTCTAGAACTTAGTAGAATATTGCTGATATAAAGTAGAAGTAGTGGTGGATATCATGTTTTGTTATCCAAACTACCACTACTTGATATTGATAATACTCTACCTCTTTGGGTGGGTTAGGTTTATGAATGAGGATTGAGATTGGTTAGGATAATGGTAAGAATATAGAACTCTCAGAGTCAGAGTAATATCGTTCATGCCTTCACCACAGTGTGTAGAAAAAGCCATGTGTCTCTGTTTGTTAGCAGAATGTGTGATTCTAGAGCAATGGGCCATCCAAACACTTGTTTACGGGATGAGATGTTGGACCAATGGGAATACTTCTAATGTTTGTTAAAAAAACAGCTGCTCAACGTACTGGGCTAGAAATGACTGTCATGAAATAATAAGTGCAAAACCAACATATTGTTCCAACTTTCTTTTAGCTTTAACAAACTTTTGGACTTGCTTAGCTGTCTAAATCGTGACAATCTTGTACATCTCAAATATACAATCGCCCTAAAGTACATTGTGCCAACTCGAGTGCTGTCATCTACTGTATGCTGTCCCTGATTAACTGATCATGGGCATAAAGCAATTTGCAATTTTTTTATATTATAGATGAGGCATTGCCTAGAACTAGTGTCACAATGGGTATCCATCATACCAAACAGTGGCCCGATACACATTCAAACTCTCACAATTGATACTAGTCTCTTCCTTGGATCTACAATGCAACATACAATGGCTTTGTTGGGTTCATTTATGGGTAACAGTGTGAACTTCAGATGTCCCACGCCTGATACACTGAAGCTGCCTGTGGACTTGCCCCCTCTGACTCCTCTCTATTGCTTCTTTTATTTTGTACTGCCCACCATTTCTAACCCTCGATCTGAAAGACTTCTCTCTGAGTGGACCACCACAGACCCCACCTTTAGACTCTTATCCACCTCGGCTGATTCAGTCAGCTGGTTGACGTTATGGACTCGATTCCTCACTCCCAAGACTAGACGATTGTGACTGCTAGTGGCATCTCTGAAATCACACTCTCTACCAGGTGCTTGCACAGACTGGTCTTTCCTCCCCCATCTGACCACCCTGCTCCACAGCTGGCACTGCATGAGGCAACAGAAGGGTCGAGACTTGCAAACAGCCTGGAAACCCTTCTTAAAGTTCTCGTTGTAGTAGCCGTAGATGATAGGGTTGATGCTGGAGTTGGAGAAAGCCAGCCAGTGGGTGAAGGGAAAGATGTAGCTGGTCAGAAGTTCCAACTTGGTCCCGGTCGAAGCCTGCGTAGTCAGTCATCATCATAAGGGTCCACAGCGGCAGCCAGGACAGCATGAAGAGTAGAGCCACCAAGATGAGCATCTTTATCACCTTGATCTTTTTCTGGGAGATCAATGGCTGGCCAGCTCTTGCAATCACAGAAGACCACAACTTGCATCGATACTCCCGTACATGAGCATGATGACGCTGAGCGGCACCAGGTAGATGAGAGCAAACAGAACCGTTGTGTAAACCTTTCTCATCTGAGGGATGGCAAAGTTCTCGTAGCAGTAGTACAGGGGGACCGTTTGGTTGAAGTCATTATTGTGCACCATGTAGTGGAAAGGAACTTTATCCACAGTCAGAGCTACAGCAGCAGGACACATGATAACCACTGCTAGCGTCCAGATGAACACGATGGCCCCCTTCGCAACCAGAACAGTGGGCTTGGGCTCTAGAGGGTACACTACACACCGAAACCTAAAGATAAAAGCATAGTGTTAGGAAAATCTCACTCGTCACCGGCTTGAGCTTCAATCTCAGGATCCATGTATCTGTGATCCTCTCCAGAATGGAAGTAGTCATCACATACAGAGCATCAACTAGTTCCTGAGCAGTGTCCTTCACATGCTGATATCCAAGAGAGGGAGTTACACAGTCACAAGATGGAGGAATAGAAAGCAGTATTCAATGTTTACTTCAGATTAGCTCCACGTCAGAAATGAGCATGCTTGATGTCTGTCTCCATAGAGGCTGAATCATCATGTTAATCACATAGCTATCATATGCCTAAAAAATGTTCACAGCTACAGTTGGGATACCTTTGTTATCATGTTGCTCTCATGTTGGAAGAGCACATTCAGTATTTTCCCAACAGTTAGTTATATATGATATATATGTCTTTACATATACCAAAAATAATATTTAACGAAATTGCTTTATACTTTTATTTTCCAATTATGTTTTACATTCATCATTTAGGTTTTAAAATCAAGTTGAAAGCCCATCTTTTCTGTCACAGAAGAGTATTGGGGTCGGGTATAAGTTGAAATAAATGAGAAAGGGAAGATATTTTATTTTGTATTTGGTCAAAAAAAGTCTAAGTGTTGAGAAAAAAGTCGAGTTTTCATATATTTCATAAATGCAGTAGTTAGATTTATTCTCAAAGGTTCGACATTTATTCCAGATATTTTTATTTTATTCCAAAAAAATAGTATTCCAACTTTGTTCTCAACGTTTTGAGTTCTCAAATAAAAGGAAATCGTCCTCTTTTTCTCCGTTTGGCCGGCCTTAAAACTTTTCCATATTAGAATAGAATATATCTGTATTGTCATCAAACAAAGTACAACGACTTTCTTTGGCAACTCTCACTGCAGTAAAAAATAGACACAATAAATAATATTGGTTATGTTCTGTGTCCCTGGAAATGTGCGATAGGGAAATGGAGACAAAGTAGACTGTAAATATGGGAATAACAACAAACTCACCTCTCAACAGCTATGGCCACCAGAGTGAAGACTGAAGCAGAAACAGACACTCCTTGCACAAAGCCGCTCATCTTACACACACAGTTGGAAAAAGGCCAACCTGTGGAAGAAAGGATAACATCTCATCAGAGAGGAACTCAAGCTGGCAATTCACTGACATGATTATCCCTCTTTGAGACACCCTAGATCAGTTGATTGTACATGTTGTTCTTCAAGAAGCAGGTGCATACGACAATGACCAAACATCAATGTAATCACCTATTGTGTAAACGAGGTCTTCTCGAGATCCAGGGTCGATCACCTCCATGGAAATATTCAAAGAGCTCAGTTCAATTGACAATAAATCCATAAAGTCTTTTAAACAATTGTCAATAAGTAATCTGGTGTATGTTATTTCCTATTCATCATAATAATACGTGTGGACTATGAATGTTCTGACTTTTTGACAAGGACACAGAATAATGGATATTGGGGTTTTTCCACAAACAAATTATATGACAATTGAGTAATCAAATAATTTGTTTTAATGAACTATATTTGAAGAACACAACGACTCACATATGTTACATCTTGAACAGGTGCCTGAAATATAAGATAAAACCATTTTCATATTTTAAATGGAGGATTCAAATGCTTACGGCTAAAGACTTGAAGGTTTCTAAAGTTTAGGTTGGGCTTCTCAAAGAACACAGAAAAACATGGCTAATTATTTGTTCAGAGAGACCTGGGTGTCTCTGGCAAATACAAAACTTAACATTCACTTTTCGAAAATGTGTAGTAGATAAAACTCCTTTTAACTTTGTTGTTTGTTTGAAGAAATAATCAAATACAGCTGTGCACGGAATCAGTGGGGGCGACGACTGAACAAAACAGTCACTTTAAAAAAACAAGAAATCAAAGTTTTGTGTTGAGAACAAATTGTGTATTATTTTGATATTCCAATTCTCAAAGACATGAGTATTTTAATAAATATTGACAAAGACTAAGGAATAGGCGTAAGTCTAATTACTTGTGGCAAGTTAACATGTCAACATTAGGTGAGCCATATTATTGAGTTCATAGATCTACATTTGAAGGACCAGAACACAACATGTTTCTACATGTTAACATATTGTGGTAACATTTTCATATACCTCCATATATATACTGCACATAATTGGTATTGCACAACAGAGGTGTTCTTGCAGATCTATGGGGTCGACAACAGGCGGAGACGAGTGAGCGATACAGGGAGAGAAACACAGAAGAAGAGAAACACAGAAGAAGAGACGAGAGCGCGGCAGAGAGAAGCGGGGAGGAAAGTGAGTGAAGAGAATAATTAGCGATACAGGGAGAGAAGCGGAGAGGAGAGTGAACAGGCGTGTTAGCGGCAGACAGGGAGAGACAAATAATGACACATGGCGCTCTCCAAGAAGAGGAAAGTGGACAGTGAGAACAGAGCTTTTAACCCTGAGTGGACTCCTTCATGTTCATCCTGCCCACTGGGAGCACAGAGCCAGTGTGTCTCATTTGTTCAGAGACCGTGGCGCTCATTAAAAGTGCCAACACGCCACGATGAGACAAAACACAAAGTGTTTGACCAAACAGACACCATTTCAGCCCAGATCTAAACTCCTGGCAGGATAAGCTCGAGCTCAATTCTCGCACTGAATTAAAACAAAGTGAGTGAGGGACTGCAATATAAGAGGGAAAGAAAGAGAAACTTTAAAACAATTGTTATGATGTGTAAAGACTGATATTGTTCTATAATCGTCTGAAACTGTTAAGTCATGATGTGAAACGGTTAACAAAGAAAAGGGGAACTCAAGCTGCTGCTACACTTTATTTTATTAATCTAAAATGAAGCACTTTTAAGATGCACACATTTTCAAAAGCTATTTTATTTATTTTCTCCTATTTTATTTTTAAATGCAGCCAGAGAGGAGCATTACACATATCCACAGTATTTGTATAGTTCAATGTTCATTGACAATTAATATTGTTGTTTATGAATTGTACTTTCTTTATTTGATTGGCAGTCAGTTGTTGATGACATGCAGACGTTGATACAGCTGCAGCTGCTTCAATATATCACACTAATTCATAAAGCAAGTTACACATTTTGATGTTCCGGAGCTTTGCATGGGGACATTTTCTCTAACTGGACCCTGTTGAATTTTAGTTGAATACCCCTATACCTTATTAAGATAACTGGTGACTGGCTCTTTAATTGTCAATCTCCCTCTTTATTCATAGCCTGTTCGTGTGAAAGTTAACAACAGTTGATTTCCAATCAGGTGTGGGAGATGGTTTCTAACTCATGAACAGCACTGTGTGCCTGATGTGTTACAATGTTCTCTCTTTCTATTTGTAGAGGTAATCAAACTAGATGATTGCCAACACCTGTGATTCATCTGGGAAATTTCGAGTGCTGTATCACACTGACGAGGGTCTGTATGTGCAGTTTTGATGTGAACTATAAGGATGCCGCTGCGATCTAATGTTATTTGACAGATAGACATGTGGGATTAATTATTTCTTCTTAATTAAACCATACACACTAGAATCACTGGCTCATATTTCAAATCAACTTCGCCTGTTTTGTGCACATATTTATAACTATACAAAAAAGTAGAAGTATGGATCACAGGTCAGGCAAGGTTGTCTTTTTCTCTCTAAGATAGACTTGACATTTACCAATGGGAGGGGATATTTTGGTAATGTGATTCTATTTACTTGCATTATTATCAGTTGTATTGTGTTGCACTGTTGGAGGAGCCTGTGACCTGAGATGTTCATCGACATAACTGCACTGTAGCTATCATCGACATAACTGCACTGTAGCTATGTACGAATGACAATAAAAGCCTTAAATCTTGAATCTCACATGAGTTTTGAGAAACGGTATAGGTAACAATATATGCTACAAAAAGCTAACATCTAATGTGAAAATATATGCTATACTATAGCATCTACAGAAAGACTTCCATGACCAACGATGTAACCGGCATGATGTATAAGTCCGTTTTGAGAGAGCTTATAGAAAACAAAGGATTGGTACATTTTAAGGTTGTAAAAGTGGTTTCGTGGTTGGAAGGACACAAGAAAGGACACAACCAAAGCACATTGAAGTGACTGTTATTTTGTGTATTGATTGTTGAGCTTGTATTGATGTTTTAATGTGTGCTATGTATAAATGTGTCTGTTGATTGTGTCTATATAGGTATATACGTCTTTTTATATATCTTTGTTATTGTTTTCGGGATTGTGGGAAACTGTATTTCGATCTCTCCGTCTGTACACACAAACTGAAAGATTGACAATAAAGTTGACTTTGACTTTTGATCATGCAACCTGTTTCTATTTTCACGAAGGACACATAAAGGTGGGGTAGGTAAGTTTGAGAAACCGGCTCGAGATACACTTGTTGTTATATTCCATGGAATGCTCTTAACATCCCGATAGCAATGAATATCTGAAGTGCTTTGACAATAAATCCATTAAAAAAAATATCATCTGTGGAAGCCGTGGCGCTGTAAAAAGCACGACCAATCATCTGAGCCGGCCCGGCTAAAGTAACTGGATGGCCTACCTGCCTGTCAGCCTTCCATCTGGGCACAAACTCATCTCGTGCCCTCATTGGTCATGTGCGCGTTCGTGTGTGTTGGAGGAGGGGCTCTGTAAGGAAGTGGCAGATTTTTTCCAGCTGTGTATTTTCAAATTCTAGTGCACTCGAGCTAGTTTCTCCAAAATTACCTACCCCACCCTACATCCCGAGTGGGAGAGCAGCTGAGTCTGAAGCCCACTCTGTCTAAGGGTCAATGCACTTTTAATAAGGTAAGAGAGCTGAGGAAGGAGAGAGAAGGAGACTTTCAGTGTTTTGTGACAAGAGGACTTTCGTGGTGTGCTCTCCATTGCGATCCTTTTGATGTTGAAGTCCTTTCCTTATCACTTCGCGCATTTCCACTACACGGCCTCGCACGGTATGGCTAGGCCTCGTTAGGACTGGCTCACTTTATGGCGCATTTCCATTACAGTTTAGGAACTGGGCTGGGGTAGTATCTATTCTATATAACTCAGTGTAGGCAGAACCGTGGCGTCATCTTCAATGAGAACCCCAGAAAAACAACACAGCCGTTAGCTGTTAGCACTCATAGCTCACAGTTCCTCATATCTGTTCAGAAACTAGACAAAAGTTAAACAAGTACAAACCACAGACTGCCGGTGTCATGGCGAATACAGTCGCTGGTTTATTTATGTGTGTAGGCCGTTGTTGTGAGTGTGGACGGTCGGAGCATATATAACGTTAGCTTAGCCAAGCTCCATTTAGAAAGCACGCATTTTAAAAGGGTTTTTCGCCTGCAATCTGTCTGCAGACTTGTCAAAGCATTAATTCATGGTTTTTACTAACCGGTATCAGTATGTTGTTACTTCGGCATCATTTTGAAACGTGTATTACAATTAAATCACAGTCAAATATGTTCATCTTGTTGTAGTTGTAGCCCCCTTGCCAGCTATTCTCTCTCTAGTTTAGCATACTCAGCCCGATTCAGCCTGGTTGTTCCTGGCCCTAGAACCACGATTTTATGGGGCCAGAAAAACTGTGAATTAGGAACCGCTAGCCGGTACTAGGCCAAGTGGAAACGCAACCAAAAACGGGCCCCGCACGGCTCGCTTAAAGCGAGCTACCCGCTGATAGATTCTAGAATATGAAGTTGGCTCTTGTTCGCTCCTATTTCAAAGAAGACACTTTTTAATAAACTAGTATACACGTATCCTACGCTAGTTTGACAGTTTTGTCTAGATGGAGGCTGACTAAAACAAAACATATAAACTTGTTATTGCTAATTTCACTCTCTGGAGGCCCTTGTTCCCGTTCCCTTCCTTCCTCCGGCATCCTAAGAAATAAATGATATGATTATATTTGTGCTCAAAATTGTACTGGAGTAATTTACTCATCTTCCATAGAACAATATATCCTGTATATACATGATATTGTATATTAGACCTATTCTGGTAGAGTGTCCGTCTTGAAATAAACTTAAAGGGGACCTATCATGCAAAATGCACTTTTTGATGTCTTTTATACATAAATATGAGTCCCCGGTGTGTCAGGGAACTCACGCAGCGTCAGAAAATAAAACCCTCTCTCTTTTCCTCCGTACCCAAATCTTTAAAAAACGGGGCTACAACGGAGCTGATCCAGATTTGCGTCCGATATGACGTAATATCGGAAATGTGGACCCACGGCACTATCAGAAAGTTGCTATCAGAATCAATGCCCGACGTGTTTTGGACGTAATATGGTCTTTGTTTACATTAGCAAGCATCGTTAACACTCAGAGCTAACCTGTACTGGAGAGAGCGCATGTGTAAAAAAAAGGAATTCACCTTGTGGTAAACCCGCTAGAGAAAAAGCATTTGAGCTCCATACTGTTTCAGAAATAATCCTTGAAGTGGTTTCCAACATGATGGCATTTAATCACGGGAGCATTTAGCTGTATCTGCCGGGTAATTCTGAGCAGGCATTTGCTCCACCTCTTATTCCTATTTTTGTTTTCTTCAAGCTAAGGACCCAGAATCAGCGTTTCTCTAACAAGGCTGAAACAGAGGGGTATGAGGGATTTCTAAAATGCATGATCTGTTTGATATTTTGAGCAAAACACATCATATACATATTTTTTATATATTTGTATCTGAGACCCATAATATATGCCTACAAATAACATAATAGGAGACCTTTAAGTCGCTATTACCTGTGATGAGGTTGTCCACCAGGGTTGTAGGGATGCAGAAGATGCCCACCAACAGGTCACTGATTGCCAGATTGAGGATGAAGAGATTGGTGACCGTGTGCATACAACGGTTTTCAAACACGATCAAACACACCAAGAGGTTTCCCACCATGCACAGCAGGAAGATGAAGAAGTAGCCCAGGATGTAGCTCACGGCCACATAGAGAGAGTGTTGATAGTACGGGAAATAGGTGTTGTTGGGGATGTTGGTGATGTTGGTGATGTTGGTGATGTTGGTGATGCCATGTAGGCTGGCGTTTGTAAAGGCGTCTGTGCTGGCTGATTCCTCCTCAAACTTGTTGTCCAGGACCTCCATTATTGGGATGAACCCACCCTGCAGGGGGAATCAAACAAAAATTATTTTAGGTGTGTCCCCAACTCAGAATGTATTGGTCATGTCTTGACTATTGTCAACACGGTTATGGTATTTATTTTTATTTTTAGCTGACGCTTTTAACCAAAGCGACTTACAATAAGTACATTCGACCAGGAAGACACAAACTTGAAGAAAACAGAATCATATAAGTACATCAGGTTTCTTAGAGCCAAACATTTCAAGTGCTACTCAACTGGCTATAGATAAGCCAGTCCTATGTTAGTATATAAGTGCTTTGTTAGTAATTCTATCGCTCGAAGTGGAGTCGAAAGAGATGAGTTTTCAGTCTGCGCCGGAAGGTGTGTAAGCTTTCTGCTGTCCTGATATCAATGGGGAGCTCATTCCACCATTTTGGAGCCAGGATAGCAAACCCACGTGTTTTGCTGATGGGAACTTGGGTCCACCTCGCAGTGCGGGTGCAGCGAGTCGTTTGGCTGATGCAGAGCGTAGTGCACACGCTGGGTTGTACAGTTTAACCATGTCCTGGATGTAGGAAGGGCCAGATCCATTCGCAGCATGGTATGCAAGTACCAGTGTCTTGAAGTGGATTCTAGCAGTTACCGGGAGCCAGTGGAGGGAGCGGAGGAGCGGAGTGGTGTGGGAGAATTTAGGAAGGTTGAAGACCAGACGAGCCGCTGCATTCTGGATGAGCTGCAGAGGTCGGATGGCACATGCAGCTAGACCAGCCAGGAGGGAGTTGCAGTAGTCTAGGCGTGAGGTGACGAGAGCCTGGACCAGAACCTTAGTTTAGTCGTTGACGCTATTTATTTTGAGAATTGGATGTATGTCTGTAGTACTGAAAGGGAGCGCAGAGCCATAGAAGTAGAAAAGAAAAATGTTCTAGCCGGCTTTTTCATTCATCATAAATTCAACTTTTGCCCTTTTTCCATTCCTCTCATTGTATCCACAGACGGAGGGGAAATGTCACCGGACAGTAATCACTGAAAAGTATTCGATGATTGGGACGTATTCAAACTCAGGGACCCTTGCAAATTTGGATTCTGCCCTCATATTATTTGAGGTTCTCTATACATTTTCCAGCCCATGTAGCTTCCTTCATGAAGGAGAAAATGCTTTGTGACTGGAAATAGTTCGATCTTTGTCACTTAATAGCATGCCAACACTGATGCAACACATTTAGGTCTGTGACATAGACTGCAAATGAGTGAACATCATTTCTATGCTTTTATGAGGCAGACTTGCATGCCAGAATGATATTTACTCTTTAATTAACTCTTTAAATGTTTTATCAGAAGTTCCACACAACCATTGACTTTTCATATTCAGGCCCATTGGCTGTACGAGTTGGGTGAATGTTTGACTGCTTGTATAAATGTAATGCAATAAATGCTAGAATAACATGTCAAAAATCTATATGTCTGCCCCTTAAATGTGATTTTCTTTTAAACAATGTGGCCCTTGGTGAAGTTGTGTTTGACACATTTGGTGTAGTGTTTCAAAGAAAGTGGAAGTCGTTCTTGGATGCTATTATATCTGTAAAAACTAGAGTTCATCATGAGTCATGCACTTGATTGGATTTCAGATGATTTATGCGTTATAAACTTTCCGAACACTTCAGTCTTTAAGCAACATTTTAGCCGACAGAATCAAAGGTCTCCATCTAAAAATCAGAAGCTGACTTCTGTCCGCCCGATCAGGCGACCCTTTGTTGAGAACATATAGAAAAACTAAATCTGCCGCCGCTCTCATTGTAAACCGCCTTTGTGCCGTGCAAGATAAGAAAGCTTGAAAGGAACAGCGTCAGTAACTCAGAAGGATGAACAATTGTTAGTTTCTGAATTTGTGAGAGTAACCTGAATAACCTGATTTTGAAATAATAATTATTCAGGTTACTCTCACAAACAATGACATTTGAAAATATTTTGTTAAAGCAGCAGCATTACCGAGGCTTTGCACTTTAATTCAAACCTTGAAAGAAATGAAGGAATAAGATACCAAATAATTTAAAAAAAAATATGAACGTATGATACTGCCTCCATTAAGTGTACAAAGACAAAAAACAACTTTTACTTAGTCTGAGATTTTAATTTTGTTGACATATACAGTATTTGTGTACTTCGTCATCCCATCAAGTCATGTCAACTTTAATGTATGATCTCATTAAGGAACTACTTTTGATGGGTGATTAAATTAAATAAAGTATATTCACTCAAGTTTTGTACTTAAGTACAATCTTGAGGTTCTTGTGCTATAAAACTGAGTCTTTTAATTGATGTTACTTTTACCTCACTGCATTTCCGAATAGAATATGTACTTTTTACTGCTAGATGTGTTTGGTATAACGACAAATTAAGAACTGCTGCATGACACCGCTCGATGCCCATGCTGTTGTTGGCAATGTTATATTAAAGGTGGGCAGGTAAATAAAGAAAAAAGAAGAACGCTCGGTAATAAAGATTTCATAGCTCTCAGGAAGAGGGCAAATGGTGAGGTTGACTTTGCCTTAATACAATAAAATAAAGCTGTGTTGAGCTTAACTAGAAATAAAGCTCCTACTGAGGTTTTCAAACCATTCAAAATCTCCTGACTTTACCCTTAAAGAAATACAAAGTAATTATTGTACTAGATCCTCGATATGATTAAAGTCAATCATTGGATTAAATGTCTCTTGACCTTTTTCTTAACGAATATAACTCAGCCGTGTTGCTCCCTTTGTGTGCAGGACAGCAAACAAAGTGAAACGAAAACGAACCCCAACAAATATTTCACAAAGAAAAACGTTGTTATCTGAAACACATCTTGATTGATTGGAAATGTAAGGATCAACGAGTCAGAAACAATCCCACGTTCGTGCTCCGCTCACATGTTCCATGAAGACAATTTGTTTTCTGGCAGAAATGTATCCTGAGCCAAGGCTGAAAATAGATCATCCATGTTGCTTTGGCTTTGGTGGATTTCAAACAGGGTTTTCTGTTCAACATGGCCACACTGATCATCCTCTGTAATCTGTGAACAGCAGGATGGTGGTAAAGACTTTAAAACATCAGCTTTTCTACTGTTGAATGACTGAGAAAGGCACACACTGAAACCTGGATTGCACCACAAAGACAATTACAAAGACTTTAGTTCATGTCTGCAAAGGATTCTGTTCCTAGTAAAGCTTACTGTTGCAGCTTCCTTCCTGTGTTCCCATAAGCCACTTCCCTCTGCTTCACAGAACATGTCTGCATGAGAATAGAGGCTACCTGCAAGCCTGAATCTATTGACCGTGTCCACTGTTTGGTACTAGTCTCTTTTAAAGAGCCCTATTCTGCTTTTTGGGAGTTTTCCCTTTGCTGCAGTGTGTTATAAAGGTTTTTGTGCATGTTAATGGTCTGCAAAGGCTAAAATTCCAAAGTTCCCTCTCCCCCTGAAACACATCCATCGGACTCCTTTGTTTACTTCCATTACATAATGACATCACTATATGTAACACTCATATTGGCTAGCGCTCCAACACATTGTACGTGATAGGCTAAGGGGCGGGACATCTCTAAAACTGTCTTTAGATTTGCATTAGAAATGTGAAGCTCAGGTGTCGGGCATGGACAACAAGCCACAGAGTAACTTGTTATTACTTTTGAATTCATTTGAATGTATTACTGATATCAGCAAGTACTCAATGTGAATTATTTAAGTGGAAATACCATGATGCCAGCTCTGGAGGAAACTAAATATGTGGACTTGAATACTTTACGTTTGTGGCTTGCAATGCAAAACCTTTAAAAAAAGTGTGTAAAACGTATGCTTTTATCATGCTGTGTAACTGGCTGTATTTATGTCTCTCTATATGGTTCAACTGATGTGTCTTTTATTGATATTTCTGTATTCAAGGTTGCTCTTTGATGTTGTGCTCTTGTATTCAAAATGCCTTGGAGCAATGAAGAAGCCTCGTTGTTCAGCTGTACCTCAAAGCTACCAGCAGCACTTTAGTTCCTGTCCGAAGATGGAAAGATAATGGGAATTCATTGTGTGTGATTGCCTTGAAATATCAACCTGAACAAAATGTATATTTCAAACATGCTTTCACAAATTAATTGGCAACAAGCAGCCACAAACAAAACAAAGGGCCAGAAAGGCAACTAAGGGAGACTCTTGAGTAAACCTACCTTACAAAATACTAACATTATTTAAATATTTGTATACTGTATATAATATATATATACTGAAGAAAAATATAAATGCAACACTTTTGTTTTTGCTCCCATTTTTCATGAGATGAACTCAAAGATCTAAAACATTTTCTATATTCACAAAATAACCATTTCTCTCAAATATTGTTCACAAATCTGAATGGGAAATATCTTGATGACTGTCATTAATCTGCTTAGGAGTGACATTGCTTTCAAATGTAATGAAACATGGACCTGATGTAGTTTAGGAGTGAGAGATTGTATTGTTAATGAACTTCCTATACAATTGTTTCTTGGCTGAGTGCATGCTGACAGCACTGTTTATTAAATATATCCTAGCAAATGATTCAATTCAAGCTGAAAGTTATCAATATATTTCTAGTTTGGGCAGCACAGAGGGGTTTCTTTTAAATTCGTGTGGACAGACACTATCCGGTGAATATTGCGTGTGGACGTGGACGGAAGCTTTTTTGCGATTGCGTTTGCGTCCCCGTGTGGCCGGGGCCTAAGGCACACCTGTGCAATAACCATGCTGTCTAATCAGCATCTTGATTTGCCACACCTGTGAGGTGGGATGGATTATCTCGGCAAAGGAGAAGTGCTCACTATCACAGATTCTTTCAGATTTGTGAACAATATTTGAGAGAAATGGTTATTGTGTGTTTATAGAAAATGTTTTAGATCTTTGAGTTCATCTCATGAAAAATGGGAGCAAAAACAAAAGTGTTGCGTTTATATTTTTGTTCAGTGTATATAACACATCCAGTTTTGCCATTCCTTTCCTTTCCTCATGTGATCCCTCTATTTAAAAGAAACCCCTCTGTGCTGCCCACTCACTGATGTCGTGACCATGCTGTGTCTGTCTGTGACTTTTAAAAAAATCGTTTCTGCAGTCCAACTCTGTGATGTGCTGACAACATGCTGTGAGGCACGTCCAGGTGATAACTAACGATGTAAACCTGCATCCTTATATATCCTGTCTCCTGTTCTGGAGTTTAGTCGTAAAGCCTATGTACATTAGCAGCATAATCAGCGTAATTTACATACGTTATTAGTTACAACCACTGACCTGATCCTGTCACTACCACCAGAACATCAGAATACTCCTTCATCAAACTTTTAAACTAGAAATATATTGATAACTTTCAGCTTGAAGTGAATCATTTGCTAGGATATATTTAATAAACAGTGCTGTCAGCATGCACTCAGCCAAGAAACAATTGTATAGGAAGTTCATTAACAATACAATCTCTCACTCCTAAACTACATCAGGTCCATGTTTCATTACATTTGAAAGCAATGTCACTCCTAAGCAGATTAATGACAGTCATCCAGTTTAATAAGATATTTCCCATGTGACAGAGGGAGGCACAGCGCCGCACTCTGAAGGACTTTATTCCCATCAATAGGTGATACCGGCTAATATTGTATGAATATATCAGGGCATATAAACCATATCTTGTTGTTGTTGTTGTTGTTGTGCCAATGAATGAAAGGACCACAGTAGCACTGGTGCAATTTAGCTTCCTGCTCCGTGTGTGTTATACAAATCACTTTTCTACAAGGTTGTCGTGGTCTATCAGGTCATTTAAATGCATATTCCTGACTGAGTACAGAGCCTACACACCGCAGAAAGATAATGGTAGTTATGGGATGTAAATGTAGTTCTGAAATGCAAAGACACATCTGCTGGACTCGATCGAGCGAAGGGATCCATGACTACATTATCATACAAATATTTAATAAACAAGACGAGATATAGCGCAGACTTGCAAGGGTACATATAGCACGTTTACATATACTCTTATACGGTAACACTTTACAATAAGGTACACAAAATGTGCTTAATTACTGCTTAGTTACTGAGGAACTACTCATTAACTAACCATTAACTATCTAGTCGTTCCTCAGTAACTAAGCAGTAACTAAGCACATTTTGTGTACCTTAGTTACTCAGGAACGACTAGATAGTTAATGGTTAGTTAATGAGTAGTTCCTCAGTAACTAAGCAGTAACTAAGCACATTTTGTGTACCTTATTGTAAAGTGTTACCCATTATTTTTCTGACGACGGGGAAATGTACTTTATTACATCAGCAGAAGCATACTGCAAATCAAGTAAGGGAATATACTTACAACAACATAAAACTAAGTATGCACGTTTAAACCAGCAAGTAAAACACACACATTTGAAATCGTAATCTACGGTGCTGTCACTTTGTACTTTTTATTATTTCTCTACAAGGTTGTGGCCTATGATAATCTGTTTAGCACCACTGCTCGGTGCAAACAATTGTACAACAACCAGGACATGGTTAAACTGTACACCCCAGCACGTGCACTCCGCTCTGCATCAGCCAAACGACTCGCTGCACCCGCACTGCGAGGTGGACCCAATTTCCCATCAGCAAAACACGTGGGTTTGCTATCCTGGCTCCAAAATGGTGGAATGAGCTCCCCATTGACATCAGGACAGCAGAAAGCTTACACACCTTCCGGCGCAGACTGAAAACTCATCTCTTTCGACTCCACTTCGAGCGATAGAATTACTAACAAAGCACTTATATACTAATAAAGGACTGGCTTATCTATAGCCAGTTGAGTAGCACTTGAAATGTGTGGCTCTATGAAACCTGATGTACTTATATGATTCTGTTTTCTTCAGGGTTGTGTCTTCCTGGTCGAATGTACTTATTGTAAGTCGCTTTGGATTAAAGCGTCAGCTAAATGCAATGTAATGTAATGTAATGTACAATTAAATATAAAAAAGACCCCTTAAATACTCCCCCCAAAGCTTCCAGTTGGTGGCTGCAGAACAAGCGACATTCCCTTCAGCTTTACCTATACTTCATTTTGTGTTGTGCTAAAAAAAGAATGTTGTTATGCCTTCACCTAAAACTAAGATAGTGCACCTGTTTAAATAAACATGATACCTCCTAAACATCAGCTTCATAGCATTTTTGCATTATTTTCGCATGTTGATGTTTACATTTACATTACATTACATTTAGCTGACGCTTTTATCCAAAGCGACTTACAATAAGTGCATTCGACCAGGAAGACACAACCTTGAAGAAAACAGAATCATATAAGTACATCAGGTTTCATAGAGCCAAACATTTCAAGTGCTACTCAACTGGCTATAGATAAGCCAGTCCTTTATTAGTATATAAGTACTCTGTTAGCAGTTCTTTGTTAGTAATTCTATCGCTCGAATTTAGATAAATAGAATCCATATTCATGAGTTGCGTCGATTTGCAATGATGTTCGATGTGTCATTCTGCGTCCACTCCTTGCTCGGGTGTTTTTCTCACACATTCACGCTGTAAATACGTAAGTGCTCTCGCCAACTTCTCACAGCTCCTTGACAGAACTCACTGAGCTAATGACGGCACTAGAATAGCTAATTAAGGCCCTAGAAGGGAGGCCTGCCCGATCACCTACTGTCACACCTGGAGCATTATTCTGAGTGGCAACTCAACAGAAGCGTGCAGACCCTATAGAGCACTTATCTCTGCAGGAAGTGAACCTTTCATAAGCAGCAGGGCTAGGTGTGAAGGTGGAGAGAAGTGAACGTGTAAAGAGATGATCTGAAGAGTTGCTCCATTTCTGGAGGTATATTAAAACACCATACGATTCAATAGTTCACTTGTGTTGTTGTATGGCTTCTGCTTTTTTTTATCCTCCAAAGCCTCGCATTGATACTGTCTAAATATTTCGTTTTTTTCTTGACATTTGTTCACATTCTTTCATCGATCTTTTTATTACTAATTTCTATATATTTTTTTTGTATTTGCTGTTCTATCGTTTTATTATTGGGGTCGAGTTATCTCACGCAGGAATATTATCCCATAGTATTGGTATTGTGACAGATCTGAGGATGTATTTTCAAGGTTTCAAGGCTTTTATTGTCATTCGTACATAGCTACAGTGTAGTTATGTCGATGAACGTTACGTCACAGGCTCCTCCAACAGTGCAACACAATAAAACAGATAAAATAGTGCAAGTAAATACAAATTAAAACAAATAAAATAGATTAGAAATAGTGCAATCAGAGGCTATATACAAGTAATTGGAATATGAGACCACATATCATCTTAGATTTAGGATATTGAGTGTCATTCCCTGTTTTTAAAGGCTCAAGTGAAGTCCTTAATTCATCTTCAAGCCCTAATACTGCATTCACATGATATGCAATTTTGTCTGCTCACCGCGAGGTTTGGGCACAGTGCCTTGTGGTGACAGACTGTTAAGTTTCATTTGTATGGTTACCTCCTCTGCTTGTGGCGCTGCAAACAGCTGCCGCCTGATTGGTTGTGCGTTGAAAGGTCAGAAAGGTGTAATGAAGTCCAAGTTTAAATCATTTGAGCTTTGAGCGCAGCACTTGGCAACAAACTCAAGTGGTGCTGGACCCTCTCTCTCTTTAGAAACACAACGTCAGTGCAGAGCCACTCATTTATAAAAAAATCATATTTGAATATCAACATATAGCCTAATATTGTAAATTGATATATTGTCCACATTGTTTTTTGTAAATATATCGGGATGTTTGAAATGCTCCACATTGAATTATTCTGTAGACTGGGATCAAATTCTTTAGTCTGGATCAAAATAAAAGTCTGAAAGTCCAAACTAAACCAAAGGTTGGTTAGGGGTGAAAGGTCCCTTTATCTAAGGTGCTGTTTACACGAGGACAAAACGGGTTGTATCCGCTACTTTTCTCTCGCGTATAGCCCGTTCATTCACACGAGGCCGACACGTAACGGACCCCGAAAACGATAACAAGGTCAGTGGCGGCGCCGGAGTATTTTTGTTGGGTAATCTATGGTAGGGCTAACCCAGCGCCATATAGATAGAAGAGTTGCGACAGCGGAGGTCCAAAATGCTTGATCGTCACGTGGTTCAGGGAGACTCAATAGTTCCCCGGAAGTTCGTAGTGGGCCATTTGAATCACGATTTGAATGCATAAATAACAGGATAGAAATGCAATTTTTGGTAATTAGTGGTCAATAAAGGTTTTGATTTGCAATATTTATACAACATATCGATATGTGTATGTAGTTACATCAATGTTTTGTTTTTTTTAAAAGTAAAATTTGCTAATATTTGAGGATTAAGATAAAAAAAGAAGTAGCCTACTTTATTGATACCAACTGGGGAAATGTTTACGCTGCAGCAGCAAAAGACAAGGCATTGTACATTAGACAGTTAAAAGACTAGAATTAAACAATCGAAAATGTAAACATCTTAAATAGAAATAAAATAGCATTACAAAAAGTAGAAAATATACAGTGTGAACAGCTATCTTACCTGTTAACATATACATGTTAGGCTAACGTTGCCTTGGTTAAAGAGCCTGTTGTTTATTGCTTTGAATTCTTTAAAATCTTCTTAAACCTGTATGGTAGTCAGGAGCATCACATCCTAATGTTTATTGATATATTTAGAGGAAGGGGAAGGAAGGTTTCAACATTCTGATTAGATACATTTCTTTAATTCATGGTGGTTTCAGTAATCCCATGGTAATTGAGAACATAAGTCATCTAAATGACAAATGTAATCTTTATGACTTTCAGAAAGGACAGGAGACTCACAGGTGCTATCAATGATTGTCAACTGACAGCACAATGAGTCAAAGCACTAGCAGCAGCAGCATGATGATGATGTTACATGTGTTGTTTTAGGAACATCCATTGTAAATACATGGAATTCAATAAACATTGAATAGCATGTCATGCAGTTTGTCTGTGCCTTTTCCTCTGTGTTGTCCTGGCATATAGTCTCCCCCATTGTTTGCTGTGCTGCCTGGGGATGCTCCAAGCGCTCAGAGAAAGAAGTACAAATGGCTTCCCCACTGACACAGAGAGGAGGAAAGAATGGCTGGCTCAAGTCAGCAGGAGCAATTTAACTATCACAAAAGACAACAACAGCAACACAATATGTGAGGTAATCATATTTTTCACAAAACGAAGACCACGCCATTGGGAAGCTTAACGTCTGTTTAATCAAAATAAGGAACAGGGAGAGGCTTGCAAAGCTCTGGGAGTTGAGACTCAGGTGAGGGTCTCATTGCAGGTCTTCAGGCTCCATTGAATCCCCGTTCTTGTGTGCTGAAAGAGGGAGACAAAGACAGCAGAAAGGGTTGGATACATCTATATAGCAACCTATAGGATGGGAAATTGCTGACCTATTTTAAACTTACCTTGTGTTTTCACTCTCACTTAAGTCCCTCTCCCTTTGCCATCAATCCAAAATCAGCTGAGCTGCAACATAATACAGAGAGGTAATAATCAACAGAATCACAAGGACATTATATGACTCTGCTAAAAACACTCACCCATAAGTTAAGTTTTTGTTTACTGTTTGGAAGTCTCAAATATCCACTCTAAATCCATATCAGTAGTGATGTATCACAAAAATAGCTCTCTTCCTTATTATTGTGTAACGTTAACTATATTATACTAGCTTGAACTCCAAAATGGATATTCTCATTTCACCACCTCCACCCACCACAATCACACGCCCCAATGTTATATTTAACTAATATTTAACTCCAGTGGCGGATTTAGGATTGTAGGAGATCCGGGGCTTAGCCCAGGAGTTGCTGGGTGGGGGGTGCAGGGGTATAGTGCTATTTTGTATAAGTGGGGGGTGGACCGAACATCCTTTAGGGGGGTCGTTGCCTCCTCTGGGGGGGGGGCGGGGGGCATGCTCCCCCGGGACGATTTTTTTTTAAATATTGAAGTTGAAAGCATCAATCTGGTGCACTTTGAGAGCAACATTAACCCTACCTTAATAACACCTTAAAGCGGACAAAAGGCACTGGAGAACACTCATTAACACCCTTTAAAGAAGCAAACTAATGCCTTAACTCACTCAAACAGTCGTTTACTTATTAAGGTGAAACGAATGTGCGTAGAGTTTTAAAGGATGCGGATAGTCTCACCTTGATTCTGGCGCATTGCTTATCGTTTTATAGATCTATTCTCATCCACCATCTTTGTTTGTGATGTAAAAAATGTGTAAGAGTCACGTTTCTGAATCGGACACTCTGATGCAGTCACAGCGAATCGGAGTCTGATTCAGAGGGTTGCCTGTCAGTTCCGTTCTTATGTGTACTGAAACGAGAGCCGGTATAATTCCACGTGCGAAAACAAAATAAAAAATGGAATACGTTATTTTAATGTCTTAAAAGTAGACTGAGGTATGAAGGGTTAACGTTACATCTTAGGATAATTTTAAGTCATGTTCTGTATACATACTAACATATAAGGGTATACTTAGTGTGGTTACTCCATGTTTACTAACTATAACATTAACGTTACATCACTCTTTTTCTTCTTACTCAGTCAGCCAGAGTGCAGATATCACCATTAGATTCACAAACCTGAAACATCATCCATTTCTTCACTGCTGGTGATGACATTGTTGTCAGCTGCTGATACTGCTGCTGCTGCAGCTTGTGGCACCTGCTTCAATGACAATAACTTTCTAATATCCATAACTGTATAGGCTATTAGCTTAAAACTCCTCAGGCACTAGGAAGGATCACTTCTACTTCAGGGCAGGCTGCGCAGTACGCAGGTTAATGTCCCGCAGCGGATGCCTCTCTGGTGGACTCCGGTACTGCGCATTACTCCCGAGACATTTTTTTTTTTTAAGTGAAACATCTGGGGCTTTTCAGAAAACATCCGGGGCTTGAGCCCAAGTAGCCACCCCCTAGCGCCGCCACTGTTTAACTCCCTCCACCCCGGATAAAAGCACGTTTAGAAGCCCCTTTTCTCGAATTCCACAACGTTGGATTTAAATAACATTAGGAGAACAGATTAATAGGCTGTTCGTGGTTAACGTGTGTTGCTAACTTTATCCGGTATCCTAGCCTAATCTGTTATCTGTAAACGTTCCCTAAATATACTGATTTAGGGATAATCCACTAACATCCTTTAATACACATGTTAATTTGACTCAGATGTGCTGATAATATCCGCAATATAAATCTTTAAACGTCTTCTTACCTTTAAAAGTCCAACACGAACAGTATGTTATGCTGCAACTCTACTGCGCTGCTAGCCGCAGATAGCCTCAATAGTTCCCCGGAAGTCAGCAGCAAGCTAATCCGCCATTGCTGTAAAAAAAACTGGTCAATTGGAGTGAACGGAGATGTCGTAACTCTTCTATTATATGGCTCTGGGCTAACCCATACAGTGGTGGGGCTCAAGTCAGTATTTGCAATGTAATTACATACATGCTATATCGCCCCCCTTGACAGTGAAACGCCACGCGTGAGGTTTAGATTATTTCCCTGTCTCAATCCAAATTGAACTGTATGAAATAAAAAGGTACATTTGTCTTGTAGTAAATAAAAAGGGCGACCTGGAGCCAATCCTGCAACTTCCCCACAAGTGAAAGAGTTGACCTGCTGAAAACCCAACCCCTGCAGGGGGGTCTGGGGGGATTCTCCCCCAGGAGATTTTTTGAAATACTAACATAAAATACACATTCTGGTACTCTCTTGAGAAGAAAAATAAATAAATCTATTACTACACATTTAAAAAAATGAATGCCATTTTAGTTTTTCGTTACTTTGTTCTGAAAGCTGAACCTGCTGCTCCTCACAGAGAGAAGAGGGAAGAGGCTGTGAATTACTTTACATTGTGGATAAGGGTGGATAGCCCCCATTGTTCTGTGTGTCAAAATGAAAGACAGCCCACACACCTATCAATCATCAAACCGTGGGGTCTTATTTCATTACGTGTTGATTTCTCTCAACACGTAATGTTGTATCGATGTATATAGAGATGTAGCCTACTACCGCAAAAGTATTCTCCGTCGGGACTTCCTGCAACAACACCACACCCTTATCTTGATTCTGATTGGCCAGAAGACATTATCAAAGATGTTCTATTGAGAAGACGATCACTACGTGACAAAAGTTTTCAAAACCATTTCTAGTCTTCGGTATTTCCAGACAAGTGGCTACTGAAATCAATCTTACTAACGCCGTTTGCTTACTTTAACATCATTTTTCATGGTGGGGCTAAGCCATTTCTTGGTATGGCTGTAGCTTACCCCAGCCATACCCTGGTGCCGCGCCACTGCCCAAGGTGGATAGATCTGCAAACGGAACGCTCTGGGGGGGCAAACGGCTCCGTGTGTATGCCCTATACGATAATTTTCTGATAAAGATGAAATAGCCCCGCCTCCCTCTCCCCACATCTCCTGCTCAGAGATCAGCTGCTGAAGAGGGGGAGGAAAAGAGAGACTCCGTTTAGTATTCTTATATTATAAAACAAACACGTCAAATCAAGTAATCTGCTTGGTTCTTAGCCGTGATATAAGCAGCGTATACCACGGGTAGAATTGTAGTTACTTTTCACAATAAATCAGTATCACTCCGCGTCTGAGAAAAACTTCATACAGTTGGGCTGTTTGCTTTTCAGCCATTGCTTTACAGGCCGTGGTATATGCTCAGTATATCACAGCTAAGGGGCGTGCTTCGCGTCTGGCCGAACCACGGCCCTTAGCTGTGATATACTGAGCATATACCACGGCCTGTCGTGAGCTATTGCTTAATTATTATATAGAGTCGTTATCAATTTGTTTTAAAGCTCAATAAATAACAAAGAAGACCTTTGAGCGGCACTTCTAATTTTGTCCGGAAGATTTAAACTTTAACGGACATGTTGACCGGCGAACTTTTTTTTTAACGGAACTCTGCCGCACGGTTCCCTCGTCCCTTGGAAGAGGTGGAGAGGTGGGTGTTTTTCATCTGCTGGTGGACTACCGGAGAGATTTACAGCAGGAGCACACGCCGTCCACCGCGGAGAATAAACAGAAGGGCAATCATGGCAACCATGCTCCGGGGTCTTCTTCGCTGCTTTTGGTGCATTTTGTGGCGGCAGCAGCGCCACTTACAGGCCTGGCATATGTACTACAGCGTTTCCAGCGTGTCGAGCGGTCTCATGTGAACGGACACGTTAATTGAGCCGAATACGTGTGAACGGAAGACTTTTTTGAAAACAAATTCGGTGCGTAAACGCAAACGTACCCGTTTCGTCCTCGTGTAAATGGGGCCTACATGTCATGTGACTGCCTTTCATTAAAGGTATCCTATTATGCAATTTTTAAGCATATATTATGGGTCTCGGATATATAAAAACATGTCTATGATGTGTCTACATTTCCGATATTACGTCATATCGGTAGCAAATCTGGATCAGCTCCGTTGTACCCCCGTTTTTAGAGATTTGGGTACGGCGGAAAAGAGAGAGGGTTTTCCTGACACACAGCAGACACATCTTTATGTATAAAATACATTAAAAAAATGCACGATTGGTCCCCTTTAAAGTCTACTGGTGCCTTAGCTGACAGAGGACTTATCTTGATAGCCTCTGTACTGTCGCAGAATGACTCAAAAGTGTCCACAGTGCAATATGTGTATGTGCTGGGCTTGTTAATATTCAAAGTGGCAGCTGAATCCTGAAGGCATGAAGCTGAAGTCGACTAATTACAGCTCTGCCTTGGGAATTTAGAAATGTCACACTCAAGAGGGAAAAGTCAAATATGACATCACTGCGGCTGAAGATTGACATGATATATAAATATGAACTTGGCTCTTCTGATAGCTTGAACTGAGCAGGTTTGCTAACATTTAATCTACAACATTGAAAAGAACAGATTACATTTGAGTAATGCATGGCTGTTGTATTACATTACATTAATTTATAAGCTGATGAGTACAAAAGAGGTTTCATGCTTTTCACATGTTTTTAAAATGGGTTTGCTTTCATTTCACATATTACTGATGTTTGTGTGTTTGGTACACAAGGGGTCGATCCTAAATATTAAAGGGCATGTACGGTAAGCCAGGCAAACATTACTTCACACCAATGAAAAAAATATCGGTGTCATGTACCTCATATATTCATTAACAAGGACAGACTTTTTCCAGTCTACTTTCATTTGTACTTTGCTCTCTAACATCTGCATCTTATTTTAAAGTATTACTCCAACCGTGTCATACTTTAACAATGTATTCCGTCTCCTTCCTGTTTCAATGCTTTGTGTTCAGCACTGTTGTTGTTTGTAGTGTCTTGTCTGTTCTATAACAATAACAAAACAGAACAGCCCTCAACACGTAAATTATATCTGATGTGTGTAAATATATCATGTAGACTACAGTGACTATTTGTGATGAACATGGGAAGATAGGTAAGATGGCCGCTGGGTCAAAAAAAAAACTATTTCATTCGGTGAAACGCACTGCAGTTAAATAAACAATGCAAATATAAAAAACACAAATGTGCCAAAGAAACATCTTCACCACCTTGCAGCGTTTACTAAAAGCGTAAACAAAATGCTGCAAGAATCTCAAAACACAACAGAAATGTTGGAATGTGTGAATGAAAACAATGATTAAAGATTCTGTTATAGAGATTTTCTTTTTCCCTCAGGTCCCTACAAATGAATGTTCCCATCCTCCATGCTTTCTTTTCTGAAGCTGCTTTGGAGAGCAACCTTCAGGCTCAGCATCAACACGTTACTCCAGATCAGGAGTGGCCAACCCGCGGCTCTCGAGCCGCATGCGGCTCTTTTCCTAGTTTCATGCGGCTCTTCAGTTCATATCGAATTGTGTATATGTGTGAGTTTGGGGGAGAGACACTGACTCCTGACTAGTGTTGCACGGTGTACCGATACTTGAAAGGTACCGCGATACCCTGCCGTTAAAAACGTTACGATTCCTCCGTTTCATTAGTATCGGTACTTTAAGAATGACGGGGGGGAAGTACTCGGGTGAGAAAGCGCCGTTTTAATAAGAGCCGTGTGTGTTCAGCGCTCTGCTTCCACTCCCTGCACTGCAGCCGTGCCTGCAGTCCCTCCCCTCTCAAGCACGCACTAAGTCCCTCCCCTCTCTCGTGCACGCGCTCGCTGCCAGAGCATGTGAGAAAACGAGAAGCATGGCTGCAAGTGGGAGTGCAACTGCCGCTGCGCCTCGGCTTGTTGACAAAAAAGACGCCAGAAGCGAAATTTGGAAGTATTTGAGCTCTATCTCTGACAGCGAGGGCAAGCCTACGGACACCACGAGGCCTGTCTGTAAGAAATGTATTAATTTTATTTAATACGAATTCTTGTCATTTATTTTATTTATTGTTCTCATTGTTTAAAAGTGTGTGTTATGGTTATGGTTCTGGTGTGAAATAAAGCACAATAATTACATTCAAGACTGTTTCCCTTTTTTTAAGAAAAATAATCGGAATCGCAATTCTTGACTTGGTATCGAAACCAAAATGTTGGTATCGTGACAACACTAGCTACTCCTGACAGTTAAAGCTGATATTTAGTAGGTCTGTTAAGTATTGAATGCTGATAATTCTGACGTAATTTGGCCGGTCAAAGTAGTTTGGGCTCGGATAAAATCGCTCCGTTACTTTCGTCCCGTGTTACTTTCGTCCCGTGTTACTTTCGTCCCGGCTCTCCCTACGTGTGTATGCGTGGTGTCAGGTGTCAGTATGAGAGGATGACAGCGCGTCTAATTTTGATGTGGCCCAAGAGCCAATCACAATAATACCTGCAATGCAGTGAACCAATCACCTTTGAGGGGGGGGAAACCTATCGTTGATTACACACTATCCAGTGTTTCCCTTGCCATTGCCAACGGAGCCCCGCGTCCCCCCCCCCTGAGATTCAAGGTGTTATATATATATAATTTTTTTTTTAAATATATATATAGCACCAAATTGCAAATAATCTATAACTACTGTCACTTTTCACATTGAACATGTGCTCTTTTATTAAATAAACTAAACACTTTCATCTTAAGTTGTGGGTTTAGTGTTTTTGACCCTAAGAAACACTGATGCATTAATCAATAACAATAATAATAATAATAACAGCTCCTCTCTCTGCTCCAGAGGATTTAGAATATATATCCCAATGCCACAAAGATGCATCAGTGATGTGGTTGAAATCTTGTCTCCAGAAAACAAAAAACTGAATCAAGCGGTATCAGTGACTGTGTGTTTGATGTGGCTCTTTGCAGTAACATAGAAAAAATGTGGCTCTTACACTCTGACTGGTTGGCCACCCCTGCTCCAGATGATGCCCTTGCAATTTAAGTCACGGGTTACTGGCTTTGCAATACCACTATAGACAGTTTGCAGGACTGATATGCAGCCTCCTGAGAGCTTTTTCTTTTTGATAAAGAATATATATATATATATATATATATATATATATATATATATATATATATATATATATATATATACATCCTTTATTTAACCAGATAAAAAGTGTCATTGAGATTACAATCTCTTTTTCAAGAGCGACCTGGCCAAGAAGGGCAGCATGAACAAAGTTACAACAGATAAAACACAGACAATACAGGCAGACGAATACAACTGTAAAACACAAATTAAATGGCACATTAACAAGTCAATATGCAAATAAATCCTTAAAAACTGGCACAATTTAAAACGACTTCAGAAAGGGCAGAGAAGCAACGAAAGGAAGGAACGAAGAAAGGAAGGACAAATGGAAGAAAGAAAGGAACCAATCAAATTAAGTCAAGAAGAAGGAAGCGAGCAAGGAAAGGAAAAAACGAAGCAAGGAGAAAGGATAACTTCCTTCAAATGTGTCTACCTCCTTTCCTTCCTTCCTTCCTTTCTCCTTTTTGTCGTTTCTCCTTACCTTCCTTTCGTTCTTTCCTTCATTCCTTTGTTGTTTCCCTATTTCCTTCACTTCTTTCTTTACATTCATACTTTATTATTTAGTTCCTCCTTTTCACAGAACTAAAGTATGCTTTTAAAAAAGGTTTAATGAGATGATGGAATCAAAGCTGAACTGTATAAAAAGGCACACATGCTGGAAACCCAACCCCAGAAGGGGGGTCTGGGGGGATTCTCCCCAGGAGATTTTTAGAAATACTAACATAAACTACGCATTCTGGTACAATCTGAGAAGAAAATAAATAAATCTATCACTACCCGACATATTAATAATATTTTATGCCATTGGTTGTTTTTCACTTTGTTCTGAAGCTGAACGTGCTGCTCCTCACAGAGAGAAGAGCAAAGAGGAGATAGTCTGTGTGACTTACTTTAAATTGTGGGTTAGGGTAGATAACTTCCATTGTTCTGTGACCTGTCAAGCATCAAACCGAGGGTCATATTTCATTACGTGTTCATTTGTATCTGAAGTTGTACCCATGGATGTATAAAGAATAGTTATACCGCAAAGTTATTCTCCGTGGGGACTTCCGGCAACAATCTTGATTCTGATTGGCCAGAAGACTCGAAAAAACATCAGCAAAGATGTTTTATTGAAAAGATGATCACTACGTGACAGACGTTTTCAAAGCCATTTATGGTCTTCCTGTCCAACGCCTACTGCATGCACAGCGTTAGAAAATCGGGCCTTCAAAATAAAAGTTTGACTTTCTTCCAAAAAATAAATAAATTCCAATTTCATTTTTCAAATTTTTTTCTTCACTTTTTCCGCGACCCACTCGAAACGGGTCCGCGACCCACTTTTGGGTCGCGACCCACCAGTTGAGAACCACTGCTCTAGACCCCATGGTGGTTAAACGGAAGGGGGGTGCAGTGAGGCTGAGGGAAGCAGAAGATCTGAGTGTGTGGATGGGTGTGTTGATGTGCAGGAGGTCGGAGAGGTACAGAGGAGTGAGGGTATGGATGGCCTTAAAGGCGAGGAGCAGAATCTTAAAAACGATACGGGATTTGACGGGGAGCCAGTGAAGCTGCTGAAGAACAGGAGTGATGTGGTTAATGGAGGGGGTTCTGGTGATGATGCGGGCGGCAGAGTTCTGTACCAGTTGAAGTCTGTGGATGGATTTGAGAGGGAGACCAAAGAGAAGGGAGTTGCAGTAGTCGATGCGGGAAGTGACCAGGGTGTGAACAAGAATGGCGGTGGTCTTAGGGTTAAGGGACGGGCGGAGGCGGTTGATGTTGCGTAGATGGAAATAGGCAGACCGAGTGATATTACTGATGTGAGATTTGAATGAAAGTGTGCCGTCGAGGATGACACCCAGACTCTTAACCTGAGGGGAGGGGGAGACTGAAGAGTTGTCTATAGTAATGGAGAAACTGTCAGGTTTGGTTCAGATATGCTTGCAATTGCATGCTTTTAGTACAAAGGTGTTATCTTAACTAATGAAGTACATTTTCTGATACATGATGAATGTTTTGTTGATTATATTTTGCATTACATATCTGAGTATTCAAAGAAGAGAAAGTCATCAAATCAGTGGTCGATATATAAGCGGTTATAAGTATCTTATAAAGTATATATTTAAAGTATATAACACTTCTTAAACTGAATTTTGAGGTACTTTACTTGAGTATTTTAATTTTTAAGCCATACTTTCTACCTTTATCTTGAATCTCACAGGTAAATATTGTACTTTTGAGTCGGCTATATTTATCTAAAAGCTTTGGTTACTTTGAAGATTCAAATCAGATACATAATAGAAAATATAATTGACAAATAATGTATCATGTATTAATATTATCTAACACATTAATGCATCAATAATTATAATATATTATTCTGAAATGGGACATTGTGGAGTATGAGTACTTTTACTACTTTAAGTACATTTTTACTGTTGTATTTATATATGCACTGCAGTATTTCTGATGTTACTAGAGTCAATGTAAGAGATCTTGCTCTGAATCAAATAAGGTAGAGTAACAAAAAAAAGGGTTGCAGTTACAGTGGAGTAAACGAAGCAGGACATTTAAATAGTCCAGTAAAGTAACTCAAAATCGTAGGGCAGTACTTGTACTTAGTTACTTTCGATCATTGAGTATATGATGACTTCTGCACAGCCAGATAACAGAGGATAAAGCATTGAGCCATGCAAATTATTCAACCTGTTCATCTTATAGTGAAAACTGACCTTTCTGTATTTGCTGACTATTATTTTTTTATATAAAAAGTGCAAAAACAAATGTCCCTTCTCCCAGCTGGTTCAGACTTAATGCACTCTCACAAAATCGCCAATAATGGCCAGCACAAAGATTACACTGCTTTCTGATAAAACTCCACTACTCCTACAATATGACAGCTTATAGTCAACAGTTTCACCCCACAGTCACTGATACTCTTTAAATCCATTATGCTGCATATCAAAGCCAAAACACCTACAAGTGTGATGCACTCCACTGGAGGTATTCTGTTAAAAAGAAAATGCCATTTCCAGAACTATCGTTGATAATGAAAACCTCATTAATGAATGTGCCTGTTATGTTCTGTAAATTAATATAGCAAGTAGCACCGTGTATTTTCAGCTCACTCTTTCACGCTAACACTTTCAAAAAAGCGATACATAAAACAAATACAAATAGGACTAAACGTACGTGAGAAAACAAATTATTTTGTTTTGTTTTGTTGAAAGGAATTGTGGTTTACATGTTCAACAAATGGCTGCAGGAAATAATAGCACAATAACTAATAAATGGAATAAAAATTAATTTACTGTCGTCAAACTATCGTGTTCTTTCTGGAGAAGTATGGGTGTATGAATATAAGTAATATAAGCCCGATTAAGTAACACCATGTGGGTGAGTAAAAGAGTGTAAGCCTGTGCATTTTCCCGAACTGCATGTGAATAAATGTGAAATATTGCTTAAATACTCCTACCTGTTGGTGCAGATGCTCTTTAACTTGCGGATATCGACTGTAGAAAATAAACAATAAAAACAGTCAAAGCTTCGTCAACAGCTTTCCAGATGATCAGTTACTTTACAGCAGAAATCACTGATATGTGATATGATACATCACTGATATGGGTGAGAAGCCATATTTCATATTTATAAGTTCATTCGGAAACCATACCGACGGTCCGCGCGCTCAGAGACACGCGAGAGGGAGACCGGGCACACGTAGTACATGTCGGAACACCTTTATTGTCTGGTGCTGTAGAGCCAACCTTTCCACAATTTGACGTCATTGTGAAAAACGGACGTAATATGCATCACAATAACAGTGCAGATCATCAGCTGATATGATGTGCAATGAACCCAAATAGTGATCTGCAGGGAGCTTGTGTACAACTCATTATGTTTATGAATTTTGATAATCATGTGTTTTCCTGTTGTTTTTATGAACTGTTTAGGTCTGTCTCCCTGACGCTTTGCTTTTTGTAGGGGAGACCAGAGAATTTGACAGCTTTCCTTCTTTTTTGTCATGTAATGTGAAAAAAGGTAACCGTTATTAACATGTTACAGCCGTCCCTGTACACTGGGATGGTTGTAACAGTTGAGTGACTGTATTTAAATACATTTTCCAACCTGTACTTATTTCATAAAAACACTTAAATACATTGTTTCAGTAGTTGACATATTGAGAATGTACAATATAGCAAAACTAGTGTAAATGGATTTTACTTATTGAGGAAAATCCAAAAAGTGTTACAACTGTCCCTGGTCTCCCCTACTCTTTTGTAGATGTTCCTCATCTAATTGCACTTATTGTACGTCGCCTTTGATCAAAGTGTCAGCTAAATGCAATGTGATGTAATGTATTCTATGAATTTATGAATATGAATGACCCCCTTCTAGTTTACCTGCTTACTTTTGCTCCATCTGTGGATGCCTATGGAATCATGATTCTATTAATGACTCTCAGAAAGTGAGGTAACAGTAAAACGTTTCCAAAACTAACAAGTCTCTGAAATATATTTTTACACATATAACACAAAATAATCATTACTTTACATTACATTGCATTTAGCTGACGCTTTTATCCAAAGCGACTTACAATAAGTGCGTTCGACCAACAAAATACAAACGTGAAGAAAACAGAATCATATAAGTGCATCAGGTTTCATAGAGCCAAACATTTCAAGTGCTACTCAACTGGCTTTAGGTAAGCCAGTCCTTTATTAGTATATAAGTGCTTTGTTAGCAATTCTATCGATCGAAGTGGAGCCGAAAGAGATGAGTTTTCAGTCTGCCCCGGAAGATGTGCAAGCTAAACCAAAGCCATTGTGGGTTTTAATGTCCGACCAACATCTTACAGGTGTTACGAGTTTTTAATGATTTGTAATGTCTGCCTGAACCTACAATGCACTCTGGTTTTTAATATTTGACCCAGGCCTTCTGGATTTAAAGAGGACATATTATACTACATTTTCAGGTTCCTATTATTTAGTGTCTCTACTGTGACATGCTTTAATGTTCAAAAAGCTCTTTCTTTTAGTCAGTACCTCTTTTCACCCTCTCTGAATCCCAATAGCCTATCACATACAATGGGTTGGAGCGCTAGCCAATAGAAGCACGAGTGTTACATAGTGACTATGTTCCGCAGGAAACAAAGGAGCCCAATGGAGGCATTTCAGGCAGGAGGACGTGAGTCTGTTAGAGAGAAACTCCCACACATACTTCCCTCTGTGGTAGTGATTTTAAATGTCTGTCTGCTAACCCTAACCCTGAATTGCTCCTTTCTATACGGTGAGTGTATTAAAATTGCTTTGGATAAAAGCGTCGGCCAAATGTAATCTGTACAAATTGTCTCTCACACACAAGAACCTTTTTGGAGCGACAGAGCGCCGTCCGGGGCAATTCTGTTGAGTCAGGAGTAGAAGAGTGCAGTGAATGTGATGAACGATATAATGATTATATGGTTTAGGTGCTTCAGACTCAGAACAGAGAGGCAATGCTAAGCTCTGAAAAGGTTAGAATACGTTTAAAAGACTTGAAGAGTATTTATTTTTTGAGAGACGAGCGAAGAAAACCACTGAAAGCTTTGCTTGATGAGAAATGAGTTTCCGCCCTTTCTCCTATTACCTGCCAAGTATTTCTGGAGTTCATGTGTCTGCTCTTTTCCAATCACTTTCCAATTACTGCTTCTCGGTCAGGAACTTTTGTCTATGACTTCCCTTCAAGCTGCTTCATCACTACAGAAATCATTCTTAGATGTTGTAGGTCCAAACTGACCGACAGACCTAATCAGTTAATCCCTTGGAGTCCTCAGAGACCTCATAGCCAAAGTTGACCTAGAAATAGACAAGTCCAGTCCGTTAGATTTAACAAGAAAACGAGAAAATAAGGACATCTGAGGACTGGTTGAAGATTTCATGGAGTCTGGTTTTCTCAGGAATGAACCAGAGTCTACAAAGCTTTCCCAGGCTTCAAGAGAAACCCCCTCTTCAGACTCAATTAGAAGGTGTGCCAGCGGGAGCAAAGTCAATTATTAATCACAGCACATCATCCTGCGAGCTACTACAGTCAGACGCACGGGGAAAAAACTGAAAAATACCAAGATGTACATTGTAGACTATATATGTTTTTTAAATCCATTTAATCATCAATGCCTCCCACTTATTCAAGGTTCAAGGCTTTTATTGGTCATACGTACATAGCTACAGTGTAGCTATGACGATGAAAATATTAGGTCACAGACTCCTCCAACCAGGGCCGGCCTTGACTAATTTGCTGCCCTAGGCAAGATTTTAACTGGCGGCCTCCCCCCCGACCCCACCCAAAATGCAGACACTCACTATGACTCGTGCATGCATGCACGTGCACGGTTCTGGCATGACCACCAAAACAGAAAGATATGGACAGAAGATGTGTGCAACTGTATTTAGTTTCCTATCCATTTGAACATGATTTAAGTTGGGGGGTGGACCTAACATCTTCTAGGGGGGTCCGTGGGGTATGCTCACCCGGGAAGATTTGTTTTAAAATATTGAAGTTAACCCTTCTCTTGCGTTTCGGGTCAAAAGTGACCGAATGACTTTTATTTTAATCATAAATATTGTGTTTTTCATCCGATTGCCTCAATACGTTATGTTATCCTCCACACTAGGCCTCTGAACATATACACTTGATGATCACCACTTGCATTGAATTTTGAGTGATTTATTCAACAGTGAAACACCCTTGACGTTTTCGGTCAGATTTGACCGCCATAGGAAATGAATGGGTATGAGTGTATTATGTTCATCCTGCAGATGGAAAACATCTATATACACGCACACACATTACGGGAACTTCTCCCTTTCTGGCGCTGTATGATACAATGTATCATACCTTCTCACAGGTGCGAGCTCTGTGCCCCTCGAGAAACACAAACCTCTCACTTTCTCGTGCTAAATGCGCGTCCCTTACTGTCTCTCAAGCAGTTATATTTGTGCCTTGCTCACATTTGACTCATTGACACAATGAGCAGGCGACCGACCGACCGATTAGGCGATTTTCTGTACGAGGGGCTCTGGAAACATTTTTTAACCAGATGAAGAGGAGATTGAACCAGATGTGGAGATAGAGGAAGATGTCTCAGAAATGGAAGACAACAGCGATCCAGACTATGAGCCTACAACAGACCAGGAAGAGGCACCTGAGGGAGAAGCCTCTGAAATAGAAGCCCCTGAGGGAGAGGAGCCTGAGATAGTGGCACCTGAGGGAGAGGAGCCTGAGATAGAGGCACCTGAGGGAGAGGAGCCTGAGATAGAGACCCCTGAGATAGAGGCCCCTGAGATAGAGGCCCCTGAGGGAGAGGAGCCTGAGGTGACATTCCACAATTTTGCATTGCCAACTATGTGCGTGAACACACGTGAGCACACACACATGTTCTGTTATGGTATATTTCTCTTTCAATAAATGTTCATTGAGGAAAAAAGTATCAGTGTCTTATTTTATATTCATCACAGTGAATGCTGAACTTGATGGGCCCACCGGTGGGTCCGGACCATGACATGAAACACTGGCTTGCTTGTATCAAATCAATACATCCCATACATCATTGGAACGGGAAGAATCTCAGCTACAACACTAACGAAATCATTTCCATCTCCAGTAAACACAGCCTACATGGCAAGCATTTTTATAATATACAGTAATGTAAAATAAGCACTATCTTTGAACTTACTGCCAAAAAGAATATGAAATTCACCCCTGGTGTCATTCTGTCTGTCATCCCTTGATTCTACTTGCCTTGACTGTTCAAATGAGATGTCAACCATCAAAATTTGATAAGGGGTTCTCGAGATATCACTGTGCAAAACACACAGGTCAATTTTGACCGAAAATAGCATGGGAAGGGGGGTATGACCTAACGCAAGAGAAGGGTTAAAAGCATCAATCTGGTGCACTTTGAGAGCAACATTAGGAGATCTATGGATACATCTCTCAACACCCAGATGAAACAGAACTGTAAGCAGATTTCCTTTTTCTTTATGGATATTTTACAAATCACTCCCCTTTCAAACTGTATTCTTGTTTGTTAATAACAACTGTTTTTACAGTCATATAGTATTTTATACTATAAGAGAATAGATGAAAATCTATTCTCTTATTTTTGTATAACTATAATGATCATATAAAGGTGTGCCTTTACCTCACTGAGCTGAAGTTATCAGAGCCTCTCAGTCTTTCAGGAGAGAGCTCTCTAAAGCTCTCCCCCCCCCCCCCCCCCCCCTCCCCTCCCCCGCGGCCGCTTACACAGTCAATTCCAATATTAATAAAAGCTGTATACGTTGTTTGGGAGTTTGCTTTATTTTTAATTAACACAAATACAAAATTTAAAAAAACATTATTTTAAAAAAAGAACTATTTCACATAAACCTCTGGTTTTTACTGGGGCTGGGGCAGTTCAACTTGATTTTTGGGGAGGGGGGTGCACCATAGTTGATGGGCGCTGTACGCAATATAGGCGTAGTTCTGTTAGTATAAGATAATAAGATGTACTTTGTTGATCCAAAATCGGGAAATTGTGTTTTTTTAATTCCGAACTTTTTTTAATTTATTAAATTTTCGGTTCCCCCCATAGATTGATGCCCTTAGCATTCGCCTATACTGCCTATGCCAAGGGCCGGCCCTGCCTCCAACAGTGCAACACAATAAATACAGAAAAACAGAAAAAATTGTTCAAGTAAATAGTCAATACAAAAAGAATAATAGTAAAAGAAAAGTGGAAAAATAAAAATTGTAAAAAAAGTGAAATCACAGTGTTTTGTTAATTGAATACAGTGTTTCAGGTCAAACCTTTAACAACACTTTAGGTATTACAGGTGCGTACTTAATCTACTTTGACAGAACAATACCAATCAGACCCAAACACGGAAAAATGTAAAGCAACTATTAACCGTCTCTTAAGATACAGTAGTCCAACTTAATAAGGAATTTTTGAATGATTCTGTCGAAAATATGCATTTAAAGGATATATACAGGATGTCAAACTGACAATGAAGAAATAGGTAACAACATATGGAAGCTAACATTGAAACCTATAAGTATAACATTGAAGTACATTGTCCTCAAATTAAGTTAGGAAAAGCTCTTGTGGTGGAAATATCTTATAAAAATAAAGATCAAGAGATTTTGTTTGATTATTTGGGGCGGGTCATCTCTAAGTGGCCGACCAAAAACAACAGAGCATGGAGACATGTCACTGTAGAGGCACAACATACAAAGATAAACGTTAAAATTACAGAACAATACAAACGATACAAATGACAATACAATACAAACAAAATACAATTAGTTTCACCAAACACAAAAGTTGTGCACTTGTACTTCTGAAGGTATTTGTATTTTACAAGGGGTAAATAACTCCAATATACTGAGTCATCTAGTGACTAGATGACTCAGTATGACAGTATTGTATTGCAGATTGTATCGGTCGTCACAAACCTCCCTTTCACCTGAATGGTCTTTATGCATTAGCACGCCCAACATGCTGCAACATGTATAACACAAGGGAAGCACAGATCAAAGATGATCAATTAAACATGATACAAGATAAACATGAGAGTGCCCTTTTGGGTGCCATACAATTGAGTAAATGAGCTCTAGTGGGACCTTAATGACGAAGGATGACCCTCCTCAGGGTTACTTTCTGTATGGAAAACATTGTGAAGTGCCAGCATACATTTAAAACAACTTGATCTCTCATTAAAAAGGCTAGTCTCTTCTTCTGTTCGTGTTGGAGGGTTTTGTTTTCTTCGTCCTCCAGTGGACCCGAACTAGTGATGCATATTTTATTTATGAGTCAAAGCAGAACATTTAACCATCATGGCCACTGCTTCTTACCTCCTGTAATTGGATATATGTAATCCTCCATTTCCTAACATCTCGTGTCTTTTTCTATTTTGTTAAGCTGGAAATCCGAAACCCTCTTTAATGGTCACACATGCAGAGCACACAGCACACAGTGAAATGTGTTCTCAGCTTTTAACCCATCCTAGTACCAGGAGCCTAGTAGGAGCTTTAGGTCAGTTCAAGAACTATGGCAACTATTGAAATAGTCGGGAACAGTGATTCATTTTCAATTATACCACGATGAATGCTGTGCTATTTCAGGAAAACTGTTGATGGTACGCTGGTATATCGAGTCATAAGAAGAGACTAACTGGCACAGGACAGGTGGAGACTAAGACAATATATACACACAAGGTAAGGGCCACAGGTGGAAACAATCAGGGCGGGGTAAACACTCACAAAGGCAGGAGACACATAGGGGCGGGGAGCACAGTGACCTGAAACGAGAGGGAAATGACAAGAGCTAATTTAAAGAATAAACCTTAACCAAGATCTTTCGAGACATGACATCAACCAAATTAATTAACTTCTAATAAAATATTCCTATTCAAGCGTCCATTTCAAAAAGTAGAAAAACAAGGTTTGTTCCACCTTGAGCAAAGGTGTTGGGAAACCTATTTGTAGGGGATTTGATGTTGTTTTATTAAAATGAAAACATGTGAACAGTTAGAAGATCTAAAACATGACAAGGGGCCACTAGCCACACCAACTTTAACCCTCAAATAGCTTTTAAAACGTCCTCCGGGAGGCGCCACAGATATCAAAGCAAAAACAAACTCAAAGACAGTTTTCTTCCATCAATCATGGCACTGAACTCTTGCACTATTACCCTAAGTCTTCCTACCTGTGTAATAACCAAGCGGCAAACTCTGGGGAACAGCCGGGAAGCCAATACGGAAGTGCCACACACTGCAGTTCATACATGGGCCGCTAGGGACTGGCTGCAGAAAGGAGCAATGTCCATAGACTCCCATGTTAAAATGCCCAACTTTACAGCAGAAAAAAACATGCACTCAACTCTGCAGAATTCTATGGGTGACGTCACGGACACTACGTCCATTTATATATACAGTCTATGGTAATAACGCATACATGTGCAAAATTATACACACAAACATATTTATTATGCTATACTAATTGAATTATTTCCTGCACTTCATTTGGATGTTATTTTATGTATGTATGAATGCTGCGTGTCTTTTTGGTATGTCTTTTCTGAATGTTTTGAAGGCACCTTAAAAGCAGTACCTTTACTCTTCTCGTTGTACTTGTATAATGACAATAAATGCTTCTATTCTCTTCTCGTGTTAACATTAATGTTTTACTTAATTTGTGCTTTCATTGCTTTCAACAGTTTTACAGTTTTGTTCTCTCTCCATTGGGATAACCATTAGCATTTGTTCCTCTCACGTGACAAGTCGTTACACGTCTGTGGGTCTTCAACGCTTGACCCCTTAATTAGATATGTACTAAATTGAGCTGCATAATCAAATGTGCGTAGTATAACATTATGGACAATCTTACACTAATTCCCAAAGGTTTTGAGGTGACTGTTATTTTGTATATATTTATTGATGTGTTTTTTTTGTATCTTAATGTGTGCACATTATAAATGTGTCTGTTGATTGTGTTTATATAGGATATACATATTTGTATTCTCACATTCGGGACTTTGGGAAACGGTATTTCGATCTCTCTGTCTGTACACACAAACTGAATGATTGACAATAAAGTTGACTTTAATGCACCCCCAAATATCATGAATATTCATAACATATATGGTGCATTAAATACAAAGCTATTAAAACAATATTGCTTAGCTTATAAAAGACTCCTTCCACCCTGGACACCTTCTGTTTGCTCCTCTGGTAGACGTTTGAGGTCCATCAAAAGTCGAACAAATGGACTCAAAAGCACTTTTTACCCCAGAGCCATAAGAGAACTGAATAAAACACTGAACTAGCACTACAACGCATCGCTTACAGACAAATTGCAACAGCCCTACAAGTCGTCATCAAAACATAAGTATTCCTTTATTTGTTTTTGTATTCATTAAGTGATCAACTCAGAGAGGAATATCTTACTACCTTTCTGTTTTCTAACATTGTGATCCCATTACAAAGGGCTGTAATAAAGCTCCATGTAACACAATAAAAACCGAAAGAAAAAAATCTGTTTCCCGTGTACAGTAGTATCTAAAAAAATGTGTTATTCATAGTTCCTTAAACAATTATACTATAATATTATCAATATTAAATGTAAACGAAAGTTGAAAAACCACAGTTTCTGTTTCATATTCCTCGATTGTAATGCTTATCTTGACACTGTCACTGCAACCGACCTTAAAGACACAGCTCAGTGCAATTGGATGTCCTTTAAGAGTTAATGCATGATAAATAAAATAGGTTTGCCATGAATCTACAGATGGATTTTTTCTATTTCAAGGCAGCATTGAACTGTTTTTCAGTTGTTAAGTTTGCTAATGTAATTTTAATAATGAATACTAAGTATGGTTTGGTAATTAATCCAGATTATTGCACAGTTGACTTAAACCATTTCTCTTTTGTCCCTATCACACCCAGCTGTGAGAAAACCAACCAGCCATGTACAGTTCATCATCATGGTCATCTTCATCTTCCTCCTCTGACGTAAACTCAACAAGTTCCTGCAGATTGTGGCGATGGCAGCGAGATGAAGTTCAAAAGGCGAGACGGGTCAGATAAAGGAGGCTGTAAAGGTGGCCAGACACCACCAGGTGAGATGCATGATTAAGATTTCTCAGTTTCCTGTTGGGGCATGTGCAAACGGCTGGAGTGATAGAAAACAAGATGTCATGTCCAATATGTTGTCAGGGTGGGGAAAATAGGACCCGCAGGTAAAAAATACAAAAAGGTTTGTTAACAAAAAGCTAGCTTTATTATAAAAAAGCCGAAGACATGAAAAACAAGAAACTAATTAACAGAAACAAAACCAGAGAGCACGACAGACTGGAACAAACGTACAGACGGGAACAGGCGGGAGACACGGACAAGCAGAGAGGAGCATAGGCGAGGCAGGGAACATGGACACGAAGAGACGACAGGTAGCATGGACATGAAACGACGACGAACAGACACGGAGCACAGGGGAAGACTAAATACACAGAAGGGTTATCACAGGACAAGACACAGCTGGGCAGGGCAGGCAGAAACACAAGGGCAACAGGTGAACACAATCAGACAATCAGACACACCAGGGAAACTAAAGACAGGAAGGCAAACACAGGAAGTTGGACCAGACAAGACAAGAAGGAAAACATTTCAAAATAAAAGGTGGAAAATGAAAACATAAATCCAAAACCATGACATATTTAGTAGCAATACCAGAATTAATGAGTACTCTGTCACAAGTATCAAAAGCAAAAAAGCAAAAATACACTTAACGTGCCAAAACTAAAAGGAATGATTTTGCTGAGTAGCCATTTTAGGAATAATTAAGTACATTGTTATTATATACATATTATAGCTATGCCTTATTTAGACACCATTTTAACGTTAACGCTGGTAAAGGTAGAGTTTATAAAACACATGTAGATACTGCTTTTGATTTCAGCAATGAAGGCATATTATCTATCAAATAATAATGCTTCATAATCTGTCTGTTTGTAATATTCCATCCATTAATGATTATATCATCTGATATTTGGGAAGAGTGTTACAGTAGAAATGGCAGAAAGTCTTGTTGCAATTTCCAGATATTGAAAGAGGCCCCTGGAGTTTCTCTGGTAATTATCAATAGCAGCAGTTAAGTGAATACTGTTCTAACAATACCTGTGTTTGTGTTTTGTATTGATTTCTCTGTTAGACAAGGTGGGTTCTAAAAACCCCCCTCCTTCTGCAACACCATCCATCTTCTCCCGCTTATCCGTGGTCGGGTCGCGGGGGTAGCAGTTCCAGCAGAGAGCCCCAAACTTCCTTTTCCCTGGCGACATCAACCAGCTCTGACTGGGGGATCCCAAGGCGCTCCCTGGCCAGCGAAGAGATATAATCCCTCCACCTGGTCCTAGGTCTACCCCTTGGTCTCTTCCCAGCTGGACGTGCCTGGAACACCTCCCTAGGGAGGCGCCCAGGTGGCATCCTAACTAGGTGCCCGAACCACCTCAACTGGCTCCTTTCGACGCGAAGGAGGAGCGGCTCAACTCCGAGTCCCTCCCGGATGACCGAACTTCTCACCTTATCCCTAAGGGAGACACCAGCCAATATTCTATACATTATATTATTCTGATTTAACGAGCGTTATCAAATACATCTATTGGAGTTAATAGAGGAGTATCCGTCTTTCAAATTAAGTCTAGTAGAAGTATAATGTCACAGAAAGTGTAGAAAAATCAGCCGAAGAAATTCTGAGGAATGCTAAAGAGACGCTAAAGTAATTCCCCTCTTTTAAGTTAGGTGGTTCAGCACTTCAAAGGTTATGTGAAATAGAGAAATATAAATAGGTTTTGTGCTCTTCTTTTAACGCAAACATCCTCTTTGGTGTCCCAAAATGAACAACCCTTGGCCCTCTCCTTTTCAATATTTTTGAGACACTCCAAATAAAACCATCTTTGTCCACGTTTAGAAATAAGATTCTGGACTCCAGTATTCAGAAGCTGTTGATGTCTGCTCGCTGTGCTGTGTGATGTCCGTCATGATATTTGGCTTCACGCTCTTCCCTGTGAAAATCGACTACCATGCCGTGAGTCATTCATTAAAACATGATCTTTCAATAAACTCAAAATCTTGTAAATGTAATGGAAAAATTACCGTGAGAACAAAGACGGGGAAAAACAACTCTAGCAATAACCCTCTGGTCAGGTTTGACTTTAAGCGGTGTATCCGTTTTCAGTATATGTTTGTATATGTGTATGCCCTGCAAGGATATTGTTTCTCGGATGCAAATGAAAGGAATTACCTTGCAGTCGGATAAGTGGAAGTTGAAATGAAATGTTTGATGAATTGTTTGCATTTGCCTTCAGGTACCGCTGCAAACAATCACACATGTATAGTGGTCAATAATAGGAAGAGGCATTAATGGTCGGATAGTCATTATTCCTGTAAAAGAAGTTGCTGTGTAACTCATGATAGAAAATCATCAGCTGTCCCTTCACACAAGACAGGCTTATGAATGTCCAAATATAAAGTGACACGTTGTCTAAAAAAGAGCATGTGTCCACAAACTGAGAGGTATTGTTTCAAAGAACAGGTAAAGATGGTCCTTTAGTTTAGAAATATTTCCAGTCTTTGTTAACTTATTTATGATGTAATTCATAATGTAAACATGAATACCATCGCACCCCAGTCTTTACCAAACAAAGTACCTGAGCATATTAGATCAGATTACATTTTAAATCCATAAAAGGAAAAAGACATATACCTACGATTCATCATTGAAGAGCCAAGAGAATGAGATTCAAAAAAACAAGCTGAAATAGAATAAGATAGGTATATAAACACATATATTAAAGTTATAAATACAAACTAAATACAGTTTGACAGAGGAGATTTGCTCATCCCACAAATGCATGTTCCTCTCAAATGTAGCTCCATTTAAAAGGGAAGTAAACAGGCTTTCCGACGGCATTAGATGTATTGCCAAGAAGCCTTGTTACATCAAAGACGTAATCTACCAAACACACATGTCCTTACTTTTTGTGTTAAGTTTATATATAGGATTGTTTTTGTTGGCCATGGTCATATGACGCACACCTGTTAGCCTGTTCCACAATTCTTCGTTTTCCGAGGCTAGGAAGGATTCTTGCCTCGCTTCTGAAGCAAGTGACTCGGAAGACGTGTGCTACCAAACAAGCGTCCTCGACATTGAGAAACACCCTGAGATTCTGTGTGAGTCGACATAAAGATTTGAACCAGTATTCTTCCATCTTGACTGTAGCACCCTCTCTTGCATCTGAAGGACACTGTGCTTGCTTGTGGGGGATGACACGGGACTGATTGGTCTACTGGGGGTATGCTTATTGAAGGAAGGGCGAGTGAGTGAGAGAGAATTTTGAATGAGAGCGTGGGAACCAGCGTCCTTGAAAGAACTTGCGCTGAGCTTCATTTCATTTTTTTTTACAGAACTGAGTACTTTTTTCCCCATCTGCGTACAAAACGTAAAGGGAAGGCAAGCACCTTTCAACACAAGGCAATTCAAAGTACAACAATGAAAGACATTAAGAAGAGCATTAAGGAACATATTATAAAATGGCATTTAAAAACACTCATTTAAAAGCTATATAATAAAACATGAATAAAAGTTACAGTGCAGTGTGAGATACAAGGCTGTTTTTGGCGCAGTGGTTAGAGCAGGGGTCGGCAACCCCTGGCACGCGTGCCTGCATTGGCACGCGGCACCGTAACCAGTGGCACACTAGGAATAAGTGGAATAAGTGTGCACAAATATTTAAATTGTATTTTCGGATCCTGAACGAAGCCGCCGCCAGAGCGCGTCTCCCCGTTACCCGCAGAAGGAAGCCATGCATGCAACGCAGCCCCGCTCTCTTTAACTCCAGGTGACTTTCTGCCGCTTTCCTCCGTGGTGCTGATCGTTTCACCATAGAGGAAAGCACTTCACTAATTGCAGTACCCATAAGGAGCTGTACAAATGCCGCAGTTTTTGCGTGGCTGTGTATTTAGTTGAAAGCCCAGTGGCGATCTGCTCATCTCTCATCGAAATAATATGCTACAAAGGGGCGGACTGGCCATCTGTGTGTTGAACTTTCCTGTCGGCTCCCAGACCGTAGTCGAGGAGGGCAGAAGCAACAAGCTTCAGGTGCAATAACCCACTTTAGCTTCAATGACTGGAGAGAGGCGAGCTCTTCTTGGGAGGCCGTTGCATTTATTTAGCTGTTCTTCTGTTTCACAAAATACATCACAGACCTCTGTTTCTCTGCTTCCTCGTTTCTCTTCCAGAAACATACACACTCCCTCACTGTCGCTCTACCATCCACAAACACGTATGCATAAGCCACACCCCTCTCTCTCTCTCTCTTAAAGGGACAGCGATCTCATCTCACTCTGCGTGACCCTAATATCATAACATGTGTGTTCTGGAGAATCACAGAACGGACAATCGTTCATATTATTATGCCGTTTAAACCAATTATTTTGTTTGTTAAATTCGACATCATGTAAGTTGCGCTGACAGGTCCACACACTGCTTCCCCGCAGCGAGGCTCCCCCGCCCTCCTGCTGATAGTTAACGAGCGTCAAGCTCCTCAACCCCCCCCCCCCCCCCTTGATAATTCTCGATCGTTGGCACGCTGATAACAATTTTTTTTCTTAAATGGCACTTCATATCAAAAAGGTTGCCAACCCCTGGGTTAGAGCGTTGGTCATCAGATCAAGGGGCGTTGATGAACTCCAGTTCGAATCCCGCCTCGGCCGCCACTGCGTCAGGCCGTTGTGTCCTTGGGCAAGACACCTTACCCGCATTTGCTCCTGTGGGTAATGTCCGCAGTAATGACTCTTACATGTCTAATATGTGTAATGTGTACTTGTAATGCGCTTTGAGCACCTGTAAAAGCGCTCTAATAAAAAATGTAATGCATTATTATTATTATTATTATTATTATTATTATTATTATTATCTGAAATTTTTAGCTCTGACTCTCAATCATTGCTCACTTTATAGCAGAAATAGTTTTCTTTGACCTCACTTTCTTTCTACTTTCTTTTTTAACTGATCCTTTAGTTATTTCAAGTGTTTCATGCTAAACGAACCCCCCTTTGGAAAATTCTAATCTGCAACCCAATATTCAGAAAAATTCAATGGATTTGTGTAGCTTATAAAATGAATTTGCTACCAGACATTCATGTCTTTTGACTTTCCGTTTGATAGGAGCGTCCTAAGGTTAGTTTATAAAGGGCGTCTAACGGCCAGCCGGAGTCCACTTCAGACCTGATTGCATGGATCTCAGTCAGAGAGTGAGAGGTGGAGGAAACAACGTGTCTCACCTCCTCACTATTTCTAGACAGGTGTGACAGCTCTCCCTACGACCAGATAGCTGTGGCACAACAAGTGTGGAGGACAGTCTAACTTGTACTTATATAAAGCATCACTTTGACTATCAGTCTTAACAAAAAGCTCAAAACATATTTATACAAATTCACCTTTTTAGAAGCTAGCTGTTGCACTTTCTCAATGCACTTCATCGTAAACTGTCACCTGGTTTTGTGTAATTATTATTATTATCCCATCGCTGTTATTACTATTATGTGTAACCACAGGGTGAATTTGCACTATATCCTATATGTTATTGTTGTTTTCTTTATGTATTTGTCTTTTACTGGGAACTGTATTCTATGTAATATAAATTCTTCTGTGACTTTAAGAGATGTCAACTGTCTACTGTGAAGCCCCTAGGACTGCGATTCTTGTATGAAAGGTGCAATGTTATTTATTTACTTGAATTTGGTTTAATTTATATTTGTTGTTTCATTTTTTTTTCATTTTATCTTTAATTAGTTTTATTTTTATTTTATGCAAGTTCATCGAAGTTAAGGAAAGAGCAGTTCAAAATATGATCAATAGCATGAACCACATAAATAACATGGACCTCTTCTGTGTCTCAATTTGATGGCCAGTCCCGTCACGAGTCACCTTTCCTTTGTAAAATATGCCTTTGTAAAAGACATCACCTTGGTCTTATTGAAATGTGAGTCAGTTTAGTGTGTGTACGCTTTTCATTTCTCTATGCGAAGGAGATGTGTTGCACTGCGTGAGGCAAATGGTGGTCACACCAGATACTGACTGGTTTTCGGACCCCCCCAATAAAGCAAAACTGCACGTTTCAGAGTGGCCTTTTATTGTGGCCAGCCTAAGGCACACCTGTGCAATAATCATGCTGTCTAATCAGCATCTTGATATGCCACACCTGTGAGGTGGGATGGATTATCTCGGCAACGGAGAAGTGCTCACTATCACAGATGTTTTCAGATTTGTGAACAATATTTGAGAGAAATGGTTATTTTGTGTTTATAGAAAATGTTTTAGATCTTTGAGTTCATCTCATGAAAAATGGGAGCAAAAACAAAAGTGTTGCATTTATATTTTTGTTCAGTGTATAAAAGATCCTCTATCTATCCATCTATCTTCACCACTCGCTATCAAACTAACTTTGTATTTCCAAGCAGGAGATTTGTGAGGGAAAACAAACAGAAGTCACTTCAGGAAACACATTTTCACTTCAATGTTTTTATTTATCGCGCAACATGAAACAATATTGTGGGGTTTTTACCACATACACTATGTATTCACATAATACACCATACAGCTACAAAGAGAGAGACTGAACAAAAACACTTTTTTTTTTTACATACTGCATCCTTGACATGAAAAATAAAGAACCAAGAACAATCCTAAAACTCAGAAAGGAATGTAGCTGCCGTTGTGTAGGTTCATCTTTTTTTATCGTACGGGGCCGGAGTCCAAGTCTCAGAGTGTTCAACAATTAAATTATGTGTCCTTTAAAAGTGGCCATACACAGTGAGATGTAAATCTGTGTGTGTGTGTGTGTGAGACAAAATATACAAGCTGTGAGGAATAAAAAGAGGGGGTGAGTAGAGGAAGTGCATGAACAGGGAGAGGAAGGGAGGTTCTTGTTTTGATCTTCAGTTAGTACATTTCAAGAGCCTTTGGTTCTTGCGCTGCACCAAACCCGGATAACAATCTCCATTATGATTCTATATCTAGTTTGAATGACTTCAAGTACAATATGCAATGAATATTAATCAGAGAGCTGTTTGAGCGCCCCCTGGCTTCACAAAGAGATGTACATTTGTAGCATCGTAATAAAAGACTTTTCACAAAGTCAGCACCAGGGCAGCTTCCCCTCATGTGAAACTGCTTGAATCAAAAGTATACTTCTCCTGACATTCGAAGAGCTCAGAAAAATATTTGTGGTATAATTTTTCCCCTCGCAATTTTACTTTTAACTTTTTTTTTAAACACAGTGAATTTCAAGGTGTAGCTTCATAGCACCAGCTTACCAACCCCCAAATCTCAGAACCATAGAAATGTACAAAGTTATTAAGATATCACATACACTGTATCCTCAGCACCAATCGTTAGGCAAGTGTGTGTCTGTGTGTGTAATGTGGGCCATGCATTCGGGCTAAAGAGTCAAACTGCACCAGTGAAACTACCGTTGTTCATGATTTTTGATCAATTGTTATAAGCTAAACTTGGCATAAAAACTTGGCATGATTTTTATGCCAAGTTCATACGTACTAGTATGCGAGCTATAGTAGATAATCGTAGATACGTTCAAACGCGCAGGGAGGCCGTCTCTTTCCTGATAGGCTAACACAACTGACAAAGATACCTGGGCTTATTACTGGCTAAAACATCGCCCACTGATCCCCTCAGACTGACTCCCTTACACCCCCCCTCTGGATGTGGTTCTGCACATGATCCACGGTAAAATGAATAAAGGGAAACTCTTCTGATATTCGGGGGAAAAGTTTGAAAGAGAGATGAGAAGATAGATGTAACTCAATTCTGTACACCGCTAGTTAGCTTAGCATTAAGATAGGAAACAGCTAGCATGGCCTCTATAAACGTATAAAGCTACATTGGTTGTATTTGTTTGATCTATGTGGTAAAAATCGAGTTAGGCCAAATGATTTAAGTTGTTAGCTTTCTTTTAAAAAGACAAAATGCATGAGTAAAAGCATTTGAACAAATCGTTTATCATTGAAAAATGACATTAACACCAATTTGTTCTTATGGTTATAACTTGCATACGATTTTATTCCTTGAAATATGAATAATTTCAAACCCATTGTAGAATAACCATGATAGTTGTCCATCCTTATGCTAAGATAAGTTCGAGCTCCATATCTAACATCTCATCTTCTCTTCTAGCTCTCTGAAAGTGAACAGGCAGATTTCCCATAACGTCACGCTGCTCCTTTAAACCACAAACCGCTCACATGTACGGCTCCCTTTTAAGATGTTTAAACACAATTAAAAAAGTGTTTTAAGCTTCTTAAATACTTGTTGTCGACATGACGGTGTGGTCCCTGTGGGGGAACCTCCAGTTGCTTAAAGGGAAGTGTAGTTTCATGCTTTCATTATGAGTTAGTTTGATAGAGGGAGGGGTCTCTGTCAGTTGACATGCTGACGAGGGGTACAGTACTAAGGAAAGCAAACAGCAGTGTTACTAAGCACACATTTACACACAACACACGTGTTGCTCACTGTTGTTGAGGGCTGTCAGAGACTTCAAAATACCCCCGTGTCATTCATGGTTTAGTTACTATCCTCACCAGTTAAATAATCTTACCTAAATATTTTAATATTTACATTTGTATCTCTCTCTTGAGAAAAAAACCAAAAGAACAAAAAAACTAAGCTTCAAGTTGTCAATAACCGGCTCTTTCTTTTCGTCATTAAAATCAAGATTAAAAGTGCTTTTATAAATCTTTTCTTCTCTATGTACAATTTGTATTAGCTATATAAAAAAACAAAGACGAAAAAAAAAACATCAAAGACAATCATCATCATCACCATGTAGTAATAAATAAGAGTACAAAATAAAAAAGGAGGTTTAAAATGAGTGTGGAGGTCGTGAGCGCGTCTCGGCCCTCAGTAGCACGTTGTGATGGTGATACAGTGTCTCTGCAGAGAGGACAGAGCTGGAGACGCTCAGAGAGGTAACACCACCCCCCAGCATCCAGGAGTTAGCCTGTTCCCAAATCTACTACTCGCTCACTTTCATTGCAAGTACACCATGTGACCGTTTCAAATGGATCACGTGGTTGCTGCCTGAAATGTAAAAGGAGTGATTCTATCCCTCAGATAGTCTCTCTCTTTGGCTTTTCTCTCCCACGCACCCTGGCATTGGAGTCATTTCAGACTCAATGCCAGGGTGCCAACTCCTAGAAGCTACAGTCGTTTGTTTCCAAGGTTTCCTTTCTTTCTATTTCTCTGTCAACGGTTTACTACTTATGCACCAAATGATTTTCTCAGCAATAATAAAAGCACCTCAAAATAAACCAGAGACTCTCACTTTGATTAACAGGCCCTGTGGTGCCTGCTGAAGGACGCACCCCCCCCCCCCCCCCTCTGCTCGAAGATGACAGCACCATGCAGAGGGAAGGCCCTTCACAGTAAATCAAGTTTGATAGGAGAGCACCAGAGTGTGTAGGAGCACCACTATCAGGTCTGAAGCAAACCCAGGAGGGGCATCTCTAGACGTTATTCACATTTGTGCCACAAGGGGACAACTTTTACCTCTAGCTGCATTTCAAAGGCCCATGCACGGTCAGCAGGAAGGGAGCGAGACCCCCCCCCCCCCCTGCTGGCGGTGGATGGGTAAAGCAGCAAAGCTTGCAGGATGTTTGAACACACCGCTTTGACACTGCTGCCCTCTAGAGCTTACAGAGAGATGCTCACCACTACTTCAATGTAATAGGAAGAAAACCTGTGCCACCAGTTCTGTCTCTGTGCGGTAGAAGTTGCAGATCTGGGTCAAGTGGCATTTGCAAAAAGTGTCACTTATTTCAGCCTTTGTGGGGCAACAGTAAAGTTACAGGAACAAATGGCAAGCAAACGATTCCTTTTGCACAAAGGACAAATGTCTCGAAGCATTACATCATCACTCAATCAATCGATTCACTTGCCAACGCTGTTTGAGCCAGATTAGAGTCAGAGCACCGAAGCACAGCACCAAGTGCCGTGAAGAGTAGTCGAAGGAATGAGAATTGATCAGAGCTGGAAGTTGAGCACCAGTTGGAAAAAGCTGGAGGGGTGCCGAAGAGGAGGAGCACGTCATCTAACGGCAAGACAAGCGGCAACTTTCTGTCCGAATGTGGGTTCAAATGTCAATTGCAATTGTTCTAACCTGGGCAGTGTTTGATTTGGATTCACTTTTAGAGTGCTAGGGGATCAAAAGCAGAACCAAGGGCCGCTCTTCAGCTCTAACATCAGAGACGCAGCCTTTTCATGTGTCCTACTTCTTACTGCGACCACATCAAAAAGGTCAACATTAAAGTCCAATTGTTTGGGCAACTACAACTGTGATTTCCTCGATACTGCTTTGACAGCAGAACCCACTTCTATCGATCAGACAACAACAGAACATGTTCTTGTTGCAAATGATGCTAGGAAAATGCAAATGGTGAAAATTTGAAGCAAATACCGAGATAAAGTATATGCAAGTGCCAGGTTATAGCAAATATAATATAATGTATTCGACAAAAGTGCTGCTGGTGCACTGAATCATTCCAGGTAATGACATGATGATATTAAACAAGTTGATAACAATTGCAATGATCTTTTATCGAAGTCTAAACTGCCTTGAATTCAAAGATGCGTATCAATAATTAGTCAAATAAAGATAGGTATCTAAGGCTTTGTATACATATGTGTACGGATGATGACTTTGCGCGTCTCTTGCCGGGCAGATAGCGTCTCCTCCTCGAGGTACAGCTGGAAGTTTGACAAGAACAAATCGGAAACAGAAAAGGTTACACGTTTTCCAAACACGGAAAAAGCAAATGTCTGACGGACTCAGACTGATTGATTTAAAAAAATACATAACCAAAAAAAACAAACAATCACATCATTAATAATAACATTAATGACAACAGCAATAATAAAAAAACAAGTCTTCATTATAATAATACCTGTAATAACAACATTGACAGTAACAATAGCAATCATAATAATATTGATAATAATAGCAATAATTCGAATCATTCAAATTCTATGAACAAGAAGAAGCAAATGGAGTTCCTCTCCGGGGACGAGAGAGGCAGAGCACCACAGGCAGCGTGTCGGAAACACCTGCCTGACATGAGGTAAAAAACAATAAAAACATCCCCTCCTCCAAGTGGACTGTGAAGGGGGGGGGGAGATGCCAGACTGCAGGACGGCTGAGAGACATTCATCCACCCTGTGTGTGTGAACGTCCGCCCTCAGACAAAGTGGCTGTAGGGCCCAGTGAGACGGGTGAAGGCATAGGGAGACACAGTCACCATGGAGGAGGTGTGGCAAGTGGGGGCTAACCGCGTCACCGGCCCCTCCCTGTTGTCTTTAGATTGTCCCGGTCCTGGGCTGGCGCCGGCCGCCGTCGTCCCCCACTTGCGCTTCTTCGAGAGCGCCTTGATCTCCTCCTGGGAGAGGCCGAGCAGCGCGCCCTCCAGCTGCCGCTGCCGCGCCCGCTCCGCCAGCAGCTTCATCTTAGCCTCCCAGATGGCCAGGCCGTGGTTGGGCTGGTTCAGGTTCTTGTGCTGGTAGAAGACCAGGGAGATGCGCGTGGGGTGGGAGCGATCAGGCTTTTTGAGCGGAGTGGTGGCGTGCAGCTCCCGCCGAGCGCACTCGATCAGGATGGAGCCGTGGGTCGGGGCGACCGCCACACCCCCGATGTTGTTGTCCAGGAAGTTGTGCTCGCTGTCGGACCACTCGTCCTCGTCGCGGCCCTTGTTGCTCTCGGCGTCGCTCTCTGCGGGGCCGGGGTTCCAGCTCGCCTGATCCGACTGCTGCAGGGCGTCGGGGAAAAGGCGGCCCTCAGGGACGGGGGACGGCATGCTGCCCGCCAGCGAACCTCCGCACGACTTCCACGATTTCTCCTGCAGCCCGAGGGGAGTGGGACACCGACTCTCCTCCGTCTTGGACCAGATCTTGTCGGGGTAAGCTCCTGCGGGGTTGCTGTGCTTCAAACCGGGGATGAACGCCGGCCCCATGGCCCACGGGTTGGGCTGAGGGCTGGGGGCCGGGCTGGGCCAGTGCTGAGGTGTTCCCGGACGGGGAGACCCCTGGTGGATGTTACCTGGGTGTGCTGGGACGAGATGAGGGGATGGAGATGGAGAGGGGGGTATCTGGAGTGATGGCGACGGGGCAGGGGATGCCATCCGGGGGTTTAAGCCGGGGTAGGACGTCCACTGCTGGGGGAACGGCTGCTGCTTGTCGGGGGTCATCAGCGAGGCCTCGGGGGTGATACTCCCATTGAGCTTGTGCCCAGGCCAGGGGGCCGGCTGGGGGGTGGTGCTCGGTGTGTTAGCCTGGCTCTGCATCGGGTTCTCATACACCGGCATGTCCATAGGCTCCTGTTTGATGAGCGGCGTGCCTCTGTTGGAGGAGTCGGAGCAGACGGAGGAGGGACGGGACTGGGTGTAGTCCGCAGGCTGGATGTAAGCGCTGTGGTTCGGGTAGTTGGCGAGCTCGGGGGGGTTCGGGTAGGACTGCGCCAGCCGGGCCTGGAGACTCTGAACATCCGGCTTAGTGTCCACCGGGACAGGAGTGCCGCCCTGTTTGGGCAAAGAGCCGTTTCGACCCTCGTAGGTCCTCAGCTTGGGGCGGAAAAGTGCATTGGCGGGGTAGTTGTAGTAGCCATAGTGCCTTGCGGGCAGATTTGGGTGGAGACCGTTGACGGGGTCGGGTGCAGAGGGCTGGCCGGTGGGGGGGGGGCCTCCCCTTGCATAGTAGGCAGGGTGGGGGTACCTGCTGTTGAAGGGGTCTGCTGCCTGCACAGGGTATCCATCCATTGATCCGTTGAAGGGCTCCTTCTTGATGTTGGGCTTCACCTCTTGTTTTATAATTGCTGAAAGTTTAAAACACAAGACAAGGTCAAAACAAAACAAACTTCAAATGCATTTCAGTTTGTAACGTTTGAGCTTTCTGTTTAGTGTTAATGAGATACTTTACAATCTTTGCAAGGTAATCAATTCCCACTAAAATAACTTACTGCAACATCGAGGATTGAGGAAGAGCCTTTGGTTCATTAAAACACCATTTTGGGAGAGATTAAATACCTCTTTATTCAACACTTTTGTATTTTACAAAGCTCTTCAGTTATCTAAAATGAAACAATATCTACAAAGCCACCGCTGGAATCTAATTCTATAAATATATGAATGTCGCCTCAATCTCCAACTGTGCAGAAAGCCAGGTTTAGATATATGAAAGCCGTGCAGCGCTCACATCATGAATGAATGTTCGTAGTACTATGGCTTTTAATTTGGGTTAACTTTCAATTCTCACTGGTATCATTGTCCATGTTTTACTGTCTTTTTTCTGTTTTGTTTTTATTTTAAAATTGTTTTATTTGAACCTATTTTAATTTCTTGTGAGCTTTAATTTAAGGGAATTTCATTAGGATCACTTCATGTGTTATCTTGTTCTGTATTTATTGTAATATTGTTGTTGTGTTCTGTAAAGCACTTTGGAAGGTGCTCTACAGATAAAGTGTATTATCATTATTCCTTACCGCCCTGCTGAACATCTGCTCAAACGACAATTTCAGTCATGAGTACCAAAACATCATCTTACCTTTATTGCCTGGGGGGTGAGGGGACCCCGTGACGCAGACCTCTGCCTTCACCACGGTTTTCTCCGGCGTCTCCCCCGCCTGCTGCAGGAGTTTGTTCTTCTTCTTCTCTGAGTTTGCCTTCTTGGCCTCCAGGCGGCGCTGTCGGCAGGACTTGGCCGGTTCGGGCAGCTTGCGCACGGGTCGTCGGAAAGCCTGCAGCACGTGGATGGCTCCCGTCTTCATCTTCATCCGCTGCCCCTCCTCGCTGCCAAACTCGTCCGTGGGAGAGATCCTGTAGAGAGGCAGCACGTGCAGCTGCTCGTCCTCAGGGACACCCTTCACCGCGCGGTTGTCCTCCTTCGTCAACGTACACACCTAAAACACAGAGAGAGGGAGAGTAGATTAAACTATCTCTTTAGCTTTACTAAAACCACCGGACTCAGGGACAGCTTCACCCCACTGGCCATAAGACTGTTAAACACCGGAACCTTTGACACAACTTCCATAACATTCACCCAGGTACAGGGATGGGCAGGGTGTTTGGCTGTATGTATCCATGTATGTGTATGTATATATGTGTGTATATGTATATATGTCAATCAACAAGTAAAGCAGATTCATAATAATAATAACAATAATAATTAATAATAATAATATTGCTAATTATTTATAGATTATAAATAAATAATTTAGGAACAAGGGGGTGAGTAAATAAGTTGTACTTCTTCTCACTCCTTTTCGAACACTAGATGTGGGACTGTTTATGTTGCTAATGCTGTTGTTGTTGTTGTTGTTGTTGTTGTTGTTGTTGTTGTAAATGTCACTTTGTTTTGTTTTCTCTTACATGAATATGCACTTCAGCATTTTTTGTTTTTGTAATAATTTATTTTTACTTGTTCGAAATAAAATGTATCTATCAATCAATATATAGCAATATTCCGCTATTTATATTATATTTGATTTACTTGCACTATTATCTGTGTTATTGTGTTGCACTGTTGGAGGAGCCTATGCACACATGACGATAAAAGACTTGCATCTTGAAAACATATGCATTCGTCCCACATAGGGGACATTTACGTCACAGCAAAAGCCGTGAGACAAAAAATAAAACACTATTAGATGAAGGGCATGCATAATAATATGTATTATGAAATAAATGAAGTGTAACGTGTAGAATGTAGTTGGTAGAAGCTAGATAACAGAGGTAAAATTATGCATTACTTACAGATTCTTGTTACAGTAATAACATTGTATTATATTCTTAATTCATCTCAAAATACCCCGATCTTACCACTGTGCAGCCGTTGTACAGGTTGTGCTGGTCCTTGTGAGCGTGTGCACAGAAGTCCATGCACGCGGTGACTCCGGAGAACGGCCGGCCTTCCTTCAGTCCCAGCCGGCACTCTGGAGCCTTGGACTCAGTCAGGCACTGAGGGAGAGGACAGAGTTTACTACACATATCTACCTTATGTCCTCTCTTTCACAGTTTAAGCTGCTCCTGTCTCGCCCTGCTGATCAGGTTAAGCTTTCTATTTTATAATATGCGCCCTCTTTATACCTGTCTAATTTATTGCTGCTACATTCCCATTTGAACAATTGTTTATGTTTATTGCTATGTTCTAATAGTGAGTATTGTATGTACCGTTGCTGTCCTTAGAAAAGCCAAAGTAAATGTTTCCCCCGGGTGAACAATAAAGTCTATCTAATCTCATTTCCTCACATTCATTCAAGATAAACACACAAAAGAGCACTTCAGAGGTGTGACACATTGTAAAAGTAAATGTCTTTTACACGGAAACGCATACGAAACGCAAACGAAGCGGATACGATAACAAAAAAGTATATTCCGTTCACACGAGACCGCTCGGGAGCGCTGGAGACGCTGTAGTACATATGCCGGGCCTGTAAGTGGCGCTGTACTTCCGCACGAGACCGCTCGAAAGCGCTGGAGAACAGCACATTAGTCTTTTTGCAAACAAGAAGTGTTGTTACAATATGCCAACTCTGGATTAATAAAGTATGTATCTATCTATCATGTGAACGTCTTGAGGATTCTACTCATTGTGTGTGAAGACGATTATAAGTGTAGTTGTTTTCGGTAGACATGTGTTACTGTTTAAAAACTATGGTTGGTACTTGCTACGAATTGAACTGTTAATGTTGTTGCACCGAACTATCACTGAAACTTTTAGCAGTGAGTCATTTTCTATCAATTACCTAATCCTCGTAGCTCTAATTAGGACCTGTTGCTTTTTGGGAAACTGCGTTCGCTCACTGTGTTAATACACAACGGTTTAAATGAGAATAGTTGACAGAAGCTACAAGAGGGCACATTGTTACCTCCAGATCATTTGTTCTGCTTTAAAAAAAATGGAAAGAAAGTATTCTTGCACTGAACCTTAACCTTTGAATAGCGTGACCCCCCAAGTATTTGACTTTCCAACTCACCTGGTTGCTGTATGCCTGCGGAGCCAGCTGCTTGTACAGAGGAGCCAGTTCTGTCGCCAGGTGCTGCAGGTTAACCCCCAGTTTTTCCTCCTGAAGAGCACAAACACAGATCAGAACTTTGTTTATTCCACACATGTAAACTTTACAAAACATGTACACTTGTTTGTTGTTGTGTATAGCGCATGGTGGAAAGGAGCAGGGAGAAGAACATCTTATTTCACCTTCCCCTTACCATAACAAAGTAGAATAAAAGCAATATTCTTTCAGTCACAGTTGCTTACAAACACAGGTTTTCTGTCTTATCACGTCATTGTGTATTTTGGTTTATTGTTGTCATTGCTACTGTAATGGTCTTTTTATGATATTATCATTATTGTATTTTATATAGCACCTGCATTTGTGCTCATTATGTTCTCCTGTCATTGTGCTATGTGTGGGAAAAACAATAATAAATAACTTCCTACTGTCTAATTAAGCTTTCTTTATACATTTTCTTAAACATTAAAATGTTCTTTCAGCCCTTTAAATCATTCGGCAAAGAATTCCACTTCTTTACGCCAACTACAGTAGTACGTGCAAACTGATGCTTGAAGTTAAAACAAACCCTAAAGCCACGTAAAGTTTACCCAAGACAACAAAAGGGACTAAAGTGTGAAATAAAACGCGTACCTGTTCAGGGCGCTCTCCTTGCAGCCTGAACTTGCGCGGGGTTTTGCTGCGGGCGTATTTGCAGCCGTTGAAGTACATACTCCAGGAGCACCCGAAGGAGAAGGAAGCGCCGCAGGTCTCCATGTCTTTACCCTGACACGCACAGGTCCGACTGCAGGGGGCGACAGGGAGCACGCTCTCGGGGTCAGGCAAGTTTATTTATACAGCACTTTTCAACACAAGGCAATTCAAAGTGCTTTAAAAAAAAAAAAGACATTAAGGGCATTAAACACATTAAAAAGTAAAGATAATAAAACATGAATAACAATACAGGTACATGAATACAAGTTACAGTGCAGTGTAAGATGTAAATAGTTCAATTAAAAGCAGCGGCAAAAAGAAAGTCTTCAGCCTGGATTTAAAAGTAGTCAGAGTTGCAGCGGACCTGCAGGTTTCTGGGAGTTTGTTCCAGATATTTGACAATACCCCGAACCAAATTCTCACATTCCTCTAACCCCTAGCCTTCCTGTGAACTTACAGTTCTTTTGACGGTTCGCTAACCTTTTTATATTCCTTTCATTATTCTCTTTCAATCGTTTTGCTGTTACCCGTACCCATCTGTGACCTTTAAATCACTTTCCTTTGAACCCATCCTAGTACCAGGAGGAGTCTAGTACCAGGAGCAGTGGGCAGCTATTGTACAGCGCCTGGGGAGCAATGGGAGTGAGGGGTGAAGGGGGGTGTCCGGTGCCTTGCTCAAGGGCACCACGGCAGGGCAGGAGGTGAACCTGTCTCTGCGGTCCTGCCTTGGGTCTCGTCATGCTGCTTCCCTGATGGCTTCCTCAGGATTGTAGCTGACATCCTCGTGGATTCATCTTCTTATTAAAGACACATGCATTTCCTAACATTCGGTCTATTTGCTGTAAAATGTATTATCTCTTGGATTTACACACGGCATCTATTGCACGTCTGTCCGTCCTGGGAGGGATCCCTCCTCTGTTGCTCTCCCTGAGGTTTCTCCCATGTTCCCTTTAAACTGTGGGTTTTCTCTGGAAGTTTTTCCTTGTACGATGTGAGGGTCTAAGGACAGAGGGTCTAAGGACAGAGGGTCTAAGGACAGAGGGTGTCGTTTTTCTCATACTGATATTCTGAACAATCTGTGCTGTTGTTGCTGAAAAGTGTCTCTACTGTAGGCTATTTTTATTATATGTACAGCACTTTGGCTCCACCAAAAATCGTTTAGAAATGTGCTATATAAATAAAACTTGATTTGATTTGAACTGGGACCTCTCCAAGTAGCAGTCCACACTCCATATTTTAGGTCTGGTCGGGGACTTGAACCTACGACCCTACGGCTCCCAGTCCAAGCCCCTACTCAGACCCGGCGGCAGACATACATCTCTGGGCGGGCAATATTAAAAATAAACAGTAGTACAGCCGAGTGCAGCATGAAAGGCCCACCACGACACTTACATTCTGAATTGTCAACGGGGGGGGAGGGAGCCGCTCGTGAATTGTTGAAAGAGAGGGGTTTTAGGTTGCCATAAGGCTGTTGACGGTCTTATGTAGCCTATCCATTGGTTGGTTTTGTGGCACATTTGTAACGCTGTGCCAACTTGGGCAAGCACGCAGGCAAACTTGAGCGCACACAGGGTGGAGAGGTGGAGTGAGGTTGAGCGATGGAGAGAAAGGGAGAGAGAGAGAGAGATTGAGCGAGGCAGAGAGCCTGTGCAGCGGTCTGCTTGCTTGCTCGTTGGTAACGTAGGCCTAACTGGTTTCTTCTAATGTGCTGCATCTGGCGCTGAGTTGCCATATTCCTTTCGTGAACCACTAGCAAGAGTAAACTGACTGGCTGCTGTGCCGCATCTCACTCAAAAACCCACACGACTCAACCCAGCGAAAAACCAGTCTTGCGCGCAGCCTTTCATTCAGAATTTCATAGTAAAATAAAAAAATTATATTAAACTAATACAACAATAAATATTAGGACAAATCCTGGATGGGCGGGCCCGGCCCCATGGGGCCCGCCCATGGCGCCGGGTCTGCCCCTACTGACTGAGCCACTGATGATGTGTAACCTGTGCATGCTTTACATCCTGGGAACACTCTGTTTGAACTGGGCGGAGTGGGATGGAACATCACGGCAGAGAGAAATGTCTCAAGGGAATTTAGGGAAAAGAATGATACAACTTTTTTTGTTTTGTAATTTTCTGCTTTTCTAATTCATTTTATTGCATTTTGTGTCTTTGTATCTGTTTATGTTTCTTTGTTTGTATGCTATAGTTTTTTGTAAATGGTACAGCGTGTTTGAGTATTTAGAAAAGCGCTAAATTATTATATCAGGAGTGCAAATACAAGCTCTTATTCAACCGTATTGGACTGGTCACTGAATCTAAAGTGTAATTATCTGGTGTATTTCCGGCAGTTACTTCTTAGAAGTGTCGTAAAACACATATATTTACTTTATCTTGTGTGTAAGACAAACAGATACAAGTTGACCTCATATATGATCAGTTCATCAGCTTATACAGTTTGAAAGTAGAGTACTAACAGAGTGTGGCAGCAGCTGGTGAAGGCTTGCTGTATCTGGAACAGGTTAAACAAGGGTGTGTTCAAAATGCATAGCTTTCTGGAAAGACTGGTTCCCATCAACGTTTCGTTTTATGTACATACATCATTTAAAAGGTCAAATGTGGCTTGTTTTGGAATGACTTTTCATTGTCACAGATCTTTATTAGGGAGCATTTGGAGCCCCATCTCATAAGGTTTTATCCATGAAACTTACATATAAGTTGTATATTACAATATGTAAGTTTCGCAAGTTCTTGTTTTTGTAATCTTCCTAGGGTGTGGGAGGTAAGTTAGCCTTTTTAAACTAGTTTTAACATCACATATTCTGTACAGAAGTTCATGAAGTTGCCACTCAAATACATAAGAAAATGTTTTGCATACTTTCACTCTTGTCTTAGGTCCAAAAGGTTCTTATTAGGATGCCAAGAAAAACACTTAAAAAGCAGGTGCAGTTAAAACACAAAACGCTCTCTGCACATTCACACACGTATATTATAACCCAGGGGTGTCCTGAGTTTTTCCCCGAGGGCCACATACAGAAATATATTCGAAGGGCTGGGCCACTCCCTAGAGGAGAGGTTTATGGCCTCATAAGTGAAGTTAGAAGTCAGCAAAATCAAATGTAGGTAAATTATACTTGTTAGTTGCATATGCTTTAAGAAAAATGAACAGCCGACATCCCAGCTCTCCAGAGGGTTTCATGTGTTTTGATGGCAGCTCATTCCTCAAAACAGACGCCTCAGATTGCTTATAAGTGGAAATATGAATAGGTGTATTTCAAGGTTGTTATGTAAATATGTCATTGGGCTATTTTATCAACTTGTTAGAACATATTTTTTACTTTAATTGACTTAATTTATTGGAAATTGGGCTTATTAACACATGAACACGACTGAGTAATATATGTTTACAGATGTATTTAAGAAGTACAATACAAGACAAGCTCAAGTTTCATTTGTGGGCCGTATAACATTATACTTTTTTAATTTGATGAGGGCCGATTCAAAATGGCTTGCGGGCCGCATTTGGCCCCCGGGCCGTAGTTTAGACACCCCTGTTATAAACCCAAAGAGTGTCAGAGAGCACCGAGACGCTACTCACTCGTCGTTGAGGCCGCAGCGCCGGCTGGTGGCGTTTCCGTACTGAGTGAGGGTGTTGCTGAGCTCCTGGTACAGCTGGTCAGCGAGACCCCGCTGCACCCCCTCCCACGCCATGATGAGGATGATGATGTGGGCGTTCTCACAGTGGTGTCCGGCACGGTGACGCACCAAACACAGCAGCTTCTCCGTCTCACCGCTACGACGAATCACCTGACAGGAAGCAGAGGATTATAATTATTTTGCCTTAAAGGTCTTGAAACTTTCAGAGTCTCTTTCCACAGAGGGGACACATGTTGATGTAGAAGTGACATGAAGAAGAGGGGACACATGTTGATGTAGAAGAGACATGAAGAAGAGGGGACACATGTTGATGTAGAAGAGACATGAAGAAGAGGGGACACATGTTGATGTAGAAGAGACATGAAGAAGAGGGGACACATGTTGATGTAGAAGAGACATGAAGAAGAGGGGACACATGTTGATGTAGAAGAGACATGAAGAAGAGGGGACACATGTTGATGTAGAAGTGACATGAAGAAGAGGGGACACATGTTGATGTAGAAGAGACATGAAGAAGAGGGGACACATGTTGATGTAGAAGAGACATGAAGAAGAGGGGACACGTGTTGATGTAGAAGAGACATGAAGAAGAGGGGACACATGTTGATGTAGAAGAGACATGAAGAAGAGGGGACACGTGTTGATGTAGAAGAGACATGAAGAAGAGGGGACACATGTTGATGTAGAAGAGACATGAAGAAGAGGGGACACGTGTTGATGTAGAAGAGACATGAAGAAGAGGGGACACATGTTGATGTGGAAGAGACATGAAGAAGAGGGGACACATGTTGATGTAGAAGAGACATGAAGAAGAGGGGACACATGTTGATGTAGAAGAGACATGAAGAAGAGGGGACACATGCTGATGTGGAAGAGACATGAGGAGAGGTTAGGTTAAAGCAAAACTTTTATTTATGCTCACTGAATTTGCTTATTCTTAATTCCAATATAACATTTAAAACGTACAACTTGAATCAGACGCTGAAAAACCTTTATTAATGTCCTTGGGGAAATGATGGAAAAGCAGCAACAGCAGTTCACTCCAGGATAATAAGAATATAAAGTAACAGTATAAATATAACTAACGAGGAGGAATAGGTCGAGTAGGGAGGAGTTGATCAGTTGGTTGTGTTATGCATTTGAAAGACACAATGACAAACAGGTGATGTTACACGGCTTTTGGAAAGGACATCTGACACCTCTACTGAAATCTGACCGGCTGTGGTCACCGGACCCCAGTCCCAAATGTGCTTCTGACGCTTTACGTTTAATAAATGAGGAAGCTGAACAATGTACGGATAACGTATTTAAGCCACCTAGAAAAAGACCCATGTAAAGGAACATCTAAATCAGCTTTCATGTACGCACAAATGGAAATATTCACTGCTTTACCTTAAATTATAAAGCTTTGAATGGTTTAGCCCCAAAATACATCTCTGATGACTGATTTTAAATGCCATTTTCTTAATGTCTTTCGTTTTTTGTAAAGCACTTTGAATTGCCTTGTGTTGAAAAGTGCTATATAAATAAACTTGCCTTGCCTTGCCTTAAATACGGACAGTTATTAAGTCTATTCTTCTGACTCAAGCCGTGATCTATGCTCTCGCCAATAACACCACCACCAGACTCAATAAAATAAATAAGAATTGTATTCTGCAGAACATGGGAGTTGCTTGTTGGTTTGTGTAATTGTGTGTATTTGTTGATTTAAACGGTTGGATCCATCAAAGTGATGAAATAACACAAACTAACTCAAATATGGAGGCAGCGGTAGAACAGCAGCTCCTATGGTTTGTGTTTGAATCTGGTAGCGTTCAAAAGCGCTCCAATAATGGCTTCAGTTGCTCTTTGGCAGCAAGGTTAAGCTGTGAAAGTATTCTATATATAACAGACTCTTCAACTGATATGGATTTCTGTAGGTGGTAGCCTTTAAATTAGGTGGGTTTTGCAGCTGCCATGTCCACGGCAGTAAATACCTCTGCTAGTACGTGACTGCTTCTCAAACAACCAAAATCAAAAAACCACGCCTTTAATGTATTTTTTTACAATTTTTCCTTATACAAAGAAAGATAAATGATTGTTGATAAGTGTAAAGAGGAGGGGTGTATTATCCCCCCCCTCTTTATGTCTCCAGCACCAACACTCAGCAGGATGGCTGTTTTGAATCCATAAAGCCATTAGCAAGATGTGTCAGGGGTGACACCTGAGGGGGAGGCCTCCTGCTTCTCTACTCACTGTGGGTGACAAACCTGTCTAGGTGTCTCATTATACCCTCTCATACCCTCATTATACACACACACACACACACACACACACACACACACACACACACACACACACACACACACACACACACACACACACACACACACACACACACACACACACACACACACACACACACACACACACACACACACACACACACACACACACACACACACACACACACACACACACACACACACACACACACACACACACACTTGCTGCATAAATCTGTTGTTGATTGGCTGCCATTGTTGTCAGGTGTTCTCTCACTTGAAAACAATCAGGATTTGGCTGAGTTTTTGACAGACTGTCACAAATGTGTTTTTGAGAGTTAAAAGGCCAGTATTTTAAAATGGAAATGTAATAAAAGGAATAAGAAGAGACAATACTATGACTCTCAAAACTGGCGCTTCATATCCCAACGTCCCAGAAACCCCATCATCTCGTTCAAAACATCAAACCCATGTTAGATGTGATGCTGCTTACCCATTTAGCAATAGGACATCCATGTGAGCTCTTCCCCTCTCGGCCTGTGTAAACCACCTTCTCCACCCGGACGGCATCTCCTTTCTCTCCGTACCTGCACAAAAGAAAAAAGAAAATTCAGTGTTATTAAAGTTCATTCACAGCTGCAACTATTTTTATAATCTGTTAAAGAAATGTTTCATATATTTTAATTTCAAATACATGAAGATGTGTGTTTCTCTGTGTGTATTATCATATAAACTTAATATCTTTTGACATTAAAAGACATAACTTTGGACTTAAACTGGAATAGACATTGCTCACTATAAGTGTCAGTTTAAAGATGAGGAAAATAATACCTCATCAAATCCAATTAGCACTCAAACACAAGAAAACTGTAACCAGCCATATGGATCTGTGCTCCATGAATGTACTTACAACCGAATCAAACTTTAAAAACATGTCATGCTGCATATCAGTTCCAACAGTTTTGTGCTCCACATTGAACACATCAAGTTGACAGCTCAGATTAAAGAGGTGAAATATTGGCACTCAATAACAGGAACAGCTACAGACGAGACTGACTGTGTCAAACTGTATAAGTTTCCTTTTAGGAGGGTTATATCTAAACGCATAATTGTTTAACATTGTGGACGCAGTGGCACATCACAGCCAACCCCAGAAAAAATGGGTGTGAAAAATGCAATTTGTAACACCTGCAAGTCCACATTTCAGGGTGAAGCAGCAACCTTAGAGTAACGTTTTGACAACCAACTAAAACCTTCCGTGTGTTGGCATGGTGAATGCTTCATTATGACCCAACACTTGAAGTAAAGTCATGACAACATCTTGTGTATGCTGTCAATTATTGTCAAGTCAAACTCTTAAAAAATCAGACAAGAAAAGTAAATCAGTGCATCTCAGCTGCAATGTGAGACATCACATTTTTAAAGGATATGAATGATTCCTATTGGTCATCACCGACCTCCTCACAAGTGTTTGTTATGTGTTAAGCGAGGTGGTCTAAGTCTGTGTTGTTATTTCAGGGTGTGGAAGCCAGCCCTGACAGAGACAGGTGTGTTCACGAGGCTCTGCTGAGATTCACACTAACACGGCACAGAGAACCAGAACCCACGAGACCCGAAGCGACGTCAAGAGGAACATTTCTCTCCTGGTGTTTGTGTCCACGTCTATTTACATTTCTTTTGTTTGTCTGGGTCTGTGAACACCTGCTTGAGCTAATCATTGATTAGGGAGAGAATATCTAAAGGGGCAGTTCCTTACCCTCAGTGCTTTTATCAATCTAGATTGTTTTGGGGTGAGTTCGGCTGAAGAGGTGTCTGCCTTGCCTCCAATATAGTGTAACTAGAGGGCACTGTGGTTCTCAAACTGCCAAAGTAAATACATTTAAATCTCAAAAGCTATTTCTCTTTCTGTTAAACCTGATCAAGATAATCCACAGATGTTGTTGGGAGAATTTGAATGTAGAAAAAAGCGATTTCTAGACTGTTGAAAAGCAACCCCTTCTCCAAGGACTTTTAAGTTGGGTGTCAAAACATACTTTTCATTCTTAGCAATTGAAGGCTGATGTGGCCGATGAGTTGTTTATTTGAGTGATTGAGCGTTAATGTTTATTTGTGACTTTGGCTACTTGCTCCTACAGCAAGTTGCCTCATAAATAAATCTTCTTTCTCATCTCTGTGCAGAAGGAGCATGCAGCTTCTCGTGGATGAGAGGCTTGTCCCAGCGCAAGATGAGACGGCTGTACCGTGAGATATCTCAGGTTAGCTTCTTGTCTATGAGTCGATGCACAAGAACAGGTTCCAACATGAAACTGATCACAACAAGCTCTGTGGATAATCTGATTTCTGGAAAGATACATTGCTTTTGAGTTTGTAAAATGTATGTTTTTGGTGGACAACACAAGCTGAGTGCCATATAGTTACACTACATTTGAGAGGCAGTAGATATCTCTAAAGCTTGGCAACACACAAACAATCTACATCGATAGACAACACTACAGTTAACAGGAAGACCTTTTGAAAGCATAATGTTCTGGAGAAAAGTCAAATGTACAACATAAATAATCTTGCTTTATTGGCCGCGAGTGGTGATTTGATTGCGTGAGTGTAGTTCAGTAAAAAGAAAATAGTTCCTACATGAAACCTCTCAAAACAAGTCCAAGAACTCACTACAAAAGTCATTAATAGCAATATGAGGCTGAAGAGCTCGCCGGTGCTTTAAATGGAACTATTCATATCTTCCACTGCACTGTGTAATTTGATATTAGCTTGTTGTGTATTTTATTGTCTGCTTCAGTGATTTTCTTGATGTTAAAGCTACTTTACTATTATCCCCGATGGTGCATGTGTGTATTTCTCGCAGCCTGCTGTTAGAGTGTGGGGGTGTTGAGGTCAGAGGTTACATTGGGTTTGGGGGGAGGTCAGAAGTAGTCAGAGTTTTGCACACGGCTCAGATCGAGTCTCCTGCCTGCTTGATACCTGCCATTGTGAAACCCTGATCTGATGTGACAGTGAGCACCAGGGGCTGCAGCTGAATGGGACGCACCCCGAGGTGGTTCAGAGAGGGGGCTGCTGGGGGGGTCAAAGGTCAGCTGGGGACATTGTGGCCTGAACGTCTTATGTCATCTCTCAAACAACTGAGAGTGGGGTTTCTCCCCCCTCTCACTCTCTATAATGACTCAGTGGTCCTCTCAGTGAATAGCAGCCAAATGTGGATTCAGTTCAACGATCACTACTGTTGACATGAAGCTTAACACAATGTGGCATCCTTTAGTTAAAGAAAGTTACTTTTAGAACAAGCTGTTTCTGTATTTTAGGGTTTCAAATAACAGACACCATGAGGTATATTCATAAAGTTAAGGGAAGAAGATGGTAAGACAAAGTTAGGTTACAAGGATTCTCAATTTGAAACACCCACTTCATTAAAGTCTAAAAGGTTACGTCTATTGTATTTAAAAGCACTAAGCCTGCCTGTTCATTAAGTGTGGTATCAATGAATGAATAAACCAGAGTATTACATTTTCGTGGTGAGATCACTATATTTGGTTCTCAAAATAAATAACAACTATTCTTTTGAGGCACTACATGTTCACTGTAGGGCTATGAAGGGTTAATGGAGTATTTCACCCACAACAGAATCATTATATATACATGTTTCACCCTGTGTTCATGAAGACAATGAAAAATAAGTAACTTGAAGTAATTGTCGTTTCAAAACTCGCAGAAAAAAACCATTACTTTTTCACAAACACTTGATAGTTTAATGTTTAACACTTTGGACGTGTAGATGGCTGCCTGTGTTAAGACTGCTTAAACTGAAGTGTTTGGAAAAGTCATTTGTTTGCGAAGTAGTGAGCGGATGAATGAGATTATGCTGCACGAGTTGTGGGGGAGCTTTGATACAGTTTACAATTATTCATTTAGACTTGTTCTCCTGTTTGGTGAATAATAATGACCGCAGAGCGATGAGATAAAAAACAAAACAGGGTGAGTAATTGATGAACAAATGGACGTGAAATATGACTTAAACCAAGTTATGAAATATAAAACAACCCTTCATTCATTCAGTAAAATCAAGCACTGATGCCGTGATTAATCCAGTGATTAATCCAGAACGCACTCTGGTTATTAAAATGACCAGCTGGGAGCTCTCTGGTTTCTCCCCCTAAATTAAATAAATACTAATCCTACTGGATGAAGATCAAGCCGCTAATCTCAATCTGTCTTTCTACCACCAAGTCTGCAGATGCTCAGAGTATAAAGTGACAACAGCTCATTGGATGTATTGGTTTGGAGAGCTGTGCAGATCGTGTTGCGTATGTGACATCGATTCAATTAGAGTCCTGACCAGAGGTTGCGCAAGACAGGATCGTAAAATTCCAGTATTACCCGGCGTCCTTTACACAACTCTGAGCGCGCTCGTGAACTGTCAACCGGGGGGTGGGCGCACCCTTGTGAACTGTTAGCGCCGTGTTATGCATGCCCACTGCACCTCGCGGGAGCGCGCACAGCGTAAAGCAAATACTCGCTAACATTTCAATGATTTGTTCGGTTTGGAAACGGTATCATTTCCTTTTTGGCGGGCATGCATAACACGGCATAACACCGGAGCCTCGCTGCGGGGAAGCTTTGGCGCTGTTCCAAGTTTGTTCTAATCTGTCAAAATGACGGACTGCTTTCAGATTTTTCCGTCATTGTTATAAAAAAAAAATGTGGTTAACGCGACCTCGTCCTGATGATGCTGAACATAGAGTTTTACCTTCAACTGGACTATTGGATTAATCTGCTTTGAATGCACATTCTTTGCATCAAAAACAACAAACGTCCGTCTTAATTTAGATTAAAGACTGAACAAAACTCTAAATAGGAAATGCACCATTTCTATCACAAATGTTTGTATTTATATTTTTGTATTCATTTTTTGGGATAATTTTATTTTGAATGACTGAGTCGGGGTTTGAATACTCTACCTTTAAAATGTCAATATGTTACAAAGTTGTATTTCTTATAAAACTGGAACAATTAAAAAATATATATATATTATAATACATTAATAATAATAATAAATACATACAAAATAAAAACACATACATTAAATTAAGGATGTATGTTATAAAATAAGTATAAATATAAATGACACATATATATATATATATATATATATATATATATATATATATAAAACAGCTTACAAAATATGAACTGCATGAAATAAGAGTAGAGTAGAAATGTAATATACTATGGAGCTGACAGTAGAATATAAACACTACAGACGTCTTCTTCCTCTGTGATTGGATTCCTCCCTCATTCCTCTCATTGTCATCGGCTGCTTTCCTTGCTTGTGATATTTGTGATGATGCTGATGTTTCCTGTTTCTCCTGCTGGATTCTGGGTCACGGATCCCCTAAGGACAAAATGTGAGGAGGAGGAAGAGCATGTGGGAGGAAGATAAAAAGAGGAGAGGGAAAGACTCACCTTCTCTCCATCAGATCTCGTATTGAAGCTACAGTAGGTCCAGATCCCAGGTGATTGTAGTACGGCCCTTCATCCTTCTCGAGGACTTGTTCTAGAAACAGGGACAGTAAAGGGTGAGAAAGCTGCAGACAGTTGGACCAAAAAAACACATAAATCCACACAATAATTCACTATATTCCACAGATCGCAATAATATACGCCTCAAATCTGTATTTACTAGCACCTGGATAGAGTTAATATGTATCAGTGACTTTAATCAAGAATATAGCGTGTCTGTATTTAAGCAAATCTCAGTTGGTGTAAGACAAAAATTCAAAGGCTTTTGTGATTTATTTTTAGACAGACTCTTTATAGCTGAAGATAAATCGTCTTTGAGAAGCGTGAGAACGTGCAACTGATTGCAACATCCAGTTCACACACATACACACATGAACACACAGACTGCAGGGTGTGGTGTGTGTGTGTGTGTGTGTGTGGTGTGTGTGTGTAGACACTTTGTAAAGCAGAAGCTTTTTGAGGTAGTGAGGAATGACAGTTTTTGCGAGTGTTGTTGTGAGGGAGTGAGGGAGTGTCGGTGAGCGCTGTCTACATCTGTGTTTATATTGCGTAGTATGTGTGTGTGTGTGTGTGTGTGTGTGTGTGTGTGTGTGTGTGACTGCTTTAGACCGCTGTCCTACATGCCTCTGTGGTTGTAGACCACGTCCTCTTTGTATGTGGTACCACGCAGCTGAATGTTTACTACATTTAGGCCAGCAACTAACTAATAGTTTATTTGGTTGATGAATTGATCAATTGTCTATAAAACATCATAACATTTTAGAAAATGTGTTTTCCAAAGCCTGAGATGACATCCTAAAATGTCTCTGGATTGTCCACAACTAAAGACATTCAGTATACTGTCATACATAAAGAAATCAGAACATATTGACATTTAATAAGCTAGAATCAAGGAATGTTTACAGTTTTTGCCTAGAAAATGTCTATAAGGAAAAGAAATGTCCACAGTTTGTGGTTAATAAATTCACAGCTGATCGATTCATCTTCACAGAACTACCTACATCACATTCCTAATGGATTTTAAATGTCCCATCTTTGCAAGTCAACTAAAGCGGTGTTGCTCTGGCTCCTGTGCACGGCACTTCTTTATCATACACTCTCTGGATAACAGCATTAGCTAAATGCTCTAGATGTAAATGCTCTTTACTATCAGCTGATTGTCTGAGTGTGTGTGTGTGTGTGGTGTGTGTGTGTGTGTGTGTGTGTGTGTGTGTGGCTCAGAAGCAATATGAGGTCACATTCCGCTGTTGGTGCAGGAGGCAGCAGGGTGTGGCTCAAGGCAGGAAGTGGAGGAGTCACTAAATCCTAGCCTGGAAATCTGATGTGTGTGTGTGTGTGTGTGTGTGTGTGTGTGTGTGTGTGTGTGTGTGTGTGTGTGTGTGTGTGTGTGTGTGTGTGTGTGTGTGTGTGTGTGTGCACATCATGGCTGCTTCCTGTATCTGTGTGTTGGAGGCAGTCTCATTACAACATTGAGTTATGCTGTAGGGAGTTGACAGGGGTGTGTGACCAAGCTCTACTATGAAGACTTGTTTTCTGCTCTAAGGAACACCACACAGCTGCTCTCCTCCTGCTGTGCACACTCTTCAAAGTTAAAGGTCTATTTAACAGACATTAAGAAATACTTTATACCCAAAATAATCATTTGTATATTAACTACCCTGTGTTACCAAGAACTCTTTAAGAAAACGTTGTGTTCTCACATGCCTTCAGTTCACATGCATCAAATAATTGAAATGTATACAAAGTCTTGGCGAACTGAAGTACATAGGGCCAGTGTTTTATCAAAACTATATTGAAATGTTGAATACAAAGTCCCACACAGCTCATTCTGTATAATCTATGTGTCATTCATCCAGCTGTGTGCCCACTGCTCTACAAACACAGAAAACCTTAGTATTCAAACCCAAGTCAGTGCCTGTACAGATGAGTAGTGAGGGACTGTTTAATAGTAAAGGTTTAGTAAAAGTCATGTGTTTGTGAAGTAGTGAGCCCAGCTGGATGAGACTTGGATAATACAGCGGGAGTCGTGTGAGAGTTTGTTAACGGATGTTTTGATGGTTCATTCATCAAGACTTTTCTGTGTTTATGATTCTTCATTCACCCTGGAGGGCATCTTAAATATGTGAAGGTTACATGAGGTACATACTAACATCCCATAGAAATGCTCATAGAAGCAATTTGGGGTTGAGGACTGAGTTAAATAACATATCATGTAATAACATCTAATAAAATATTATATATTAAGTATATCATGAATCTTTTGAAGGCCTACAGCTCTACAGCAAGGTCGAATTCACACCAGCCTTGTATAGTCCGGTTGAATCGAACCCTGGTGCGGTTACCTACTTGGTGCGGTTCGTTTGGGTCGGTGTGAACACAGTCCAGACCTCTTAAGTGAACTAAACAACCGGACTCTGGTCCGCCTAAAAGAGGTGATCTCGGTCCGCTTGCAAGAACTACCTTCTTATATCTGCTCTGATCTCTCCACGAATTGAAAGTACTGAGATCTCATGATGTTGTTTTATTAAATGTGCCAAGTGCTAGGACTGTCTTAGGGAAGAAAGCTTTAAGTTGAGCAGCTCCACTAACTTGGAACAGTCTGCAAACATGTTTAAAACTGAGCACTTTGGTTCCCCTGCATCATTTTGAAACTCGGCTGGGTGACACTCATGGTACCTGTCACTGTAAATAGAGTTTGTAAACTGTAACCAAAACATAGGAAGCGTAGTATTTACGAGTCACAAGAACGCGGATATCTTCCAAATCTTTAGCGTAAGAGTCTTTCAAGACATCCGCAGTTGTTTAGTTAAAGAGTGAAGCAGAATGAAGTGTTGAACAGTGTCGTGTAAAGTAAAAATGCTCCGTCAGCTACATAAAAGTAAGAACACCTGTCGTCGGTGAAACGCCCCTCCTTACTGCAGAACGTCTCTCATTATATGTGTTATAATGTTTTTTAACGGACGTTGTCTGATTATATAATTGCAACAAGTTAATGGGTGCTAACCAGTCAATTCAGGTGATATACTGGTTTAGTTATTCACTCATTAATGACAAGACTCAGCCTTTTACACTATAATGATGTGGGTGTATTGAAGCCTCATTCTGTCTCAAACACCTTTATCTTACTGTTATCCTATTCTAAATATGGAATCTATGACATGATCTATACGTGTTTCATAGCTTTCTACTGTAGGACCACCTACTCTGTTAACCTGAGCAGGGTACGACCCAAACTGAAGCCTTTCTGTCTAACAAAGGCTCTGTTCTGCTTGCCTGCCAGACCCAAACCCACACAAAAGGCTCCTTCTGCCACCACTGCTATTGTTCCCACCCGCTGCCTTTAGTGCCTCACACTGTCGCAGTCTCTATGGTCACAGTCACACCCCCCGGCAACACACACATTCTCAGAAACACTCAACAAGCATCCACACAGAGAGGGACTGTAATAATTGACCTAGTAGTGACAGGTGCATTAATGTTAAGCTGCAAGATATCCAGATTTAGATTCCCAAGAGTCCTCCCTGCAGAATATGCATGCCCAGTTGATACTAAACACACTGGTCAGATTTACTGTTCCAACAGACATCGACTTATCTCCACTTAGATATGAATTGAAGCGTTTGAAATGGTGTGAAATGTGTAAGATTGATACTATATTTATCCTAAAAGGGCTCTCAACACACTGACTTACCGACACAAGTGCAGACGGGGAACTCTGCCTGTAGATCCTTGGAAGGAGTATCCAGCAAGGTCTTGGTTGGGGTGTCCAGATACCGCAGAGGAGACTCTAGGAATCCTCTGAGAGACGGAGAGGAGGGCAGTCCGTCCTTAGTTGGCGTGTCCTCCTCAGAGTAGCATGTGGTGGAAAGTACTGTTATATCCCCAGAGGATTCGATCTTCATACGCTTGGGCAGCGAAGAACACGGCATGCTGAACATATCCTCAAGTCTCCTGGCCTCCTGGTGCTGATTGTTATCCACCATAGGGCTTTTTGTAGGTGTCTTATTCATGGTTGCTTCACTTTGGGTCCCTGACTTGTTGACGTCCATCTCCCGATCGTCTGGATGAGGTGTGGAGCTGGTTTGAGAGGTGTGAATTAAGGGAGTCGATGATGTGGGACTGAGGTCCTGAGAACTTGTCTGGGACCGGTTCAGCGGCTGAGGGTCTGTAGACATCTCCATGGACTGAGTGGCAGGTGCGTCTGAGGCCGAGTCCCCAAATTCAGCCTCAAACTGCCGGATCAGTTCTTCATACTTGGGGTCTATGTTCATGACACTCGGTAATTGTGAAGTACTGGATGGAGATGTGGAGGCCACAGGTGTGGTGGTGCTGGTGTTACTGGAGGCCAAGATGCCCACTCCATCTGATTTAGGAAACAGGGCCACAGATGGGAGAATGTGGCCCATGAAGACCGGAGTGTTTTCAGACAAAGCAGAAACAGTGGAAGAGGGAGTCATTGAGGAGCTGGAAATGGATACCTGAGATTGGGCTGGGGCAGGGAGGCCTGCAGCAGCAGCCTGAGTGGAGTTACTGTGGATGGGTAGAGAGGGTAGCAGGCCGGCCAGGGCTGCGGCTCTGTCCATCGCGAGGACTGATGGTTTTTGTACGGTGATCTGATTCTGAGGCAGGAAGGTTGGCAGGGAGGCTTTCTGCTTGGTCTTCTTGATGATTATCGGCTTGGGTTTGGGCAGAGGAGGGACTGCAAGCATCCCGCTCGTAGCTTTAACAACAGGAGAACCTTGGCTGCTTTTTCTCCTCTTCGGTTCCTTGGGTTCCTGTTTGATGGGCAGATGTGGCAACCCTTCTGCCTCAATCTGTGGCCACCATTTTTTCAAGTTTTGACAAGCCATAGGTGCACGGGGGCCTGGTGCTCCAAAGACAGGGGAGTGGTTAGAGAAGAGGTTCCTCTTGTAGTGAAGGTGCTGTTGCAGAGCTGCCTGAGTGGAGTGGTGGATGGCTGCCTGGCCAGGAGATAGAGGACCGCCAGGGTAATGCTGACCTAGCTGCTGACCATTAGCCATGCCGTAATGCCCCATGGAGGCAGTGTGATGGTAGTGCTCACCAGAGTCCGGTTCTTGCTTTATCCTGGCCAATGCTGGGTTGTCCTGGACCTGGACACCTCCATTCTGATTCAGCTGCTGTGGGACTGGAAGCTTGAAATTGCTAAACTTGCTGCTGGTGTCACCAAGCAGCTGTTTGAGCTCTGACATGGGGTCTGAGTTGCTGTGAGGCGCGGCAGCGTAGTGAGACTGGGGCTCAGATTTAACACACATCCACGGGTTCCTCTGTTCAGAGCCTCTACCTGCACCCTGCTGCCACTGCTGGGGATTAGGGCTGAAGCTTGGATGTTTTCCCTGGCCTGGGAAAGGAGAGGTAGAGGAGGGGAGAGGGGAAGCATCGGGTGGCTGGCCCTGGGAATGGGGTCTGTGGTGCTCGCAGGACCCTGGGGCCTGCTGGATGTTGTGTAGTCCTGGAGGGACGGATTGAGAGCGTGAGGAGGATGATTGGGGGCCGGGAGAGGACGGGATCACGCTAGTGCCATTGGGGGGTTGAGATTGGAGGTTGTGGGTATGTTGGTGGTGATGGAGGTTACTGTTGTAGGGAGAGCCGGCAGATTGTGGACCAGTACCAGATAACTGCGTCAGAGCTTCTATTGCGATGGCTGTCTGAAGACTGACGTTCTTTTCCTTGGCTATGGAGAGCACCTGGGGAGAGCAGGGAATTGGGGGTTTGGGGCAGGGCATATGGACTGAGTGAGGGCCTTGAGATCCCTGCTGCTGGGGATAGGGAGAAGACAGACGGTGGCCACCATTCATCTCGGGGTAGGGCTGAGGGTGATGCTGTAAATGGGGATGCTGCAGATGAGGGTGTACGTGTGGGGAAGCATCCGCCGTCTTGCAGCCACCTTGATCCCCACTATTGGCCAACTTAATCTTCTTCTCCAGCCACTCAAGGTAGTCTGGACAGTCAATCCCATCACAGTTGCAGTTGGGGGGCTTGTGTCCATGCTTAGCTTGGCTCAGTGCTGCCTGGAGAGTGTTCAAGTCTTCTGGAGTTTGGCAGCTTCCCTCAGGTTTGGCCTGAACTCCATCAGCACCCACCTCTTTGGTGAACTTCTCATAGAGCTGGCCTGTGTTAGGCTGCACGGGGCAGGAGGAGGAGGAAGAAGGAGGCAGGGAGCCGGCTATAGCAGAGAAAGCCACCAGGTTGTGGGCGTCCTCCATGTTTGCGTGGTGGACAGGTTCACCAGGGATGGGACCGCTGCTGCCGTTCCAACATTGTCGTTGGGTGTCACTGACCTTTCCATGTCCTGACACCCAGCACTGCCTAGGAGGCACACTTCCTGCCCTCTGCTGATCTGTTTCCATAGATGAGGCTTCATCATTGGGGAAGCGATTAACCCCATTGGCCAGTTCCAGGCTCAGCGCGCCTTCCTGGAGGCGGTCATGTGACCCAATTTCCATCTGGCCTCCACTTCTGGGGCCATCCACTGAAGTGACTTTGCGAACAGTCTGCAATACAAACAAGGACTGAGGTTAGTGAGATCATAACAATCCAATGAATCCAGGAACACTTGTAAAACAGTACACATTGTACACTAGGCATTTGTATTTTTAATAACAGACTCCATTCCCTTTTCCTCTTTCAGCTCTCTTCCAGGGTTTCCCTCCTACTTCATACAGAACATACGGCGCTGCAGGGTCATGTCAGGAAAGGAAAGCTCCATTAACTATTGCTCCAGTGGACTTTTTTCATAACATGCAAGTGTTTTGTCGAGCAAGTCACTAGTCATGAGGCATAGTTTTACTGTTGTGTATGAAAGGACATTGTGCTCCAGATCAGTTGGGCTATGCAAAGCAGGCAGTTGGTTCTAAAGCATGTCACCCTCGGTGTGAGCGGCAGAGGAGACAAATTTACTTTGAGGTCCAAAATATTCTACTTACATTAAAAACGACAAAGTTCTTAGTACATTTAAAAAGGGTAAATGCACTGTGAAAGGGTTTATTTCAAGAAAACAATTAGTATAAGAAACGAATAAAGATATTTAAGAAATGTCCCATACAAAAATAAATGTACTGCACTTGATAACAACATGTGTTTGTAAAGCAATGCTTGTATCTGTGATTCTGCTTTCATCGGCCTTGTGGAATTTTGTGTTGACTTTATATTGTTCATGATGGACTCATTTAAGTCTCTGAAAAACATTTTTTAGCTCAACTCAGTGTATGAAAGTGTGCAGAGCAACTTCCATTCGCTTGAGTGACTATATCCTCAACCCAAGACATGTTCTTCTAAAAACAAGACCTTAAATGGCAAACACAGAATCAACCAAATATCTGAAGATTAGTATGTCATGCTAAGATAATCCTAAATACAAAACCAACAAAAGAAAACCCCCTTTCTGCCCTGGTTGGTAAAACCACAGTCAAAGAGCTGGAGTGCTAAAAATACTCAAATTCTAACATTGAGGGTTTAACGTTCAAAACAGTATTCATTGAAGATTGTGGCTCTGCACATGTAATGCTCTCAAACTATCTGAGCAAACACCAAATGCAACATTGGATAAACATGAGCATGTATTTAAAGAAACACACAAGATGAACTTACAACTTAATGCTACCAAGTTGTAGGGAGTAAAATTGCAGTTGGGCAGAATTGATGTTGTATATGTACGGGTTGGTGTATGCAGACAGAAAGGCCTGTAGTGTTACAAGTCATGGACGTATACTGCATGTTTGCATGGCTAATGGAACATGTGACTACTGTATAAAATACTTCTCCACGTGGTTGAACTACCTTCTGTTGAGAGACCGCCACATCATGAGAAATTGATGCAGTGAGAAAAGTGAAGGAAATGGCATGCCTTTCCATCAAGTCAAAAGACCCCAACATTTGTGATATCATTTAAGAGTGAAATGTGCTAAACAAACCAAGACCCCCTATGGGACGTACCAACATTTAAGCGATGATGTCGACTACAAAAAAGGGCAAGGTTTGCACAAATAAAAGCTCCTTCCAAGTTTCTCATAGCCCAAGGTGATGTCTTCAAATGTCTTGTTATGTCAGTGAAACATAGATAATATAATTTATCAATAAAGTTAACGATTATTCTTTTTCTATAATCATCATTTAATGCACTTTGCATCAGTAAAATGTGTAATCTGGAATAAGTGTATGTTTTTTAAGTCAAACAGCAGTTCTTGGAGTTTGGCTCATGTACTTCCCTGTCATGTAAACACTTGTATACGGTTCCTTCTTTGCCACTGCCATGTAAAAGAGATTCTGATTCTCAAAGGGAATATACCCGTTAAAGCACAGGTCAATTAATAAGGACGCTTTGATGCTTCACTATCAGTGATTTATAAAGAGAAATATAAGCAATGATTTGTCTTTAACCACCTGCTGCAGCCCACCATGCTTTACCTAAAAGTATTTCATAAACTTGCTGGCTGTGAGTCACACATTGGGGAAACATTGCTTCTTTATTCTTCAAGGTTTAAAGACCTTGTCAGATGTTTTGTTGCACATATCAAGAGCTGATCACTGCAGCCACATCTCTCACTTCCTCTCTGAGTCAGAATTGGGTCAGTAACCACTAGTTTCTCCAAAAACTGCTAACACACCAATTGGACTTTTTTCAAAAGCACTCTGTTCTTTTGCTCAGCCATGATGGGGGTGAGATTTCATTGATAGGGCAAACAATAGGTGTAGGCAAATCATTTTACAATGTTTGATGAGATCTGAAATATCTTGATACGATTTAAAGCCAACTATGGTGATCCATTGATGAATCTTTAAATACTCCGTGCAAACAGCATTCAACCCAGTTAACCCCTCATAGATTGTCCTCAAATAACCCAGCAAACAGAGATAAACCAAGGGCAGTCTGAGGGATCATTGACAGAGTTCATGTAGTGGCTGAACAGTATTTTCCAACAGCACATAATCAATGGCAGACTCACTATATAAATAGCTTTTTGGTGTTAGCCCAAAAGCTGTGAAGATGATTTATTATTACAATGTGAGATATTAAATTAAACGCACATGTTCTGCTTTTTAAAATGTGATTTCTTTACTTCTCAAAGTCCGTAAAATGAATGATTTTAAGGTGTGGACTAAACAAGAAAATTAAGGACTTGATCTTGGGCTTTTTGAAACATTGATGACCATTTTACAGACATATTATCAAGCTTCATAAATGTGAACATTTTATGGTTTCTTCACTCGTCTAGGAAAGTAAGATATATATACATATGAGTCGTGGACTAAACGAGACATTTGGTAAACACTGATTGACATTTTTGGCCATTTTATGGATAAATTGGATGATTGAGAAATAACAAACTGTATTACCATTTCATTATTAAACCTAAATGCATACTACAAACACAAATCCTACCCTAAACATGCACCTTATGTATTCGTCCCATTGTATAGTAGCCTTCACTATAAAGGAGACTTCCATGCATCAAACCCTGCACTTTAAGAAGACACAACAAAAACAAAAACGTACACTTAAACACAAATCCATAGCAGGCTATCTGATTCCTCAACATAAATGTGAACGAGTTCCAGATCCAGAAGATGTAAAAAACAAAGAACATGGCTGCTGTGTGTAGATCCATCAACGTACGACAGCAGAAGTGAGCCTGACGTGTAGCTTCCTCATCATTTAAATATTATTAAAATGAGCCTTTGCAAGTGGCTAATTACTGGACAGGCAGTATGCTCAGGCCTTTTGAATCCACCTTCTGCGCCGGGTGTCTGTTGGGGGTCCATGGGGGGGGGGGGTCGGGGGTATTGGAAAGAGGTGTGAGGGGAGGGGGTTGTCGGGGATAGCAGTGAACAGCCGGCATGCAATACGTGAGAGGCCCCATGTCTGCATCACACGGGAAAGAGGAAGAAGAAGGGGGGGGGGATGTGCATGCACGGCAGTTATGGGAACTGCAGTGTGTTGAAACACAGTGACTGCAACACTGCACAACCCACAATCAAGCACACTGACGCTCTCTTTTCCCCTTTTACACACAGTTACAAAACCCCGCCACAGACACACAGTCACGTGAGTTTAAAGCACCGCGGGCTGCACTCAAATGGACTTTACTCCGATGTGTCTGTGCAGATAATAAATACTGCACGACAACACTTCTCTGAGTCCTCAAATGATCGCAGGCCTGATTAACCTTGAGCTTGCCAAGCTGGGAATGAACGCTGCACTTGACACCTGCAGCACATTACACCTATGCGGGTATCTTTGGACTGGACCACGTGCTTTGACAAATATTTACACCGTGACAGAGCCTGCCAAGAGTTTATCTGACTTCTCTCGCAGTGTGTCACTCACACAATAGTACATGCCTGACACACTCTTTAAAGTGTCTCTGAAGACATCAACACAGCTAACCAGATCAGATATGGAAGTCTGAAGACAAGCTTTTACAGCTCTGCAAGGGCTATTTCACTCTGACAGTACAAAAGCCAACAACTAGATGGAGGAAACAAAGCCACTAAATAACACTAATGGTGGTGGTGATGAGTGGGTTAAGTGCAGCTCGTGAGTAGACAGCTGAACCTAAATCCCAGATACACAACAGCCCCCCCTCGATCCTCCCTCTTGTCCTCCTCCTTTCCCCCCACCCCTTCCTTTGCTGCCGTGCCGAGCAGGAACATGAAGCAGAGACAATATGAAGCCGGCGTAGAGCCCGAACAGCGGCGCCGCATACTTACGTGGTCTTAGACGTCCAGAGGGGGAAAGCAGACGTTAAGAGGAGCATGAGAGGTTCTTGCCGGCACAGCAGCCCACGATCAATCCGACCCCGATGGGTTGTATTCCTTTTTTATTTCTTGCAGTCTGCACAGGCAGAGCGAGCGCCGAAATACACATGCATGCATTCACACACAGCAAGCCTCTCACACACACACGCAACAAACCTCCCCCAAACACAGCTACACACACATTTATAATTTCTCTCGTGCCTCTTCTTATGGCCGACGCTTTCTGTTCTCTCCTTTTTCCTTTCTCATTATCTCTTGTCTGCTCCTCCCTTCCCTTTTTCAATATCCTCTTTCTTTCTCTCGGCTACACATGCAGTCGGCTTCTCTTCGCAGCCCCCACCTTCCCCCTCTCTCTCTCTCTCTCCATTCCCCTCCCTCTCGCGCAGCCTCTCCCTCCATCTTCTCTCTCTCTCTCTCTCTCCAGTGTGTGCAGAGCGAGAGGCCATTATCTGAGCCGCAGTGGGCACGTACGATGCAATGGGGGAGTGTGCAGTGAGCAGAAACAGAGAGCTGTGGGGGAGAGTCGCCAGTAGCGGCAGCCTAGGAAACAGCACGGTGCAGCAGAGAAAACCAATGAGAAAACCTCTCTGTGTGTGTGTGTGTGTGTGTGTGTGTGTGTGTGTGTGTGTGTGTGTGTGTGTGCACGCCCTTCAGCACCACTGCATTAGATGATGCTACATATAACTGTGTGTTTTGTTTATCCACAAAAAAGCCCACTGTTGGCAATTTGGGCTATGACAGAATGTTCCAGTGCAACCATCGACTGCCAAGCGAATGCACAACTCACAACGCCATCAACGGGATAAAGGAGCGAAAGGAAAACAGCGATGTTATGTTTACGCATGTGTATGTCGTCTGGAAATGGGTTCTGCTTTTCCTTACGGAGGTTTTCGTTCCATGGTTTTAGCGAACAAGATTACGGCTCTGGGCCAAAGGACAAGCCACCGATTATGGTTCTTGGATCTCCATTTTCTTTCCCATTCACATCGGTCGCCTATTCGTCACTTAAAACCAAACGCTTGAATCCTACACCTGTGGCGGATAGTAATAGATCCTGTAAGCGAGGCAGCATGCACAGGAAAGAGGAAAGGATGGGAGATGGAGAGGGAGCTGCTGGCCCTGCCTCGAAGATCCAACGGACGAGGTGGAAGGTCTCTAGCTGGGTTCGCTCTATAAACCATCGACAGTATAATGTCAAATCACTCTGTACACGAGGGGTGGAAATAAACGGAATAGCAATGGCGATATGATTACAAAAGAAGTCAAAGGAAGTACGTGAGGCGATGGAGAGGGGAGAGCCGATGACACTTCGACATCAGCAAGAAAGAGTAGCAGAATGGAAACACTGAGGAGAGGGAAGACAACAAGAGGAGGATGTCTTAGGAGAAAAACAGTCATTATGTAAGGGCGCAGAGAAGATGATAAGGATGAAGAGCGCACAAACAGAAAGAGGGTCTGCTGTTGCAAAACGAAGACAGCCATCACAGAAACCATCACAGTTCGCTGAGGACTTCTATCCACCGGTAAATGTCCTCTAGTTTCCTCACCGTTGTCCTGCCTTGGCGTCTTTGCCATCATTATCATCATCAACGTCGCCATGATCGCTGGATGTTCCCTGTCAGACCGGCCTTGTGGCGTCTCCTCTCTTCTCTCCAACATTGCTGGAGTTTTGGAGCAGATTAAACCGGGAGGAGGAGGAGGGGCAGAAACATGGCCGTCCTCCCCATGCAGATCGCTGTCAGCTCCTGCGTAGTGTTTTTCTCTTATGTTACAGAGCTATACGCTGCGCTATGGCTGGATGAACTTCAGTAGCCTGTCCCTGCTTCTCTGACTTTGCCTTTTTCTCTTGATCTGTCGCTTTCTCAAAGTGCCTCTGCCTCTGTATTTGCCTCTCTGTTTTCTTTCCTGAGCCTTTTCTCCTTGTAGCATAGCTTATTGCATTTCCGTTCCAACTCTTTCTGACGCTCTGTGGCCCGGTAATCTGCACACTGTCTGTCCCTCTGTTGCCACACATATTCGTATATATACACACACACAGATGAGCGTCAAATCCTAGAGAGGAACACAGCGCAGCCTAAGCTGTCTAAGGGAAGGAGAAGAGAAGTAGAGCATCAGGTCATGTGACCAGGGAGTGCCAATGAGCGAGGGGGAGAGCAATGAGCAAGAGAGGTAGGAAACACATGTGGCGGTGACGTAGCTGCACCGTCATCGTCGTCACGAGTGTCTCCCACCCTGACACTTGCCTTTGGTGGGTACATGTCTTCTTCTGTCACCTGCCCACTTACAACTATCACCCACAACACACACCAACGGACACTCGAAGACGTCATCCACCCGACTCCCTCTCCAGGCTGCAATGACACAGCAGTTTCAAACTCGACACTCGCCTTAACCCCTCCGTCACATGCTCTTCGCGCACAGTTCCTCTTTTGAAATAACTAATGAGCAGATCAGGCTTTGTCTGTCCTTTACCGCGACACAACACTTGCCACGATAAACCATTATGAAACAGTAATGAGCCAATTGTCTTCCAAAGATTATGAAAACAAGATAATCCAAATAAAACAATTACAATTTTACATATTGAACACAATCCGCCTTTCCTTAACAGAAGTGAATTACTGACTAGAGTCAGGTGAATATAGTTAGTCAGAATAAGAATAGGAGATATGGAAAGGCCATCTATTTGAATGGTTTTTGCCATAATGGAGCAACCCATCAAATAGTCCTGGCTAAAAGAGACCTCACAGTCATCACAACAACAACAACAACAACAACAACAACTGTGTATAAATGAATAGCAGCACATGCCTTTAACACTATCAACACCATGAAGAAACAGAAACGCAAGTTAAACTCTTGATCTACAATGGAGCTCTGAGTGAAAGTGTCACTGTCCAAATACATCGCTGAGTAAAACCAAGAAGTACAATTTGACCCAAACATCAACAAAGGAGAAACCTCCACGACAGGAAATCCACCTTTCTCACATGCGATGCAGAGGATAAACAACACACTGTAAATACAAAACATGTGATCAACATTTACTGTTTAGGTGGATATAAGTTCACACAAATGTAGCCGGGGTTATTTCAGGAAAGCCAGGTGTTTACCAGAGCCCTGATTGACAGATATTACACCATAGTATGCTTCGGTTGTTTCGAAACACCACCATGCTGCATTTCAGGTATGCCCATGAGAGCTGTCCTGAAATGATCTCCTGAGCACAAAGGGTTACTCTCATCTAGATAGCAGAACAACGTGACTGACTACATTATAACTGAAGGGTACACAGTCTGTCGTCTAACTTGTAAATCAACTGTGTTCACTAAGAGCTCAAGAGAAAGTACAACAGTTCAAGTATTTCAGAAGAATATTACTTACGGCAAACCTGCTGTAACCCGGCATTGAGAAAGAAGAAAGTACAACACACTCTCGCATGGATCATCTCACAATCTAGTCAAATGATCGTCCAAATGAGTTGGTTTTTTTCACGCCTTTGTCTCTTTCTCTCTCCATCTCTCTCACGTCTCTCGCTTTCTGTTTCTCAGCATCACAGAGGAAAGGTTTAGGTTGTAGGAGTGATGACTGACATGAGAAATCCACCCTCAGCCGTGTGTGCCGGGTCGAATTGCATATGACTAACCCTGAATCATCTTTTTTCTATTCTTCTCAACAAAGTCCTGACGTAAAAACCCTTCTGTGCACCCGAAACAAACTTCTTGTATTTAAATGTTACCAATACACCACCATAGTGGGAGGTCTGTGTGTAGGAGACACATGAAGAGCCAAAACAGAACAACCCATTCAGGTGAATAATATTTACAGGAACTGCTGTAATTTCTCTATTTCTGCAGATTCACCACCTCTCATCAGTGGGAGGGTTAAGGCATCAAGCAGCTCACATGAGCATCATGGTCATGACATGAGGGTCTCCCCCCCCTCCTCCCATCTTTCCCTGCCAGCTGACTCTCCCTCCTGCTCCCATCTACTTCCATACACCCTCACCCCACATTACCCTGCAGTCTAAAGCCATCAAGGTCATCAGATCTGACACACTTCGACTTTCCTTCTCCCCTCTTGTTTTCTTCTTCTCCTGTTCCCACCCCCAACACACACTTTCCTGTTTCCCATCACACACACACACACACACACACACACACACACACACACACACACACACACACACACACACACACACACACACACACACACACACACACACACACACACACACACACACACACACACACACACACACACACACACACACACACACACACACACACACACACACACACACCATGTATACATCACTTCAGGGGACATTGCATTGACTTACATGCATTTCCTGGAGACTTATCCTAACCTTAACCATAACCAACACATGCCTAACCCTAACCCTAACCCTTACCCTTACCCTAACCAAGTCTTCACCCTAAAATTAATGATTCCCCTCATGGGGACCTCCAATTTGTCCCAATAAGGGAGGCGAGTCCCCACACGTGACTGTGTAAACAGATTTAGGTCCCCACAAGTATAGTAATGCTAGGACACACACACACACACACACACACACATGCAGAGGAGCAAACTTCAGTGAACTTCTCTCCCCGCACACATACATGCTAGAGCGCCGACAGTATTGGATTGCTCAGCGAGGTCAGCGGGTTTATTGGTGGGCAGGACGAGAGGCTGCAAATATTTAACAGAGCAGAAAACAAAGGGTTTCTGCCTGGTTTAACAAATACAGATGAATACATTACTGGGCTACCTTATGGTTTGTTATTATTTTTGCCTAGTTTTGTCTTTTTTATAAGGAACACTGAACAACGTTTTAAAATGTCTTTCTTTTTTGTATTGAATATTTAGTCTCTGCACATGTGGATAACATTCACTATCCAGATCACCTTTATACAGTATACACAAATTGTTATCGCAATATTAAAATTCCATGGTGTCATTTCAACTGTTTGATATATTGCCAGATTCAATTCAAGATTTAAACGTCATTTTATTGTCAGATCGCAAGTTTTCTGGTAATTTAATAAATAAAGAACAACCACATGGTAAAACCTACGCTTGTAAACCCCTGTGTGCTTTTAATACTCGACAAGTAAAGTTTGTTCTCATTATGTTAAGAAGTTTTAAAGTCCAAATGACAGAAGTAGCCCTACTTTTAGATAAACGCTATTTTAGTATTTGGTGGGCTGAGAGTGTCGGATGGTTTTCGCAAGTTAGCAAAACAGCGACTTTAAGTTAAAGATCAGAATATTAAGCGCTGTCCAAATGACGCAATACCTCTTTTAACGCAGTTTGGCTGCTTTTATCGTTTACATATGAAGCTTCACCTCGGTATTTCCACCTTGCATCTTTTAGTCTGTCCATGTGTCTTTCTTTTGTTGATGAAAATCCGACAGACAGCGCAATGATCGACAGTATTGAGGCTGATCTGAAAAGTGTGCTTGAAACCACGAATGAATGGTTTCTTTGAATCTGTTAAAAGACTGTTAACATATTGTTCATGTCGCTTCTCCTTGTTATTTCCACATTGCATCTGTCTGTTTCTCTCTCTCTGTTGTTGATCTTATTGCCAAAACAAAATGGTAGGGATAGTAAGAAGTGAAATAATTGGGATTACATTTTTAAATTGCATATCAGGGCTTTTTTTGCAATATAGCCAACATCCGAAAAGTGTACATGTAAAAAGGAATGTACACTATCTTTGAATCTGTTAAAACATATTGTAGCTTCTCCGTGGTATTTCCACATTGCATATGTCTGTCTCTCTCTCTTTGTTTTTTATCTAATTGCCAAAACAAAATGGTAAGGATAGTCACAAAGTAGTACTTTTTTGAATAGCATGAAAGGGTTTCTAACATCAGATCAGTGCACATGAATCTATGAATGCACATTATCTGTTCACATGTTGTTCATATTTTAGGTTTCACCGTGTTATTTCCACCTTGCGCCGGTCTCTTTCCCTCTCTTTGTCTTTGCTTTCATTGCCATCTGCCCCCCCCCCCACCCCCATGGCTCCTCCCCCGACACGCTCCCAGGCAGGACGGTGTTATGTTCGGGGTGTGTTTGTGTGTAGATCGTAGTGCTGAATGTACGGTATCCAGTCTGAGTCATACCTCCTGACTGTGGCACGTGCAACTCGGCACGAATAGCCCAGCTGGGGAAGGCCAACCCTCTCTCTCTCTCTCTCTCTCTCTCCCCCCCTCCCTCCCTTACCCCTCTACTCACAAAGAGAAAGAGAGGAGTGGTTTGAGGAAAAAAAAATTAAAGGTTGTTATGGGAGGAGAGGAAGGGGGGGGTTTGTTGGGCAGGGTGGAGCTGCTAAAAAATAACGAGGAGGGGGAGGCGCTGTTTTCAAGAGGCAGCTCTTTGTGCCTGAGGTTTGAAAAGAAGGAGAAGAATGTAATCAATATATAGGAAATGTCTTTGGGTCCGAGACAAAGAGAGTGGACAAAAGACAGACGGGAGATGGATGTGGGAAAAAAAATGATAAAATAAAACCTCACTGTGTGCCAGGGTAATGTGAGGCAAGTCGTAATAAAGTTTACATCATTGTCCAGCATTAACGGTTATTTATAATAGTAGAAGATTGGTATATAAGAGAGTATCATTATGTATTCTGTATATTTTATAGTGTTTAGGGACTATGTCTTATTTACTGAGAATATAATAATAATTACTTACATTTATATAGCGCCTCACATATACCCAAGGACGCTTTTACAAAAGGGGGGGACACTAAACACACTCTCTATTTGGAAGACATTTTGTAATTCTTGTAGATTGACTGTCAACATGCTGCTGTGACAAAACCATTTCTCAACTTTGGATAAATAAAGTATCTACCTACCTACCTACCTACCTACCTACCTACCTACCTACCTACCTACCTACCTATCTATCTACCTACCTACTGTATCTACCTACCTGTCTATCTATCTACCTACGTATCTATCTATCTACCTACCTACCTATATACCTATCTACCTACCTACTGTATCTACCTACCTATCTATCTATCTATCTATCTATCTACCTACCTATCTACCTACCTACCTATCTACCTACCTACCTACCTACTGTATCTACCTACCTATCTATCTATCTACCTACCTATCTATCTATCTATCTATCTATCTACCTACCTACCTATCTACCTACCTACCTACCTACCTATCTATCTATCTATCTACTTACCTACCTATCTACCTACCTACCTACCTACATACCTGTCTGTCTGTCTGTCTGTCTGTCTACCTATCTACCTACCTACCTACCTACCTACATATCTACCTACCTATCTATCTATTTATCTACTTACCTACCTACCTACTTACCTACCTACCTACCTACCTACCTACCTACCTACCTACCTACCTACCTATCTACCTACCTACCTACCTACCTACCTATCTACCTACCTATCTATCTATCTATCTATCTACCTACCTATCTACCTACCTACCTATCTACCTACCTACCTACCTACTGTATCTACCTACCTATCTATCTATCTACCTACCTATCTATCTATCTATCTATCTACCTACCTACCTACCTATCTACCTACCTACCTACCTACCTACCTACCTACCTATCTATCTATCTATCTACTTACCTACCTATCTACCTACCTACCTACCTACCTACATACCTGTCTGTCTGTCTGTCTGTCTGTCTACCTATCTACCTACCTACCTACCTACCTACCTACCTACCTATCTACCTACCTACCTACCTACCTACCTACCTATCTACCTACCTAAATATCTATCTACCTACCTATCTACCTACCTACCTATAAATCTATCTATTAAAGCAACCTGTCTTCAGGTGAGACACATCACACACTTAATAATTATAAATAAAAAAATTAAAGGCTTTTTGGAGATGATATGATGTTTTAAATTGCTCGTACTTGAGAGGGAGAGCTGGAGAAACGTCCCCCTGCTCAGTGGCTGGTTGCCAGCCTCTCTCAGGACTCGGGCTAAGATTAGCTTCCCATATGTTCACGTGAGGCGAAGCCGGGCTTAAAGGGCCAGCACTCCACCTCTTTACACTAAATCATGCTGATTTACAGTCAAGGTCCAAATGGTTTTTATGTCACATGAAAGACAGGCTCTTATAGAGGATGATGTCTGGAAATGTTTTGTCGTTTAATGTGTAATTTTTTTCTGAAATAAATACATGCCATGTGTTCTGGACTATCAGTTGTATTACTTATCTTACATCAAAGCTGCACAGATAAGTGTGCTAATCAATCAGATGATGGGAGGAAAACGGTGGCCAACTATTTTTATTATCGTTTAATCGTTGTTGATTAATCAATTAGTTCACAGAGTAAGTGATAAAACAACAATATTTTAAAGTCGAGTAATTTTTGAATGCCAAAGTGATGCTGTTTTTAGCCCCTGAGTAATGGATATTTCCTGCATTTTTCTGTTTAATATCATATTATAGTGAATACATTTGGCATTTTGATTGACAATACAGCATTTAAAGAACATTTAGAAACTGGGGTGGACCATTTTCATTTTTTTCCCTGACATTTCTATAGATCAAACGATATATCGAGAAAAATAATCAGCAAATGAATCAATAATGTAACTAACCGTTACTATCTGACATTACAATTAGTCCAATCTTCCACATTTCTCTGGATCCATCATGAATTCACATTCATAAACCTCTGTTGTTCCAGAGATCAACAAGTTCATGTGCGTTCGATAAAGCTTGGACAGCTGTGGCGTTGTGTTGCATAAAACCTGGCGGTGGGTTAGCGGAGGGATTCAGGATCCAGTAAAGTGTCCAGAGGGAGTGAGCAGAGAGGTGAGAGTTAAAGAGCTCGAGCAACAGCTGAGGGCTCCGAACCCCCCCCCCCCCCCCCTCTCCCCATTCATTTTTTATTAACTGCGGCACCGGGCGGCCGACAGCCCCCCTCGACATCAAACACTGATCCCACCAACAATGCCACACACTGAACCTCGTGGTGCCATGCAGGGCATCGATCCATCATGATCACTGGCACACTGAAACAGCACAGAGACTTTACTGCCATTAAATACAGATGTAAATATGTATTAAAGGTCACCTATTATGCAAAATCCACTTGTTCATGTCTCTTCTACATCAACATGTGTCCCCTCTTCTTCATGTCTCTTCTACATCAACATGTGTCCCCTCTTCTTCATGTCTCTTCTATATCAACATGTGTCCCCTCTTCTTCATGTCTCTTCTACATCAACATGTGTCCCCTCTTCTTCATGTCTCTTCTATATCAACATGTGTCCCCTCTTCTTCATGTCTCTTCTACATCAACATGTGTCCCCCTCTTCTTCATGTCTCTTCTACATCAACATGTGTCCCCTCTTCTTCATGTCTCTTCTACATCAACATGTGTCCCCTCTTCTTCATGTCTCTTCTACATCAACATGTGTCCCCTCTTCTTCATATCTCTTCTACATCAACATGTGTCCCCTCTGTGGAAAGAGACTCTCTCTTTTTGTCCTGATCCATTTCTATAAAAACCTGTCTGAAAATGAGCTGATCAGATTTTGGCCACTTTATGATGTCATAACAATTGTTCGGCTTGTGTAACCAAGGTAACCCCCCACTTGATGTGATGTTTTCCAGTCCTTCAGGCGCCTTTAATACAATACTTCTTTTGTAACCGTTAAAGGAAATGACTTCTGCACAATGTACTGTAGATATTAGTGAAATGCCAGGAAGCAGCTGACTATTTCTGAGTTTGCTTGCAGGGTTGTAGTGAAATGGGTTTATTTGTAGTCACTTCTGAACTGCAGACAATGCCTCAACTTAAGTCATGTAATCGTGAAGATCTGTCACCAACTCAAGGACGCAGAATAAATGTATGCTTTTCAGGACATGTGTATACTTTGTATGTAAAACATACCATTTATTATATTCCAGTATCCTCAAGATATAGTTCACCTGCAAAATAACCATTTATTTATCAATGATGTACTTTGTGTTATCTCTAAAGAAAACAGATTTGATCTCAGTGAATGAAGAATGAGTGTTGATGAATTTAACTAAAAGTAGGTCGTGTTTAAAAGCAAGACTGAAATAACCTCTGCATGTCTCAAACTTGTGCAAGCACACTACTCGTTCAAGTGTTTTATATATAGTAGTGTTTTATTGAAAAGTCGTGTTTGTGTAGTGACAGGGTGCAGGAATCCTGAAGTCAAATGTAATACTTTTTAAGACCCCGCGGACACCCTGAGTGAGCATAAAGCAGATTAAATGAGGCTTGGATTATACTACACAGGTCGTGTGTGAGTTTGTAAATGGATGTGTTGACACAGTTTTCTGTTGTAAAACACAACCCTTCTTACTTCACATTATTAAGACTTTTCTCCATTTTTGGATTCTTTGTTCACCGTAGCAACTGACTTATAAATGTCCATTTTGCGTGTGAATTATTCCTTCAAACCAAGAATGATATAGTTTTGCTGTTTTTAAACACAGCCCCATTTTTGCAGACATCAAAAGTCCACATTTGTATTGTTATGTTCTCCGTGGAGGCATTCAACATTATTATCAAGAGTTCAAGGAAACACAAGGCTAGTAATTAATACAACATGCATTTTTCACGAATGAATATTAAAGGAAAATAATAAGACGTGTCCTTCAATCATTATGTATGACTTTTTGAGTGGAATAAAGACCATGACAGCACAATCTGTTCATCCTGAGAACCAAAAATCAGATATAACTTTGGCCTATAAGCCACGTTTCCCCCACAGCTATTAGATCACTAGTTGCGTTTCAGAGCACACAGGAAACATCGCTGCATTTCTTCACAGACGGAAACTTCACACAGAGCAGTGAACGCATCGTGAGCCAGCGCTGAATGGAAGAGGTGATGTCAAACCCTCCACTTCCTCAGTCTCTACTACTACACTACACACATAAACACACACACACACAAACACACGTGTGCGGTGCCGGCGAGTTTGTCACGTGACCAAACTTTGGATGCAGGACTTGATCTAAAATTAAAGCAATGATGTCATCAGACATTCAGTGTTGCCACGGAAACTGGGTCAGCGTTAACCCTTTGCGGTCGAAGCTGGGGATTCCAGCGTTATGATTTAAATAACCTTTCATCTGCTGTCACGCAAATTCAGTCTCTAGTCCGACTCTTTCGCACCAGCGTGCCGTTTGAAGTTCATCACAAGTAGAGAGAGGAAATCCTGTGTTTGTGCGTGGAAAAAAGAATCACGCGAGTGCACTGTGTGTCTACTGATGTGGTACAAACTCTTAACTTGCTTCCTGAACAGCAACACTTCGAGAGAGCAGACTGACATCATGTCTTTGATCTGATGTGTGTGTGTCCTGGAAATATCATAATCATAATAGTACTGATAATAAACTTTACCGATACAGAACCTTCCGTACGAGGGGAACCAAACATTGATAACACTGATTAAAACGAAGCTATAAATACATATAAAAAGTCCAACACTAAAAATAGGGATAGATCATTAAACACAATGCTCAATATGTTAACAGAGCTTGCTTCTTGTATGGCCTTGGATATGGGATTCAATAGTATTAATGCAAAGGTGAAAAAAACACTTCCAATGACTAAAATATATGTTTGAATGAATGTTTGTGTATTTATGTCTGCCTTTTGATCAGTTATGTTGTTTGTTTACGTAGGTTTTTCCTATTATATGTGCATATGACGATGGACATTTATTTATGTATACATTTCCTTTTAGTTCTTACAATTTGTCATCTCTGTGTTTTCTGGGGAAAGGTGTGAAAATGCAAACTTCTGTATTCTGCTATCACACACTGAATGTAACGCACTAGTGTTACATTGTTGATAATAAATGGACATTAGGGTCTAACAGTCATTTCAGGATTATAAAATGACAAATAATTGGTACTTTAGGCTGGCCCCAAACCTTAAAATCAACGCTTAAAGATACTTGGAGACAGTGCATGGCTGATATTCTCTGTCTGTTTTTGTTTTAGTCACAACATGTTGCTGCTGGCGGTCTCCCGGGTTATTCTTTGTGTGACCGGGGAAGTGTTTGACAAGGAAACAGATCCCGACGAGATAAACACCGCGGCGAGGACCCTGACCCGGGACAAACAGGATCTCAGGAAGGCAGAGAATAGGAACTTGTTAAACAGTCTGCACTGATTTCTTTCTTACCCCCCTACAGATGGTCGTATGTATACAGTAAAGATAAGAGGCACAGGGATTAGAGCAGGCTTAAGGAAAACCTGTTCATCACATTTGAAACTGATTAACTAACATCTCATAGGCTTGAATGTCCTCCAGTCGTAACCTGCAGCGTGGGAAAGTAACTAAGTATATTTAACAGTAATTAAGTACAACTTTGAAATACTTGACATGTATTAAGTATCGAGTATTTCCAATTTAAGCCTACTGTATACTTCTGTTCCTCTACAATTTGGAAGTAGATATTGTACTTTTTACTCCTGTAAATGTACTTGACAACGCTAGTTACAAGTACCTTTATATTATTAACACAAAATCCAATCCAATTGTTTATTATGATGAACCGTTATGGATTAAGATACCTAGCAGTTTAATAAGTCAATAAAGTTAGCTCCACCTTTACCAGCGGCAGCATTTCAAAAGAGAAACACATTCATGGATCACTGATTATAATCCAGAAGTACAATATATATTATTTGAAAGATGGACATTATAATGAGTACTTTTAGTTGTTGTACTTTATCAATATCAAAAAAGAAGTACTATTTTAATGCCAATACTTCTGTACTTTAGCAACAAAAATGAACTGAGTATTTCTAAATAGTGGTTTTACTACTTTGACCAAATGATCTTCTCCCACCTCTGGTATCTCGTCTTTTCCACATTGTCCAGTTCTACAACACGGACATTGTGCATGTGAAGTCAAACTAAAGCTCTCTTTCTCCTGCAGAGATGACATCCTAATAATCTTATAACTCGACAAATCCTTTCTTCATGAAGCCTCGCCGCTCAAACTTCCTCTGCACAGAAACACAGGAGCGTGTCTCGACTCGACAGACAGAAGAACAGCAGCGCTCAGCGGCCGCCTCACGCCACAGGTTACTACGCCGGCAATCACACGTACGCATGCGTGACCCACTAACTTTTACTACCTTTACCTCATTTGACTCCAGAACCTAGGAGGAGAAGAAGAAGGACGGCCCTCCTGGCTCCTGAGCCGGCGAGTCGGCTTCCTCCTCCTCCTCCCTCTTACTCCCTCCTCTCCCTGGCTTGTTGTATCTACACATGCTTTTCTCTGGCACCAATCAGAAGGCAGCGTGGGACGCTTTAAACTGAGGACGCCGCCACTTCATCATGAGGCGCTCAGCTCACCAAGGCTTGGAGATAAACTTTAACACAGTCAGCTACCGAGCGGGGAAATTAATATTGGCAAAGTACATCCTGAGACGTCTAATAATGCACCTCGATTCCAACCGGAGACCATCTCAGGGAGAAATAATGAGCTCGCCGGAGAGAGGAGCAAACAGTCAAACTAACGACTGAACCACAGCGGTTTCTGCGTAGTATTGAAAACATAGACATGGAAAACTAACGTAGTCACATTTAAAGGAATGCAAATACACAGGGATTGGTCGCTGCCTTGACTAATGTTTACACCTCATAAAAAAGCGGGAATCAAAGCAAGATGGACAGAGATGGCACTCGTCTTACCTCCGCTGCAGGTTCAGGGTTTCCCAAGCTGCCTCGTTGGTTGTCTTCAAAATACTCCACCTGTACAGCCATTCAACAGACGAGGAGCGAGGGAAGGGGGGGAGTGAGAGGGAGACAGAGAGAGATGGGAGGGGGTGAGATTAGCAATCAATAGAATAATGCGACAAGGGCCGGTTTGAAAAAGACTGGTCTTTAAGGACAGGAGCACCGGGTGTAACTTGTCTGTCTCTGCACACCGCCTCCTTGCTGTCACGCTTCAAAGATAAATAAAGTATTTTTCTTTGATTGGTGTTTCAGACAGCGAGCCGGCACTTCCCTCTGCTGCTGGGACACGGATTCAATTTCAATTCAAGAATTATGTAATGTCTGTATCCTCACCACCTGACACGACCCTAAGCCTCATAGATGTAAATAAATGCTGAATACGAGAGTTTGTTAAAACCGTGCACAAGTGTCAGTGAAAAGCTGGGACGCAGTGCATGGAAACTGGGTCTTCTCATTGTGCACAGCATGTCCCCCCTTGTCTGCGTAACCCTGGATGTCTAGATGTTAAATTATGTGTTTTGTCTAGAGCTGTTCCCCAAGCCCGCCAACCTCCCCCCTCCTCCTCACCCCCCCCCCCCCCCCCCCACCCACCTAACAATCCTAAAATTGTCTGGAGTGATGAATATTTACCCTCCAAGCCTCTGAGCTGCCTTGGTTTTTACTCCGCCGTCCGCTGGCCGAATCCCCATCAGAAGACTCCCTCTTGTCTTCACCTCTATCCCTCTCTCTCCCTTTCTCTCTCCCTCTCTCCACTCTTCTTCTTCGGTCTCTCTCTCTCGTCTGTGTTCCAGCAGCCCATTCAGGAAGCCATCTTGTGTTTTTAATCTGGTTTTACATGAGCCCTTGTACGCACGTTCTCCCTCTCTCTCTTTCTCTCTCTGTGTCGCTTGCGCTCTAGCTCTACCCCTCTCCCTCTCGCTCTCTACCACACACACACGGCTAAGGTTTTTTCTCTCTCTCTCTCTCTCTCTCTCTGTGTGATCGCTATTCCTCTTTCCTCCAACACGTTCACTTATTTTTCTCTTTTCCTTCTTCATGCATGATGTAAATGCCCCTTTAACCAACCCCCCTCACCCCCCCTTCTTCAAACATATACATTGGTGAACAAATGTACACACACACACACATGCCGGGGAGAGTCGTCACGCTAGAGATAGCACACAAAGGCAGTCCGTCCACCAATCAGAGGACGGGCTGGGCTCTGCTGCTAGGGTGAAATAGAAGGAGAGCAAGTGAAGGCGGCGAGAGAGGGAGAGAAGGAGGGAGGGAGAGGGCGAGAGAAAAAAGAGATAGAAAAAAGGGAGGTAAAATAAAAAGGGACTGTGTGTGTATGTGTATGTGTGTGTGTAGCACCATCAAAGAAAGGCTGACAAAAAGAGACAGAGCGAAGGTGGATGGGAGGTGTGTGTGTGTGTGTGTGTGTGTGTGTGTGTGTGTGTGTGTGTGTGTGTGTGTGTGTGTGTGGGTCGGGGGAAGGGTCGTCTCTATGCCTGTCAATTATCTCCTCGAGCTCGCCTTCCCTAAACAATGCCTCTGGTATGTGGTATCGCTGAGCACCATCTGTGTTCAGGGCTGCCTGCAATAACTGGACTGGACTGCACAGCGCGCGCGCACGCACACACATACACACACACACACACACACACACACACACACACACACACACACATACAGAGACCCTATCAAAGAAGCCTCACAACTCCCTCAACACACACACCCATGACAGGCAAAATGCACAATTACACAGCAAAGCCTAACTTGGTGACTCAAAGAAACACGGCACACTGTGCAACCTTATAAGAAAAGCGTAACTTAAAGCAAAGAAAAAGCTGTGTTCGTTTACAAATGAGTGATTTATAACGTCCAAACACCATGTGAGCCGCCGTGTGGATTGCATTTCATTTACACACGAGAATGGCATACCAAGCATATCTTTGGAAGCGGGTGTTCACGATGTTTACATTCTTGCAGCTTTTTAAAGCCCCCGCACGCGTTCCTGTCTGCACATGACCACAGAGGAGAAGTGGTTTTGTCCAAGTTATTAACCAGGTAATTCTGCCGCTTATTTAACGAACCTCTTAAAAACAGTGAATGATCATCTCTTGTGAGTGGGAAGGTTAAAGAAAAGTGGGCCGAAGCCATTTGAAAAGGCGCCAGAGAGACGAGACAAAGTCAGCGAGAGTTCACGCAGGCTGGCGAAGACACAGCGATGCCGAGGGCGAAAACATCCAGGACAGACAGCGAGACAGGAACAGAGAAGAGAGGCAGCTGAAAGTGTGGCGTGGAGAGGCGAGGCAGTGACACAGCATTTGTGGTGTGTGTCTGACGCTCTGTATGGCACGGGAAATCCCCTCCGCTGACGTCACACAGGCCACGTGTGTGTGTGTGTGTGTGTGTGTGTGTGTGTGTGTGTGTGTGTGTGTGTGTGTGTGTGTGTGTGTGTGTGTGTGTGTGTGTGTGTATTATTTGAGTGTTTCCGTGTGAGCAGAGGTGTGTTGGGGCTGGACAGCGAGAGCTTCAGTGTGTTTCCTTACAGGTAGCCGGGGTACTCCTCCAAGCCGTGGTGGGGTAGCGTTTTACTGAAAGCAGCGGTGATAAGAAGTGCGTGTTAGAAATATCTACAAAGTCCTTGCAGGAGAAACGTATGCAGGCTCAAGAGGAAGCGTCTCTCATTCCAGAAAATCTTGCCTCCTTTTTAGAGACATTCACAGCCTTCGAACGATGCGTGGCGATCACGGAGCATTATCACTCCCAGACGAAAACCCTATCTACTCCAAGGCAGCGTCATAATCCTGGCACACACATTCAACTTTTACTTCATTCACAAATGCCCTGTCGGTTGCCGTATCTACTACCATTTAATGAGAGTTTTAGCATGTCATAAAAGTAGGATGGACAGAGGAAGGTGTAGTTTCTCGGCAATTTGCTATTTAGTAAGGATGCATGAGGATTGGCTGGGCTGATATTGGCTTTAAAATGTCAAAAAGGCGACGCCAGAAATGAAAATGTCCTCAGATAAAAGGCAGGCTATTATCTTACAGAATCAAATATGGCCAGTATTGCAAGTTTTCTTATTTTGCCTTGTGATTGAGCATGTTTGAAAAGCATTGATCTGCATCGATGAGTATGCAAATCTAATGTAAATTCAACAGGGGCATACCACTATCCCTACTAATGAATAATGATTCATTATAATTCATAATCAAATAATAATAACAATGCATCTGATTCAATTTTGTTTGTTTTTCTGGCTAATTAAATTACACTCAAAGCAGAGTGTAGGGATGTGAAAAGACACTTAGATTTATTTAGATAATGTAATATAATCGTATGTATATAATAAACATTACCTTTCTTAAATGCAGTACTAGTATAACACTTACATCCCCGTTACATGGTTATATTGAGTCTGTTGAATATCCATAGATGCCGTGAAATGGGACAGTAGTGCGTATTTTGAGTGTGTGTTCACAACAGTGAGCGCTTATCATGGGAGAAGATGGAGGATGTGGTTGCCAGGCAATAAGGGACTCAGCTGCTACATCCATACAGAGGTCAGAGATGGAGGATTGTGGGGGAGGGGGTTTGACGGATGAATGGACGCTTGGTTAAGGGCTAATGGAGGAAAGCTTCTGATGCAGCAACACAATACACTCCCTGTTGTTTAGAGAGATACATAGAATCTTTGTTGAGTGTGATTTGAATGAAGATAGTGATCATTCTGTAATAACATCACTAGCACTGTAACGAAGCTGCATTATGAAAACCAGACATAAGTGAACAAGTTTAACAATAACTTTGCTTAGCTGGACACCATTATTAACAGGGGTGCACATAACTTTTTTGCCCTGGTTCTCAAAGGAGCACCTGGAGATGTTGCTTGGTGCTCATCCTTAAAATGAAATAAACCGTAACTTTTGAGGGGGTCTTGACTTTATTTGCCAGACACACGGCACTGAACACACAGAGGTGAACACAAGACAACATTAGCACGACCAGTAATCCTACAAGCTGTCTTCACTACCCTCCTGACTGTTCTCCTCACAGTCTTCCTCTCTGTCAGACATGGTAATAATAATAATAATAGCTTGGATTTATATAGCGCCTTTCAAGGGACCCAAGGTCGCTTTACAAGTAATAGGGCAAAAAACAAACATAACAAAACAAAAGTCAGACAGACAAAACAACAGATCGATTTAGGGGCCGAAAGCCTTGGCAAACAGATGGGTCTTGAGGGCCCCTTTGAAGGCATCGAGTGTGGGGATGTTGCGAATCTCCGCAGGGAGAGCGTTCCAGAGGGTGACTGGTAGATGATGATGTAGGCCTACTACTTTCTCTCTGGTTGAGTCTGCGATTAGCTGCTGGTTTTGGGTCGAAAGTCTCTGTTGTCATCTTAGAAAAGTGGATTTAATCAAATAAGTATGTGAACATAACCAATAACCTACCATAGCCAATAACAAATTAATGTAACTTCTTTTATTTATGTTGTTCATTCATATCTTATTTTACCTTAACATTTATTTATTTTATCTTTCCAGTTTTAAAGGATATTTTTGGTTACTGTCCTATAGTATACATTGGAATGATTTCAAACCTGTTTATCCCAATAATTATAAAGTAGTGCCTTGGAAATATGTGTTTACATAAATTGTGACCAAACCGTTTGAACTTAGACTAAAGTTAACTATCTAAACACTCAGAGTCCACTCCTTAGACAAGGCAAGGCAAGGCAAGTTTATATATATAGCACCTTTCAACACAAGGCAATTCAAAGTGCTTTACAAAAAACGAAAGACATTAAGACAATGGCATTTAAAATCAGTCATTAAAAAGAAAAGATAATAAAATAAACATTAAAAGAAAAAAAAAATACATGGATAAAAGTTACAGTGCAGTTTAAGATGTGAATAGTTCAATTAAAAGCAGCGGCAAAAAGAAAAGTCTTTAGTCTGGATTTAAAAGTAGTCAGAGTTGCAGCGGACCTGCAGGTTTCTGGGAGTTTGTTCCAGATATTTGGAGCATAATAACTGAACGCTGCTTTACCATGTTTAGCTCTGACTCTGGGCCTAAACCATTCAAAGCTTTATAAACCAGCAGCAGTATTTTGAAATCTATTCTTTGACACACAGGAAGCCAGTGTAAAGACTTCAGAACAGGAGTGATGTGATCCATTTTCTTAGTGTTAGTGAGGACTCGAGCAGCAGCGTTCTGAATTAGCTGCAGCTTTCTAATAGATTTTTTAGTGAGACCTGTGAAGACACCATTGCAGTAGTCGAGTCTACTGAAGATAAAAGCATGGACAAGTTTTTCCTAATCCTGCTGTGACATTAGTCTTTTAATTCTAGATATATTCTTTAGGTGATAGTAGGCTGATTTAGTAACTGTTTTAATGTGACTGTTGAAACTCAGGTCAGAGTCCATGACTACACCTAGATTTCTGGCTTTATCTGTTGTTTTGAACATTGCAGACTGAAGCTCAGCGCTAACTTTTATACGTTCTGCCTTGGCTCCAAATACCATTACCTCAGTTTTGTCTTTGTTAAATTGGAGAAAGTTCTAACACATCCAGTCATTGATTTGTTCAATGCACTTACTCAGTGTTTGAATTGGAGCATAGTCTCCTGGTGAAATTGTTACGTAAATTTGTGTGTCATCTGCATAGCTATGGTAACTTATGTTGTTGTTTTTCATTATCTGAGCCAGTGGTAGCATGTAGATGTTAAAGAGAAGAGGCCCCAAGATGGAGCCTTGAGGTACCCCACATGTCATATTTGTCAACTCAGATGTGTATTTACCTATAGAAACAAAGTTGTTTCTGTCCTTAAGTAGGATTCAAACCAATTTAGAACTGTTTTCGAAAGTCCCACCCAGTTTTCTAGTCGGTCGAGTAATATGTTGTGGTCAACAGTGTCAAACGCAGCACTGAGATCTAATAATACTAACACTGAAGTTCTGCCACTGTCTGTGTTTAAGTGGATGTCATTGAAGACCTTTACAAGAGCAGTTTCAGTACTGTGGTTTGGACGAAAGCCTGACTGGAACACATCGAAACAACTATTTAAATGCAAGAAATTACTCAACTGTTGAAAAACAACTTTTTCAATGATTTTACCTAGAAATGGCAGGTTTGATATGGGCCTATAATTGTTCATTACTGAAGCATCTACATTATTCTTTTTTAAGAGCGGTTTAATGACTGCAGTTTTCAGGGCCTGTGGAAAAATACCTGAGTGAAGAGATTTGTTTACTATATGAAGTAGATCTGAGGCCATGCAACGAAAAACATCTTTGAAAAATCCTGTTGGAATAATATCAAGGCAGCAGGAGGAGGATTTCAGAAGTTGAATAATGTCCTCTAGGTTGTTATCATTAATCTGATGGAATTGTGTCATGGTGTTTGAATTGATATCAGGTGGACATAGGGACAACACATTTACTGTACCTGATGCAGAGGCACTGACTGCTTGTCTGATTTTCTGAATTTTGTCAGTGAAGAAGGAGGCAAATTCATTGCACGCCCTGGTGGATAGAAATTCAGAGGCTACTGACACTGGGGGGTTAGTTAGTCTGTCGACGGTAGCAAACAAGGCACGTGCATTGTTTTTGTTTTTGGTAATGATGTCAGAGAAGAAAGACTGTCGTGCGTTTTTCAATTCCAAATTATAAAGGCCAAGACTCTCCTTACCGCACTGAATACTTAATTGTGAATATCGTTACATCAAGGCCGAAAATTAGGATGAGCGCCAACGGTCCAAAAAAATTTTTGCGCACCAGTTATGTGCAGCCCTGATTATAAACACACATGATGGATAAGAAAGATGGCTGCATGATGGAATATACAGTAGGTAGTTATAGTTTACAATTTGGATTTCTGTGTAACATTCAAAGAGCAAGTTGTAATTAGTGCCACAGTAAACAGTTCACATATGTTATAAGTATGCAACTGTGCACGCAAACAAGACTAAGAACCTTTTGTGTTTTTGTATCTGCTACACAAAGGTGATAGACTTCTTTTGCATTGCCAGAAGTTGGTTTTCTGTTCAGTCAATTTCTAAAACCCCGAAAACAGAGTTGTTGATTGTTTGGACAGTGGATACGTTTGACTTTGTTTCTGTCCAGTTTAAATTAAATGTTATTCACGATGTTCAGCAGGGTAAAATGACTGTCTCCATCAACGGAGTTTGGAGTCGACCGTCACGCCGGCGTGATCAGATCACATGATGATGCCGCATAAAAACAACAGTCCGGACAACATTGCCGTGTGTTTCCGTCGAAAGTACTGGCTTGAAACGATATGCCAGTCTTTGTTTCATGCAAAAAGACCCAGTAAACACGGAGATAGGATGATATAAAGTTAATACAAATATTTTTTTTCCGCACGCTCAAAAGTATGAAAAATGGAAGCACATATTTTAATATCTTCGCCGTATTTGATCATTTTATGAAACGGAAAATACTGGAAACTGTAGATCCTGCTCAACAGGATGTATTTACCAGGGAGGGGGCGAGGTAATCAGGTAAACGGAGTGATACGAAGCGAGACGAAAAGAGACAAAAAGAGACGAAGAATGACGGCGGGAACCGAAGAGAGACGGCAGGAAATGGAGAGAGACAAAGATATACGAAGACAGACGGCGGGAGACGAAGACAGACGGCGGGAAACGAAGAGAGATGGCGATTGGCCTGGGAGTACGCTTATCCAGTCTACATGTGTTTTGTAGACTTGGAGAAGGCGTATGACCGAGTTCCCAGGGAGTTACTGTGGGAGGTGCTGCGGGAGTATGGGGTGAGGGGGTCTCTACCCAGGGCCATCCAATCTCTGTACTCCCAAAGCGAGAGCTGTGTCCGGGTCCTCGGCAGTAAGTCGGATCCATTTCCGGCGAGGGCTGCGCTTTGTCACCAATCCTGTTTGTAATATACATGGAACGGATTTCGAGGCATAGTCATGGGGGAGGGGGTCTGCAGTTCGGTGGACTAAGGATTGCACCACTGCTTTTTGCAGATGATGTGGTTCTAATGGCTTCATCGGTCTGCGACCTTCAGCACTCACTGGATCGGTTCGCAACCGAGTGTGAAGCGGCTGGGATGAGGATCAGCACCTCCAAATCTGAGGCCATGGTTCTCAGCAGGAAACCGATGGACTGTCCACTCCAAGTAGGGAATGAGTCCTTACCCCAAGTGAAGGAGTTCAAGTATCTCGGGGTCTTGTTCTCGAGTGAGGGAACAATGGAGCGTGAGATGGGCCGGAGAATCGGAGCAGCGGGAGCGGTACTGCAGTCGCTTTACCGCACCGTTGTGACGAAAAGGGAGCTGAGCCAGAAGGCAAAGCCATTTTCGTTCCTACCCTCACCTATGGTCATGAAGGATGGGTCATGACCGAAAGAACGAGATCGCGGATACAAGCGGCCGAGATGGGTTTTCTCCGCAGGGTGGCTGGTATCTCCCTTAGGGATAAGGTGAGAAGTTCGGTCATCCGGGAGGGACTCGGAGTTGAGCCGCTCCTCCTTCGCGTCGAAAGAAGCCAGTTGAGGTGGTTCGGGCACCTAGTTAGGATGCCACCTGGGCGCCTCCCTAGGGAGGTGTTCCAGGCACGTCCAGCTGGGAAGAGACCAAGGGGTAGACCTAGGACCAGGAGGAGGGATTATATCTCTTCGCTGGCCTGGGAGCGCCTTGGGATCCCCCAGTCAGAGCTGGTTGATGTGGCCAGGGAAAAGAAAGTTTGGGGCTCTCTGCTGGAACTGCTATCCCCGCGACCCAACCACGGATAAGCGGGAGAAGATTGATGGATGGATGGATGTACATTATTTAAGCTTTTAAATGTTTTGTTGTGTCTACTGTGTCACTGTTGACAGAACTTGAGAAATTAGGAAAAAACGCCTAAGGATACACCTGTTATTTGTTCATAACATTTGTATATAGGTTCATGCTACCTCAATCAAACTTTCACATTATCATAGTGACATCCAATGTATATATTTCCAGCTTTCAAATTGTTTCGTTGTGCATGTTTGTGTTACCTATATAAAAAATAGTATAATAAAATCCGTTTTTACGTTTTTTTGTGATTTTGGGTCCAAAATGTTCATATAGTATCTCAAAATGAAATAATTAACTACCAGGTTATATACAGTGGGGCAAAAAAGTATTTAGTCAGCCACCAATTGTGCAAGTTCTCCCACTTAAAAAGATGAGAGGCCTGTAATTTTCATCCTAGGTACACTTCAACTATGAGAGACAGAATGGGGGGAAAGAATCCAGGAAATCACATTGTAGGATTTTTAATGAATTAATTGGTAAATTCCTCGGTAAAATAAGTATTTGGTCACCTACAAACAAACAAGATGTCTGGCTCTCACAGACCTGTAACTTCTTCTTTAAGAGCCTCCTCTGTCCTCCACTTGTTAACTGTATTAATGGCACCTGTTTGAACTCGTTATCAGTATAAAAGACACCTGTCCACAACCTCAAACAGTCACACTCCAAACTCCACTATGGCCAAGACCAAAGAGCTGTCAAAGGACACCAGAAACAAAATTGTAGACCTGCACCAGGCTGGGAAGACTGAATCTGCAATAGGTAAGCAGCTTGGTGTGAAGAAATCAACTGGGAGCAATTATTAGAAAATGGAAGACATACAAGACCACTGATAATCTCCCTCGATCTGGGGCTCCACGCAAGATCTCACCCCTTGGGGTCAAGATGATCACAAGAACGGTGAGCAAAAATCCCAGAACCACACGGGGGGACCTAGTCAATGACCTGCAGAGAACTGGGACCAAAGTAACAAAGGCTACCATCAGTAACACACTACGCCGCCAGGGACTCAAATCCTGCAGTGCCAGACGTGTCCCCCTGCTTAAGCCAGTACATGTCCAGGCCCGTCTGAAGTTTGCTAGAGAGCATTTAGATGATCCAGAAGAGGATTGGGAGAATGTCATATGGTCAGATGAAACCAAAATAGAACTTTTTGGTAAAAACTCAACTAGACGTGTTTGGAGGAGAAAGAATGCTGAGTTGCATCCAAAGAACACCATACCTACTGTGAAACATGGGGGTGGAAACATCATGCTTTGGGGCTGTTTTTCTGCAAAGGGACCAGGACGACTGATCCGTGTAAAGGAAAGAATGAATGGGGCCATGTATCGTGAGATTTTGAGTGACAACCTCCTTCCATCAGCAAGGGAATTGAAGATGAAACGTGGCTGGGTCTTTCAGCATGACAATGACCCCAAACACACCGCCCGGGCAACGAAGGAGTGGCTTCGTAAGAAGCATTTCAAGGTCCTGGAGTGGCCTAGCCAGTCTCCAGATCTCAACCCCATAGAAAATCTTTGGAGGGAGTTGAAAGTCTGTGTTGCCCAGCGACAGCCCCAAAACATCACTGCTCTAGAGGAGATCTGCATGGAGGAATGGGCCAAAATACCAGCAACAGTGTGTGAAAACCTTGTGAAGACTTACAGAAAACGTTTGACCTCTGTCATTGCCAACAAAGGGTATATAACAAAGTATTGAGATGAACTTTTGTTATTGACCAAATACTTATTTTCCACTATAATTTGCAAATAAATTCTTTAAAAATCAGACGATGTGATTTCCTGGATTCTTTCCCCCCATTCTGTCTCTCATAGTTGAAGTATACCTAGGATGAAAATTACAGGCCTCTCTCATCTTTTTAAGTGGGAAAACTTGCACAATTGGTGGCTGACTAAATACTTTTTTGCCCCACTGTATGTGAGGTTGTCCTTAAAAAAAAGATACCAAACATTGACATGCCAAACATTTCTTAATGGGGTTTAGTAAGACAAATCAAAAGTATGCGAAAACGGCCAAATTAGCCCAGGACTCCAAAGGGGTAAGGAGAGAATAAATGTATGTTTCAAAACTCGTTTGATTTGATGTATCATATATTTACTTCAATGCATCTCGTCTATAGTCGAAAAACACAGTGAGCATTTGTCCGGGATGTCAACATGCTCACAATGACAATGCTTGCATGCTAATATTAACCAGGTATTTACCATTATAACCATTTTAGTTAAGCATGTTGACACAATAACAATTGCTTATAAGCACAAACAAGAATAGATCAGCGTGATGGCAACACGATAGTTTGCAGGTAAAACCAAACAGAAGGTTATCACCGAAATATGGCACTAGAGAAAAAGTAAGGGGATCAACAAATACACAAAGCTGCTTAAGTGATACAAACTTTGTTTACTTAATTACAAAGCAGTTTATCAAATAGTGTCCAAGATATTTGACTCAATAACACAATCACTATGGCGCTAGAATAAACAGTCTGTAGGATTTATCCTCTGGGAAACATGAATGTCTTTACAAACTGTTGTGCCACTCCATGAAGTGGATGTAGTGTGAAGTCAGACTTTTTGTTAAATCTACATATTGGTAAACTGGGTGGGTTTAGTCTAGATCTGAATAACATTTTGCCAGCTTGGGGAAACCACTCTCCTGAGACATCCGATGTAGACAGATGCTACTTCTATTCTAGTTTGTTGTATTTACTTGCACTACTTTATCTGTTTTATTGTGTTGCACTGTTGGAGGAGCCTGGGACCTAAGATGTTCATTGTCATAACTACACTGTAGCTATGTACGTATGACTAATAAAAGCCTTGAATCTTGAAATGCTGGCTGGAGAATGAAATGGGTTGTGGGTTAGTAGGGGTAAAGTTCCCTCAGAGGTCAGGGGATTCAAAATATGGAGGCTGTAAACTTCTATTATTACTCAACAACAAGAGAGCCAAGGGCCACCAAGAAGTGATAGTAGCCCACATCTTTGTCCCATAAACCACCAGGACAATTAGTGTGTGCTGATTTAATGCTGACTTCCTATGTTCCTTCTGCAGAGAGACCACAATGTGTTGCTGCTGCCACTTTACAAAGCGCTGTGCAGACAGGACAGGTCTCAACAACGCTGATAGAAGCCCTGAGTTCCTGTTGGAGGCAAAACAAATATTCCTCTTGACTTACACATAAACATGTCGTGTCCTTCTCTGCAAAGTCATCTCTGATAAAAATCACTTGGCAGTTCTGATTTAGCAATTTTATTACACGTTCGGATATCACCGCTAACAGACAAGATACGGTTTAATGACTATATTCTACTGTTGCACTGACTTGATCAATACTCGATATGAGAAGTCTTTAAGCCTCTGGTGTAATGCATCCTGCTACCCACATTCTCCCTAACATAACGGCTCCTGTTTTTCTTTAGTTCTTTGCATTGCAATAAAACAGTGAAAAATAGCTAAGTTTTCAACCAAATGTTGCAAAAATTACCGAGATCTCAGAGAAATCGGCAAATAATAATTGCATTGGCTAAATCTGTCTCCTTTGCACATTGTTGCGTTTTGCTTTGATTGATCCACTAATTTTTCCATCTCAGCAGAGCTTCAAAATGTTGCGATATTTCAAGATTTTCCTGGATTTCTGGTGTTTACACTAAGGTTTCTTTATGTGCATGTTTAAAATCTGCATCCAAAGAAGATTGGAAGAAAAGTGGCTACTCTTTAGTCGTCATGTTGTCTGAGGAAGATGTTAAGTGAGTGTGTATGTTGGTGACAGCAACAACACCACGTGCAGTGTGTGTTGATTCCTCCGTCATGCTTTAGACGCCCACTCTGGTTTTTCCTGCTCCTTCAATACTGCTGACCGTTAACTGCGCCTCCCCGTCCTCCTCCTGACTTCACAGCCCTTCCCCCGGATTTAGGACGCTGATGCACTCACAGACACACAAAGCCACACACACACACACACACGTGCACTTCCTTTAACAAATAAGTGCACACTTTAAAAAACATGCACTCTTTCTCTTTCTTAACACAGCCACACACACAAATACGACCTGGCCTAAGGTTAACCCCCAACCCCTATTCGAAGCCTCAGAGGTCAAAGGACAAAGCCCAGGCCACTGCAGGAATCTGCACTGCTGCTGTTTGGTAAGTCTCTCAGCCATGCAAACACACACACACACACACACACACACACACACACACACACACACACACACACACACACACACACACACACACACACACACACACACACACACACACACACACACACACACACACACACACACACACACACACACACACACACACACACACACACACACACACACACACACACACACACACACACACACACACACACAGAAATGCTTCTGCTTTATCTTCAGGACAATATTTGAGAAGGATCTACAACAACTGTTAAAAGGTTTACCATCTGGATCCTCAGCCCACATGCAAATCAAATGTTCTCAGTTAAGCGATGTTCTTGATTAAGTGTGAGGGCTATAAAATATAAGAAAATTGTAAAAAAGTGTTACATTAAGTTTATAAATGTCTTAGTCCAAACCCAAAGGCTTTCACTTTAATGTGATCTGAAATAGTAAAAACATGCAAAGCTCAATATGTAAAAGGATTTAAACAGCCTTTCTGCCATATTACTCTAAGTACAGAGGTATGTATGTGTGGACATCATCATACAGATGCAGCTCTGCCTGTGATGTGTTCATAGACTGGAGCATTTGAAACCAAGATAAACCTGGATAAAGGTGAGGTAACTGAGTCTTGATTATATTGTTTGATCAAAGAAATGTCAAGTGAGCAATAACCCTTTGTCCAATGTCCAAACTGATGTCTAGTTTAGTCTGACCAAAAGTCCTCAACCCATTCCTGTTCAGTTAACTATGTTTTTAATCAAGAATAGAGAATCTGGAACTTAACGCTTCAACATTTTTCGCTAGGTTAAAAGAATAGAACCGTTGACTTTCCACCAAAAATCCCCCGAAATATGTTGCCTTCAAACTTTTCTAAGTCCTATAAAGCACCTTTGTTTTGTAAAGTTCATACAAAGTATTTTACAGTAGCCATGCTGTATAATAATACTGCTTATTACATGGCTTAGTTGAAAACTCGATTCTGATTGGTCAATTTAGAACACGTGACACGTTGTTAATACCGAACAGACAGACCGCTGTCAAGCACTTATTGACCGTTGTTAAGGACGATCACATCTTCAGAAAGAAGTCCGGTCGATTGAACTGTATACAGTTTGCTTTTCGAACTGGGACAAGAGAAAACAGCGGAGAAGTAATGGGGCAGAAACCCTCCTTTTTACGCAACGGTCCAGACATAGACATCAAACGGCGACACATATTCAGTTGCCAGTTACTTTGTCATTAGGGCAGGCATATCTAGATACTTTCCAAGGTTTGACATAATGAATTGTGCTTCTTTTAAAGCAAGGAGCGATGTTTTCAAATCTGTAATAAAAAAGCTCCTCAAAAACGCAAGCAGTTCCTACCGTTAGCTTTTCAAACTGACAAGACAAGAGACGCTCTAACTGTTTTTCAAATGTAACAGTTTGAAAAGCAAGCAAACTGTCTGATTGTCTTTAGTTTTCCGCTGTCGTGTGATAGCAACATGGAGGATTTTAACATTCATTTTAATATATTTGGAGAGCACAGTAATTTGGAGGAATGGTTAGTGGCAGTGAAGAAAAGAATAAGACAAGAGGGACAAGAAAAAAGCGGAGAAGTAAGAGAGGCGAAAAAACACAGAGATTTGAATGACAGAGAAATCGACCAAATTGAAGAGGACCGGCATGAATTGAATACAAAACGGAACACATTATGAAATGATTTAAAGACTGGTTGAATGAAAAAAAAGAACCATCGGAGTTTGACAGCTATGGAGCAGAAACCCTCAACACGCAGCTGCGGTCCTTTTACGCAACGGTCCAGACCTCAAACGGCAACAGATATTCAGTTGCCAGTTACTTCAGCATTAGGGCAGGGATATCAAGACACTTTCCACGGTTTGACATCATGAACTGCGCTACGTTTAAAGCAAGCAACGATGTTTTCACATCTGTTGTAAAGAAGCTCCGCAAAAACGGGAAAGACGTCAGCCAGCACCACCCGCCTATCTCAGCTGTGGATGGACACAGCTGGGGGACTGGTCCGGAAAGTGTGGATGGATGTCCAACTGCATCTTGCCAGACGAGGCAGAGAGGGAAATCGGCATTTGATGCAAAGCTCTTTTATTTTGAAACTTGATGATTACGGATGCGAATACATATCTCTTGCCCATAACGCCAAAAATCATAAAGATCCAAAAGACACAAATAAAGAGAATGACAGAGGTTTTATTTTCGCCGAGCCTGACAACCGAAATTGCCCCGTTGCCAGCTTCAAAAAGTATGTTTCCCTGTGCCCATCTGACGCCAAAGCCTTCTACCTTCACCCACTAAAAAAGGACCAACAGCTTCTCAACGGTGAATCAGTGTGGTATTGACGTGACCCCATGGGACATAATTTCCTTCGGCAAATGTACAATACAATAAGCCAGGCAGCCCAGCTTTCAAAGCGCTACACTAACCATAGCATAGAGAAGCACGGCTGAACAACTGCTCTCTCAGGCTGGTCTTGGATCTAAAGAGATCATGTCTGTGACTGGGCACAGGTGCGAGGGCAGCCTGAAGAGTTACTGGGCTCCGACAATAACCGAAAAGGAGAAATGGAGCAACATCCTGTCCTCCAACCCAGGAAATACCACCACATCGGGTCAGTGCCTTTCCATGTTGTCTGTCCTTACACACACATTAGCGGTAGCGATACAACTGTAGCATTATTGTTTCCCGTTTTTTTACATGTTGGGAATTGTGCTTTCAGATGTGTCATCTGCAAAACCCCCGCAAGGAGAGAGGATCGAGGACAGAAACGTCGATCTGAATATCCCTAAAGATTTCCCATTCACAATGTCACATTGTACCATTAATGGAAACGTTCAGGTCAATGTTAATTACAGCTAAGGCTCAAATGCTAACATGAACAGAGTTAGTTGCTATCGAAGCAGTTCCTGCCGTTGCAACAGCCTTTGTTCAAACATCAACAATGGACTATTTTTCGTAGCGGATGAATGTCATTTTAAATCAGTTAAACTATGTTTTTAATCATTAAAAACATTTTATAGGGACTTCCGGAATGAAGAGTGAGGAGTAGACTCCTCCGCTCCCTCGCTTCCAACTTTTTTATTAGGTAGAAACCTGTTACTCACTTCATACTTACACTAGTCGATACATAACAACTGAGCAACTTTATACCTTAAGGAGACATGCCCGCAAAACATGTCAAGAAAGACTCTATGCCTACGGAGAAAGTCGCTACTAGCGATGTTAGCATGGAGGCGCTAACCAGCTTGTTGGAGAGCCATAAAGTGTCTCTCTCAACGGAATTCAAAACTGTCATCGCCGCACTCGAGTCCAAAATTTATCTGGTTCATGCGACTATCTCTGATCATGGGCAGCGTATTACCTCTTCGGAGTCGAATGTGGATTTGGTCGACGGGCGCCTGTCGACTTTGGAAGCTACATGCGCGGAGCTAGCCGCTAGCAATGCTAAGCTGCGGGCGAAAACTGCAGACCTCGAGGCCCGCAGCCGCCGCAAGAATATCCGCATCATTGGTCTCCCGGAGTCGATTGAGGGCCCGCGACCAACCGCCTTCTTCTCCGACCTACTACCCCAGTTTCTGGGGGACCAAATCCTGCCTACTTCTCCTGAACTGGTCCGGGCTCACAGGTCGTTAGCCGCAAAGCCGAAGCCTGGGGAAAAACCGAGGCCTGTCATCATCCGATTTCACAACTTCCAGACCAAGGAAAGAGTCATCCGTGAAGCCCGGAAAATGAGAGCGGATCTACGGTACGAGGGGAAACCGATTGCCTTCTACGAAGATTATATTCCCGAGGTTGTGATGCAGCGAGCTCTGTACCGCGAGGTGATGGCGCAGCTGTATAAACTCTAAGAAGGACTCCCTGTAAGCTCATTTTTTACGTAGACTGGTCACTGTTTCTAAATATAGCACTTTAAGTTGAATGTCAGTCTCACTGTTTACATACGTTTGTGATTAGCTGGTTGTGCTCAGATAATTGGTGTTATTCTGCCAGGTTGATGTCGGTTATGGCAGCTAACTCAGGGGTTTTTATGGGGAATTTGTTCACTGTTCAATGTAGAGGGAACGGAGGTTAAGTAAGGGAAGGATAGGACTGACCCACGTCAGGAAGGTTTGCATCCAAGGAGATACACATGTTTGATGATCCCAATGGGACTGGGGTTTGTTGTGTGTGTGTGTGTGTGTGTGTGTGTTTCTCCCCCCCCCAATTTCCTGTTTTCTCTCTCCCCCTCCCCTTTTATTTTATTCTCTGCTCAGGTTATGCCACAATTTAAAGGTCTATGTCAGTGAGTGGTTGAAATATCCGGTTTATTTCCTGGAACGTTAAAGGGATGAACAATATCACCAAAGTCAACAAGGTAATTTCACATTTGCAACACCTTAGAAGAGACATCTGCTTTTTACAAGAGACACACCTCCGTACGGCGGAAATGTCTTGCGTCAAGAGGCCATGGATGGGTCACTTGTTTCATTCGAGGTTTTCCGAGAGGGCTAGAGGGGCAGCTATCATTATACACAGGGATATTGCCTTTGAACTAAACACTGCTATATCTGATCCGAACGGCCGGTACGTTATAGTATCTGGCAAATTACAAAATACATCTGTGGTCCTGGCCTCGCTATATGCTCCGAATTGGGACGATGACAAATTCATGTCCAAATTCTTTACTTCTATACCTAATCTCAATGAGCATCAAATTATAATTGGAGGTGACTTTAATTTGGTCCGGGATATAGAGCTTGATAGATCGTCCACTAAGCAGTTTACTCTATCTAAATCGACCAAAGTCTTAAAATTTCCCCATGGTAGACCACCCTCTAAATTCTGGAGATTTAGTCCTCATTTACTGTCCGAACCCAAATGTAAGGCTTTTCTTGCAACACAAATTAAATTTTTCTTTGAGATAAACGACACTCTGAATATTGGAAGTGATATACTCGCGGTTATCTTCGCGGGCAGATCATTTCTTTTGTCTCACATTTCAGGAAATCGGAGCAATCCAAATCCGAAATGTAGACAGCCAATACTCGGTTAATCCCACCTCTATTTTGTATTAAAAAACGGCTTCAGCTTCAATCTCAATATGATCTGTTATCAACTGGTAAGATCGAGAGGCAACTTCTGCAAACCAGGCAACGATTTCTTTGAGCAGGGAGATAAGGCAGGCAAACTGCTTGCATATCAATCGCGAGTGGCCGGTGCCTCCAGGTTGATCCCTAGAGTGAAGTCGCCAACAGGTGATATTACAACAGACCCTGCTGAAATCAGTAATATCTTCTCAGACTACTATTCTGAATTATACACCTTTAGAGTCTTCTCCACAGGATTGGGACAACCCTAACCCCTTAGACACTCTAGCTTATCCCCAAGTTGATGGAAGAGGTTCTGGTGATCTGTGAGCTCCGTTGACCATCTCTGAAGTAACAGAGGCTATCAAATCTTTACAGAGCGGTAAATCGCCTGGTCCTGATGGCTACTCCACAGATTTTTTTTAAACTTTTTGTTCTGTACTTGCCCTGATCCTGGTGAGAGTATTCAATGATGCCTTTCTGAAAGGCCAGTTACCACTGACTTTGTCTGAGGCATCAATCACTCTACTGTTGAAGAAAGGTAAGGACCCACTCTTGTGTGGCAGTTATAGGCCGATATCCCTTTTAAACGTAGACTTTAAGATCATGGCTAAGGTTCTATCTAGCCGTCTCCAGAGGGTGATGCCAGGCCTGATCGATACCGACCAGACAGGCTTTATCTCAGGACGAAAGTCCTTTTTTAATACCAGAAGGTTGTTTAACATTATTTATTCTCCCTCTACTAGTTCCCCTGAAGTTGTTCTCTCTTTGGATGCGGAGAAGGCATTCGACAGAGTAGAGTGGGGATATCTGTTCTATGTACTTAACAAATTTGGTTTCATCAGGGACTTTGTTTCATGGATTCAACTCCTCTATACATCTCCGGTAGCTTCAGTTAACGTCAACGGTGTTAAGTCTGGTCTGTTCTCGTTCTCTCGCGGAACTAGGCAGGGTTGCCCTCTAGCTCCGTCATTATTTGCGCTCGCCGTCAAGCCTCTAGCCTTGTGGCTTCGTAGTGAGGAAGGATTTAGGGGCATCACGCGCTTCGGTTTATTGCATAAGCTCTCTTTGTATGCAGATGACCTTTTATTGTACATTTCCAGCCCATCGTCCTCCCTTCCTATAATTCTAAGCATTTTAGAGCAATTTAAGAAGCTATCTGGCTACAAACCCAACCTCCAGAAAAGCGAATATTTCCCTGTTAACACCCTCGCTGAAAAACTTCCCAAAGCTCTCTTTTCTTTTAAGAAGGTCTCAGAGGGATTCAAATACCTGGGTATCCATATTACTAAATCGTTTACAGAGCTTTTTGCCAAGAACCTTAGTCCATTAGTAGAGCACTTCAAAGTAGACTTAGCTAGATGGTCCTCCTTGTCTTTCTCCTTAATGGGACGCATTAATTTGATAAAAATGGTGGTGCTACCTCGGTTCTTATATTCCTTCCAACACATTCCAATATTTATAAATAAATCCTTTTTCTCAGCACTTGACCAGCAGATTAACTCTTTTTTATGGTGCAACAAGAGGGCTCGTATCAGATGAGTAGTTCATCAACTCCCTAAGTCTGAAGGTGGCCTGGCCTTGCTTAATCTCCGCCAATATTATTGGGCATGTAATATTATTAAGCTTCTTTTTTGGAACACTAATTTGGCACAGGGCGAACACCCTCGATGGGCCCAGATGGAGGCTTCCTCTTCGGGTCTCACACTTTGGTCGGTGGTATGTTCTCAATTGCCGTTTGCAATTAAACAAGTTGCTCGCAATCCGATTGTAACTAACACTTTAAAGATTTGGGGTCAGTTTAGGAAGCAGTTTGGCTTACAAGCGTCATCAGGTCTAGCCCCGGTCTATCGCAATCACCTTTTCCTACCGTCGTGCTCGGATCCTGTCTTTTAGACTTGGTCAGATAAAGGCCTGCGGTCTATTAACGACCTTTATGCTGGTGGTGATTTCCCTTTGTTTGCAGATTTAGCCAACAAATTTGACCTTCCAAGTTCTCACTTGTTCCGATTCTTTCAGATCAGGCACTTTGTGGAAAAGAAATACCCCCAATTTCCAGGCCGGCCTCCTGATTCAATAATTGATTCTTTCTTATCACTTAAGACCGATTCAAGGAAGCTCACCTCCATTATATATAATAACATTTTTAAGATAAATCCTACTTGCTTAAATTCCCTTAGAGTTGTATGGGACCAGGACCTTGGGATTTACATGTCAGATGATCAGTGGGGACGTATATTAGACCTGGTACACACCTCTTCTATATGTGCAAGGCATAGCGTACTGCAGTGCAAGATTCTGCACAGAGTACATTACACTAACACTAAGCTGGCCAGGATATACCCTGACAGGTCTGACACATGTAATAGATGTAAACAATCTCCGGCTGACTACATGCACATGTTTTGATCGTGCCCTAAACTATCGGAGTTCTGGTCTGCAATATTTGATTCACTTAGGGAGGTCTTAGGTGAGACAGTGGACCCTAGCCCCCTCACTGCCCTTTTCGGAATTCCTCTGATGCCCAATGCACCCATTACCTCAAAACGAGTTATCGCATTCACCACTCTGCTTGCCAGGAGGCTTATTCTCCTTAAATGGATACATTCCTCCCCTCCCACCCATAATAGATGGATTTATGAAATGCTGTATTGCGTCAGGCTTGAGAGGATTAGGTTCTCCCTTAGGGGTGCCCTGACGATGTTCCACGAGACCTGGCAGCCTTTTCTGGACCACATTGACACCCTTACTATTGGTGAAGAACCCAATACTTAATTCTCAGCAGAATTTCTTTGAAATACTATTTAATATTCACCCTTTATTTAATTTTGTTTTTATTTCCTTGCCCCCCTTGTATGTTCGTGTGAATGAGATTGCGGGGTATTGGGGTTCGTGTTTATTTGTCAACTGTACTAGGAAAACACAGTATTTTACATGTAATGTCTTGAAAATGTCCGTTTGATATCTGTGCGAAAACTAATAAAAAGATTTATAAACATTTTTTTTTTTTAGAAATCAATAAAAGCATTTCAATTAATATTGGGACTCATGTCGTTACTTTGTTGAGAATGTGGCCATGTAATAAGCGGGATAATGTGCAGCAACGCGGTCATTATGGGGAAAAGAACACCCGACAGGATATAATAAAACAATATCCTGTCGTGTCAAATCCTGTTCGCTATGCAGACGGTGTTGCATCATTGTGTGAAGGGTGCTCTATAAATATATTTGTGTTGGCAGAACAATATATTCTATCTGTTGTGTCTCTGTTAAACAGTGTCTAATGTTCTCATGCAGAAGTGGAGTTCATGACTGTAGTACATTTATGAATGTGAGATTAGGGATTGAATCCAAGTACAAGTGCCACATCTGGAATTATAGCGTGTGTCCTTTGGGTTAGGGCTATAAATATACACTTTGCATATATGGCACGTGCTACTGACAAGCCCCCTTTAGCTCAGCCTGAGGACAAACAGGTCCAGGCTTGACAGATAAGGAATGCAATTAGCAGCACCAACAAAGCGTAATGCTGTCTGTGTGAATGGACCTCTCTGTAGTCTGTAATGATAGTACGACAGGTCTCAGTGTGACGTCACGTTGTGTCACGTGACTTGAATATACTATCTCTTTACGGGGGCACCCCTCCTGGCATGGTCTGTTGTGCACCGCCAAAAGTGTTAGTCCGTCAGGTTTCATGTTGTTATTTGTGTATTATTTTTCACTTCTCGTTTTGTCACGTCTCATTTCAGGTTCCTCAACTCCCTTTCCTAATGTGTTCTCCCGCGCTCATCAGCGTCAGCCCCGCCCCTGATTGTTTTCACCTGTGTCTTGTTGTCGAGTGTTTAAATCCCCCAGTCTCCCAGTGTTCAGTGTCAGTTCGTCTTGTCCTGTCCTCATGCCAGAACTCTGCTCATCAACGGTTGCTCTTTTGTTACATGACTTATTCATGCTCCTGAAACTTATTGTAAGTTTGTTCCTCACGTTGTGAGTGATTTTCTGTTGTGCCTTTGTGAAACCTATTTTTGTTCGCCTCGTGAAGAGTGCCGTTATCCTTTTTGAATATCCTTTTTGGCAAATAAAGTATATTACTTGTACTTTATCTCTGGCTCCCGGGTCGTGCATTTGAGTCCTTTTTTCCCTTGTGTATCCAAGTTCGTAACATGGTCCTTGGAAGATGCAGCGAAAATAATCCCACCAGACTCCTTTGCCCCTCCAACAGAGGGATGTCCTTGTCCTTTTCGTTATTTCAAGCGATAAAATCTCTCGATCTTCTCTCAAATTATCTTCTCTCAAATTACGCCAAGACGCCCCCATGGCGGAAACGCTGCCATCAGGAATATATCAATATGCATACCGGTATCCGGTAAAAAAAAAAAATGTTATTTAATTTTAAATGTGAGTCCGTGGCCCGTGATGGCGGGTGTTATAAATTAGATTGCATAATTGTTTTTCTTCATATTTTATGTATTTCTCATTGTTTGTTCAATACTAGAAAGGTAAGTCCCACAAATGAACTGATGGGATTTGTTTTCTCACCAGTGAAGGCAAATGTTGATTTTAAAGATGAAATGTGTTTGTTTGTGCAATGCCGAGATCTCATGACCTTTATTCTATTATGTATTTGTTCTCTAGTCGAATCTCAGGTTTAACATGAATTATAACGGAGCTATAACGGTCTGCTTGCATTGACAAGATGTGCTATTCACGCGGCACACCTGATGGCGGGTGTTATAAAAGATATTCCATAATCGGTTTTCTTCATATTTGTTATGTATCTTTCATTGTCTGTTCAGTACTAAAAGGTCCAAGAAGTCCCACAATTGAATTTAATATTCATTTGACATGTCAACTATATCGTAAAGCGCTTCATGGGAGTAATTGTGGGATGATACATTTTTAAAGTATCACGATATGTATCGGTTGAGTATCGGTATCGTTCAGAGGTATCGGTATCATAAAAAAGTCAACGATATGCATCCCTACACTGAATGGTCTGAGACCTTTCATGTAGTTCACAGGAAGAAGTTGGACAACAGTAGGAAGTTTCTCTAGAAAGATGTTGGAGAAGAGTAGGAAGATGTTGGAGAAGAGTAGGAAGATGTTGGAGAAGAGTAGGAAGAAGGTTGGGGAGAGTAGGAAGATGTTGGAGAAGAGTAGGAAGATGTTGGAGAAGAGTAGGAAGATGTTGGAGAAGAGTAGAAAGATGTTGGAGAAGAGTAGAAAGATGTTGGAGAAGAGTAGGAAGAAGGTCGGGGAAAGTAGGAAGATGTATAAGAAGAGTGGAAAGAAGTTGGAGAGAGAGAAGGAAGACATTGGAGAAAGAGTAGGAAGTTGTTAGAAAAGTTGTGCTTGCAATTTATTCTTTTTTGCGTAAGTATAACAGCAACACCACCACAGGTCAAAAGGAAGGTCATTGTTGTTTTGAGCGGGAAATTTGCTTTGGTATTGCTTGCAAAAACACCGACCTAAATGTTACCGTAACACATCCCGACCTCTATGGAAGAGCAAACAGGTTGTTTCTTAGGAGGTCTGCAAGTTGAACCATTTCCAAATCACTAGCCCCAGCACTGACCACGAATACAAGTCATTTTAGTGGAAAACGTGATTGAGACATTGTGGTTCATGTGACTCCAAATCTACCTAAAACACACATTTGTTATTACTATTGATGTGCTTACAGTATACCCGTAAACCACACCTTTTGTATTATCGTAGAACAACCGTATCTGTACCTCACTCACCTCCAACTCACTCCGTCTCTTCTTCAGCTGGTCACATTTGCGCAGCTTGCAGATCTGTTTTCCCGTCCTGCGGTTCAGGCAGTTCAGGCAGCTGCCGCAGTTCTCTCTGAGCAGGCAGGGAACGCACTCGCCACATTTCTTCCTCCTTCTTTTCTGGAGGTCAGCGCCATCGTCCAGCGAAGCATTGAAAGGTGACAGAGAGAAGAGCCCCGCTTGCTGATGTTCAGTCTCAATATATTTGCTCAGAGGAGACGTCTTCTCTGAGGGTTTCCTGTAAAAGTGGAGAGATTGAGCCTCCTCCGCGTCCATGGAGAATTTACAAATGTCCTCAGGTGGCGGACAAGGCCCTACCCTCGGCCTGGGCATGGTGACTGTCCTCACTTTTCTCTTAATTAAAGATTAAAAAGATCCAAATGTTAGTTGGTTTGGTCTTAAAAACAACATTTGGTAGGAAGATGACGAAAGGCTCAATCCCCTTTACTCTGTACGCTGCTGCCAAACAAAGTTAGCCTATTGTTCGTGTCTTCTAGTCCAAGCCCTCCAGGGACAGCTTCAATATTATCATTTTGATATCTTGGTCACCCCGGACAATCCTGGTTGTATGTTGCAGTGTGGGGTCCATCTTTTCCAGCTACCCTTTGGGATGGTTGGCGGTCCCCCACAGTCTGGGTGACCTGGCTGCGTCCTGGGGGGTCATGTTGGTGTCTGCACAGCCTGGGCCTTTTCTGGAAAGATAAAACAACATGTTTTATTCAATACTAGATGCCAAAAAAGTAAATATTCATATGAATTTTTGTGTAGGTTTCCAGTTGGGGCATTTTATTTTTCTTTGTTATGTCGATCAGGAATGTTTTGGTGCATCAGAATAACACATACACTTTGCTTGTGCATTTAAAGGGAATACGACATTTGATATTGCCACACATAAACGATCTGTAACATAATATGTCAATGTGTGTAGCTAACTTTTTCTTATAGACCCAGCTTAAGCTTAGTGGTAGTGACCTGAAGTCATGTGAATGTGGTGTAGTTTGTTTATAGCCTTAATATAACACTTGCTTTTTAACTTTTTGCATGAATCACTTACTTTTATTGTGGCTCAACCTACTCTTAACTTAAGCTCAACATAGACATAAAATGTAAGCAAATGTGAAAACTCAAACACAATTCTCGACTTTAGGCAATAGATTCTTGTACATTTTTCAGATTGACCTATATGATATTGTCAGATGTCACTTTACAACCATGCATGTCTTTAAATAGTTGGTATAACTGTGTGCAGTATTTGATAATGTTCAGGATATTACTCCTTGCCTTGTACTTCAGTCTGATGGCTGTCTGGATACTGTCTGGTTTCCAAACAGCTGTCAGTGCTGTGCATGCAGTTGGCTCGGAGCCATGCAGGCCTACGTGAGCAGTTTGAGAAGATACTGTGTTTTAATGGAAGACCCCACATGGACGGGGGGCTCATGTCCCCCTGAATGAAAGAGGAGGGTGATAAGTTGATGCCAGGGAAAGTCCTCTTTGTCTTGTGGTCACACGTTCCAGTCAACCGTCAATAAAGTGAATTGTGCTGAGAAAGCTCCATGTGTGTGTCCTGGCTGCTGCTCTCACCGCCTGCACCCAGCATGTTCCTCTCAACAGCAATGAGGGTAAAAGCTGTACTTGGGTTACTTTAATTTATTTTGAAATTAACCTGTAGGCCTGGGAATTAATATTGATTTAAAATGTGATGCCTTGCAGCTTTGGCAGGAGCTTTCAAGGCGGCAAAACACCAAATTGGCTTTTATTGTATTATAATTAACTGTTGATAGTGTTTTTGGTTGACCTTCTATTCCAATTAACATTTACATAATGAAATTAAACGTTAGCGAAGAGGATTATGTGAAAAATTAATTTGAGTTAGGATCACATGAAGACAGAATACTGAGTTAAAAAGTAAGAATGTTGATGTAAAACTAAGAATTTTGAGTTTGTATTCTTAGTTTTGAGATGAAGCGTTTATTTGAGTTTATTGTCAGAATTAAAATGCATTTCTCACATGTGGCTAATTAGCTTGTAAAGGAAAAATACTTATTCAAAGACAAGTAACTTCCCCAAAACTCTAGGATAAAGTAATTTAAAACAAATACCCCAAATACTGAAATGTACCGACTAAAATAAATCATTTGAGCTTTTAGCTTGTTAGCAGTTTTGCACACGGCCTAGGCTTACAAATTTAGTTTTAGCAGAATAGCAACAATGGTTTCCTCACCACAAAATCATTTTGCACAATTAAGTATAAATAATGGTACTAAACGTCTTAGTTCAGGACAAAAACCTTACCAAATGAGGGTCCATGGTGTAAGATATAGTTTGATGTATTTGCTGCAAAATTGAAGCTAGTCCCACCGTGGCAGAGTAGCATGGATTCGGGTAAACATACAGGTAAAGTTAGGAAAATGTCAACTAAACAAGTAGAAACCTAAAATAATAAAAAGGAAACAATGCCTTAAATGACATAAATGTGTTCCTGTTTCCTTCCATATCTCAGCTCAGGTGTTTAACTGCAGACAGTGCCAAGGCAGCACGCGCTCTGCCAGCTCCGTCCGCACGTGGTCTAATCAAAACGTCCAGCTCTGTAAATGAGCTCGTGCGTGCCTCTGTTGTGACTGTTACTGTAAACCCACGTGTGTTTGACGTGGCCAGCCCAACCTCAGAGCAATCAGATAAAAGCTAACAGGCATCCATAGATTTAAATTAAGATAATGCACAGTATCTGCATCAGGATACACAAACACTTAGGCTGTGAGTAGGCTGATTGCTGTGAGGTGACAGAAACTGCACTTTACCCGGGTGCGAATACACACCACATTTACATCCACGGGACAGCCTGTGTTTCAGAGACCTGCAATCAGTGGTAGATTACGGCCCTTTGTGAAAGCATTCATTAATGTTTACGCAGCTGTTTCATGTATGAATTGTAGCTAAATAATGCACCTTAGACACTTTTGTTTGTCACATGTCTGCAAATGAACACATCAAAGTGAGTTAACTTACTTTTGCATTGGATTAAAATGCATAATATAAACAATTTAAAGAGACAACGTACCACCCGTCGCGATGATTGAGTCCTCAAATGTTTCGATATTCCTCTGCAGCCTTTAAACGCGGTTGCAAAAATTAACAGAAAGGATTCAAAAAAGACATCAACAAACCAAAGCTTGCATTCAAAGATATAGCAACAACAACAACAAAAAAGAAGAAGAAGCAAAACAACGTCAACGTGTGCAAAGAAGGGGAGAGGGGGAAAAGTTGTAGCCTAATGACATAACTCTGACTTAAAGCCACTGATACACAGAGAGAGAGGGGCTGTATATTTAGGAGGGGTTAAAGTGATCAGGAAATTATGGAGTGGAGTCCAGCCAGGAGCAAGGAGATGTTTTTTTTTTGGGGGGGGGGGCGTCATACACAGAGGGGGGATTTGGACCAGATGTTGTGACATCATGAGGGAGGGGTGAGGATACTTTAGGTTCCTGTCCTGCACACATTATGGGATGCTCTGTTCAGATGAAGGGCTGCAGTGACCCCGGCTGACAGAGCTCAGGTATCTCAGCTGCCTTTAGGAAAGTGAGGTCTGATCCACCCCGTGCTCAGAGAGCAGTTATGCAGGTCAAAGGGGAAAGTAGGAAAGTGACAGCGACAAAAAAAATACACACATTCATTTCTGAACGATTTTATAATTCTTTATCATCCATCACTCTTAATTTGGTCAACTAATCGATAAGAGGATTTGATGGATATACCCTTATATCTTCCCAAAGAAGCAAGAACCATTTTAAATCTGGCACCTAACGTTTCTTGTAACTAAATTATTCAGCATGAGATTACATTTTTTTTTAAAAACAGTCTCATAGTTTTGAGATAATCTTGTCAATTCATAACAATATAGCAAACCTTTTTTCAAAGTTAATGCATTGAAATTCTTTGGGTAAAAGCAGACAAAATAATCTCAAAATGATGTATTCAAAGTAATCTGCCTTTCAAGTGTGCACTAGTGACCAATGCTTAGTCAGCCAGTGATCCACTTTGTTTTAAAGGGTATTTTTGAAAGTATGGTGGCAAATGTAATCAGATACAGAAGCTCCAATGAGTCCTCGCTGGGTCCGGCGGTTTTCAGTAAATGAAGTCAAAGAGTGAGAACGAAGTATAAACAATTTGTGTGGTTTTACTCGTTAATGCTTGGACAACAATTTCATCCCACTGCAGTAAATCAGATATTCTCAGATGTTAACACCCAGACATTAGACTTTTCGGGAAAACTGAAAAAATACACAATAGAATTGACATAAATCTAAAATGTTGTTTCAAACATTGAGAACTAAAACTAAGAAAAGTGAGTTTCCAAAGCAATTCATGAAAGGCAACACAATATATAATTTCCCAGTAGCCACATTCAATAATAAGTGTTATCACTCAGTTATAACACATCAATCTTTATTTTCACACCATTTTAACACTCCATTGGAGGCTGTTAAACAAACACACAAACAAAATCCTGCAAACACAAAATGCAAAACCGTCAACATTTCTTCTGAGGTACCAGCTCATTATTCAAATACGTTTGGGATATCATTTGGACCAGAGATTTAAGCACCAAATTCACAGGATCTAAAACAGGGGTGTCAAACTCAGGGTCCGGGGGCCAAATTCGGCCCACAACTTCATTTTCTGTGGCCCCACAAGCGCTTGCAAAGAATATAATGTGTTTATAATACGGTTACATGCCTATTTACAGAAGCATGTTGCCCATAAACTACATGTCCCACAATGCATCACAAATGTGACTTTTTTTTAATGATATTTTTTTTCAAAATGTCAAAATGTATTTTTCTTCATAATTTGGCTTTTCTTTTTAAATCATTTTGTGACATTCTCAATTAAGAGACTTGTGATTATTTGCCCTAGACTTCTGCTTCCAGATGTAGTTATTTATGAAGTTATTACCTTATCCGACAATAATCCAATGCAGAGGCAATAATGTAATATAATACATTCTTTTATATATATTAAATATGTATTTTTATATAGTCTTAAAGTTACAACCGGCCATTTGAGTGCAACCATAATGCGAATGTGACCCGTGATGAAATTGAGCTTGACCCCCCTGATCTAAACTATTTCTAACGGCCACATATCTCTATTTGTTGAGGACAAGAACTGATATTATCTTAATGTGGTTCAATACAAAAAATGTAGAGTTAAAGCTTTTCATTCAGGTTGTATGACAGTAAGACACTCAAGACATTACTCTAGAAAGTAGCCATTTTGTTTTGTTTAATAAATAATAGAATAACACAGGTGTACCTGAAGATCTCCCAGAAATCGGCATGGTAACAAACAGCTCTAACAGTCTCACTTGCGTTAAAGGAGATGTGAGACCCGGCAGATGTGAAAGTGCGTGATGGGAGGACGGACAAAGACTTCATATTTCAGTGTTCTGACTCCAGTGCGGCAGACTCATCATTACAGTAACGCAACAAACACAAAAGCAAACACAAACGGAATCAGTGAAATGTAAAGGACAGGCCGATGAGAAATATTTCAACGTTTCATTGGTGGGTTGCAAACAAGTAACATAGAAACATATACAAAATAAGGAGCAAGTTTTTGGGTGAAATAAAGCAAGATCATGTGACTAGAAGTGTCCGAATGATTTATAGGAAGGAATTTACAGTATTCGCTGTTACAGCATATCCGCCCAATCAAATCCAACTAGTGTCTTGACTTAGTTTGACGTACTATAATGTGTTGTCAGACGATGGTCAGGTTTCATTATTATGAATCAACTTTTACAAATGTCCTTAAAATCGGTGAATAATGTATTTTCTTTGAATACATCTACTTGTTATGGTTCTTAATCCACAAACTGTTGGTCTGTGGAGATACGCAGTAGGTGGGGCCAACTGCGCTGTCAGATGAAAGATATAACCGTGAGGAAGAATAGGTGCAACAAAATGACATAATTGAGCACCAGTGGAAACGCATGTAAAAATTAGATTTCTGTAATTTTATATATAAATGTCTCTTCAGCAGTTTCATTAAACTTTAAAGTCAAATACTTTGTGTATTTCATGATTTATTTATACACAAACACACTGCTATTGATTAATCGTACAGAAAATACTAGTACGTAGTGTTGTCATACTATTAACCTCATGATCTCTCAATGTATGAAAGCCGTGGCTCTATTTTGATATTCTATTGGTCCAATATGCAATATGTCTTTTTTTGGAGTGTACACACATTTATCCCCAGGAACATGCCATAAATAAATGATACCTTTAATTTAAGGCCTTTTAAACCTGATACTTACAGCCATAACAGAACAGCATCAGATCGGAGAGAGAGAGAGAGAGAGAGAGAGAGAGAGAGAGAGAGAGGAGGGGTGGGAAGAGAGAGAGAGAGGAGGGGTGGGAAAGCGAGAGAGAGCGAGAGAGAGAGAGAGCAGCTACTAGAGAGAGAGGAGAGAGAGAGAGAGAGAGAGAGACGCTGATCTCTAGAGCTAGAAGATCTCGAGATCGAAGAGAGACCACTGTTTGTTTGTTAGAGTTTGAAATGTTTGAACTTGAAGAAGCCTGTATTAACAAACGTCTCATGTAACTGCTTGGGTTTGCTTTGGGCTCAGGATAAAAATGAACAGGGGAAAGAAGCGGTAAAGTAGAGAAGTATAAATTAGGATGATCGGGGTTCCATGGAAATGTTTATATCTCATGTTGACTCACTACTTAAAGCACTTTCACGTCAACAGACTTTGAGCAACGGTCCATCTTAGCTGCTACATGGAGCCTCCCATCTGTCAAATCCTGAAATGCATATACACAGGGAATGTACCAACTCCCCCATCACACCCCCCCCGTCAGTCTCCTGGTGGTTTGGTCCAGTAGTCACAGAGCAGCAGTCTTCATGTTCGCACCTGGAACTTGCCGGCCTTCGTCATGTATTTGATGCCTTTGAAAGGTTTGTACTTCTCACCGTACATGTCCAGTCGGTTCACCTTCAGCCCTGCAGGAGGATATCAAATAGTTTTCCCATTTACATTTCTCAATACAAAATGATTTGCACTTACTGGACAAGTCTAGTTTGAATGTTTAAGGATGGCGGGTGGCTCATTTTGGATTTACCAGAGATATGAGATTTATTTTTTTTCCACTGGGAAATATCACATTTTCTTAGAAATATATCAAAGTAAAACACCAGAGGGTTGTTTCGCACACACGACTGTTCTGAAGGCGATAGACTTTATTTTGGTTTCTGTGTCCCTACTATATTGAAAAACAAATGCATCAAATGTATATATAAATAGAGAATGCATGTTCCGGTTTAACAAGCAATGCATGTTGAAGGTACACTCAAAATAGTTTCATTATTGCGCAATTTTGGCGGGATGCAACCTATCTATCTGCCAGATGGAGTAGGATCCGGCTGCATATCACACCTTTGATTGCCTCAATTGAAGTAATTATTTTTTAAACTCAGAAAACGATATACTAATTGCACTAAATGCATGCTTTTCCTATTGCTTTCCATGTTGTGAAATAATTTGTTTAGCAAAGGTTTGTTAGCAATATGGCTTTGCATATCCTAACGTTCTTTTATGCAAATCACATAAGGTGAAAACAATGAATGAATAAAAGTAGTACTCATGAGTATCAGAACCTGCTCATAGAGTACTTTGAGGTCATGTGAGGTGTATTCATGCCTTTGGCCCCCTCTAGTGGCCACAGTGTCACATGCTGACAGTCAGGTGGTTATCAGCTGATGTGAAGGAAGCTTCTCATGTGGGGGGGGGCTGAGGTTAAATGATCCTCATGTATGGTATTCAATGTGTAATCACAATTAATTATTTGTTACAATATGTATGTATATAACATCCTATGTACAGATGTCTCTGCTACTGTAGTATACATCTATATTTCTGTTGCTGCAGTATTTATAGAACATTTTAATGAATATTTTATATTGTGTACTACTTGTGATACATGTATGTCTTTTCTACGGTTTGTTGTTTTTATTTGATCATGTTTATACTTCATTCCACCTTATTAAACTAATGACTAACTAATATTCCAATGCCGGGCCTTGACCACATCTAATGTGTTACTCTTCCCGTAGTAATCTAACTCTCTGAAACAACATGGATACTGGTTTCTAATCTCAATAATGAAAAATATTTCTGTGTGTGTGTGTGTGTGTGTGTGTGTGTGTGTGTGTGCGCCCGTGTGTACCTGAGATGGCCATCTGTTGGATCTTCAGCTGGATGTTGATGGTGGGGTTCTCGTCGGGTTTGGAGGCCCCGGCCTGCAGACTCATGGTGCCCTTCAGGCTGGGGAGCTTCTGTGGGTTGATCTTTCCAACATCCCATGTCAACATCTGGACGAAAATAAAGACAACATTCAAATGGCAGTATGAGAACACTACAACTGGGAGAAAATATGCATCAAATGAAATGGTTGCCTTTTTAGTCCTGGAGCGGTATTGTAAAACAGAATTTTTCGACAATTAGTATAAATGTGTCTGTGGATTGTGTATATATATTTTTATATATATGTATTTTTTGTATTCAGGATTGTGGGAAACGGTATTTCGATCTCTCTTGTCTGTACACACAAACTGAAAGATTGACAATTGACGATTGAGGAACGGTCCCATATTCTGACTTAAAGACAGAGCTAGGGAGAAAGCATTCGTCACAGGCTTGTTGAGACGTCTGCACCTTCCTGTTCATACACACGTTCCCTTCGTCCTTCCTTTAGGCGTATAAACACACACACTCAGAAGCACTTCCTCAGTACCTTGGTGACGGGGTCGAAGGTGTATGTTCCCTGGGAGGGGTTGAGGTTTGCGGTCAGGACGCCGCGGGGCAGCTGGCTGCTGACGAGCACCGCCTCCACCGACTTGCCCATGGTCTGCTTGGGGCCCAGAGTCAGGTCGAAGCGGCCCTGAGAGCTGCCCTCTCTGAAGCTGATGTTGTGCTTCACGTACACCGGGATGGCCACCAGGCTGGAGGAGACGAGGACAACAAACAACTGCAATCACAGTCCAGTAATATGTGTTGTTTACATTTTGTGATATTCTAATATTGGAGCAACTACTACTAAAAAGCAAGGATTATAATTATGCTGAAGGATGTGAAAATCACTGACTTCTGGGAGCTGACGTGGTACGAGAGCAGCCGGAAGTTTCCATCGGGGGGGATGAAGGAGAGGATGCGCTCAGCTTCCCAACGCTTGAACCGAACACACGGGTGAAAGCTGACGTCATCCAGCAGCCGAGGATTCTGGGAGAGGGCACGGTTGGTTAAGGGGTAGGTAAGATAATATGTGCATACTGCAAACATCATCCCATTGCTTTTGCATAGTGCTTTGTAAATGTGGACGTATTGTGCAACACCAAATCATTTAGATAACATTTTGGATTGAGCAAAACATAATTGTAATAAACCGATATTAAAATAAAACAAATCAGCTGAGTCTTGAGAAAACGTATGGTGATCATCCCAGCAATACATGTCATAGTCTCTGGATTTAAACTGTAATAACATGTGTATTTATCAAATGCAAGGCAAGGCAAGTTTATTTATATAGCACTTTTCAACACAAGGCAATTCAAAGTGCTTTACAAAAAATGAAAGACATTAAGAAAATGGCATTTAAAATCAGTCATTAAAAAGAAAAGCTAATAAAATAAACATTAAAAGAAAAAATACATGGATAAAAGTTACAGTGCCGTCTAAGATGTGAATAGTTCAATTAAAAGCAGCGACAAAAAGTAAAGTCTTTAGTCTGGATTTAAAAGTAGTCAGAGTTGCAGCGGACCTGCAGGTTTCTGGGAGTTTGTTCCAGATATTTGGAGCATAATAACTGAATGCTGCTTCTCCATGTTTAGTTCTGACTCTGGGGACAGAAAGCTGACCAGTCCCTGAAGATCTGAGAGATCTGGATGGTTCATAATTTAGCAGGAGGTCAGAAATGTATTTTGGGCCTAAACCATTCAGTGCTTTATAAACCAGCAGCAGTATTTTGAAATCTGTTCTTTGACACACAGGAAGCCAGTGTAAAGACTTCAGAACAGGAGTGATGTGATCCACTTTCTTAGTGTTAGTAAGGACTCGAGCAGCAGCGTTCTGAATCAGCTGCAGCTTCCTAATAGATTTTTTAGTGAGACTTGTAAAGACACCATTGCAGTAGTCCAGTCTACTGAAGATAAAAGCATGGACAAGTTTTTCCAAATCCTGCTGTGACATTAGTCTTTTAATCCTAGATATGTTCTTTAGGTGATAGTAGGCTGATTTAGTAACTGTTTTAATGTGACTGTTGAAACTCAGGTCAGAGTCCATGATTACACCTAGATTTCTGGCTTTATCTGTTGTTTTGAACATTACAGACTGAAGCTCAGCGCTTACTTTTATACGTTCTGCCTTGGCTCCAAAAACCATTACCTCAGTTTTATCTTTGTTTAATTGGAGAAAGTTCTGACACATCCAGTCATTGATTTGTCCAATGCACGTATTCAGTGTTTGAATTGGAGCATAGTCTCCTGGTGAAATTGTTACGTAAATTTGTGTGTCATCCGCATAGCTATGGTAACAAATGTCAATCATGTGTCTGATTGTGAGTTTGTAAATGTGTTGAATTTATACAAAGACTCTGATGATAAGAGGACACTCACCATGAATGACAGCGTGAGGTCGGGCATGCCTGTCAGTTTCACACAGGCATCGATAACTCCCTGAATTTCTGCTGTAATGGTGGAGCCTGAGGAGGAGGGTGGAAGTCAATGTGAGAAATAAACACGAGGCAAAGTATTGCATATCCTGACGTGTTTGTTCAGAGCCGTACCTGATTTATCGATGATGGCATCGATCTCCTCCACCACGTCAAAGTAGGCCTCGTTGTTGGTGTATTTGACTCCGGTGCGTCGCCATGGCACCACCGACAGCTGGCCTGTGGGGAGCTGCTCTCCGACGTGTAGTGCTGCCTGAAAAACACACGTTCATCAAATGGTAAAAAAAAACAAGCGCATCACACAGAATAATATCTGCGCTAATACAGACTTTTGGATGGTATTGATTTCACCTGTCTGTGATCAGCAGGATGAAGAGATAATAAAAGCTACTGGTTTGCGTAGCAGGCTGATAACAGTCAAACCAGGTGGGTAACATAGACATTGTCAGATTGAATACAAATAATGCAAAACCCATGCAAATAAGTTTACGCCTGTTTTGGAAAAGCTTTCTGAATTTGAAATGCAGTCATCCAACGGATTGTACCTGTGATGGTGTTGGACCATTGTGCGGAGGATGGTGGGGGGCTTGATGAGTTCTTTGAGGATGTTGGACTCTGTGGCCAGCGGGAAGCCGTTATCCAGCATCTCCTCCAGGAGTTCATACACCACGACCACGTTGTCCTTAATCGCAGCCTCTGTACACACTCCAAAATAATCCTGAGGACAAAATAAAGTATTTTGGATTAGACTTAGATTCAACTCTATTTTCATTGCAGAGTAAAACTACTACTGGGTATGAAAGTCAGATATACAGTTGCAAGAAATAGTATGTGAACCCTTTGGATTCTCCACACATAGCGTTGTGTGTTCCTTCCAAACAACTCAGCTTTGGTTTCATCTGTCCACAGAATATTTTGCCAGTAGTGCTGTGGAACATCCAGGTGCTCTTTTGCAAACTTCAAACGTGCAGCAATGTTTTTTCTGGACAGCAGTGGCTTCCTCCGTGGTGTCCTCCCATGCACTCCATTCTTGTCAGTGTTTTACGTATCGTAGATTCGTCAACAGAGGATGTTAGCATGTGCCGGAGATTTCTTTAAGTCTCTCGCTGACACTCTAGGATTCTTCTTCACCTCATTGAGCATTCTGCGCTGTGCTCTTGCAGTCATCTTTACAGGACGGCCACTCCTAGGGAGAGTAGCAACAGTGCTGAACCTTCTCCATGTATAGACAACTTGTCTTACCGTGGACTGATGAACATCAAGGCTTTCAGAGATACTTCTGTAACCCTTTCCAGCTTTATGCAAGTCAACAATTCTTAATAGTAGGTCTTCTGAGAGCTCTTTTGAGCGAGGCATGGTTCACATCTGGCAATGCTTCTTAAGAATAGCAAATTCAAAACTGGTGTGTATTTTTTATAGGGCAGGGCAGCTTTATCCAACACCTCCTATCTCATCTCATTGATTTGACTCCAGGTTGGCTGACTCCTGACTCCAATTAGCTCTTGAAGAAGTCTTTAGCCTAGGGCAGGGGTCGGCAACCCCTGGCACGCGTGCCTGCATTGGCACGCGGCACCGTAACCAGTGGCACACTAGGAATAAGTGGAATAAGTGTGCACAAATATTTAAATTGTATTTTTGGATCCTGAACGAAGCCGCCGCCAGAGCGCGTCTCCCCGTTAACCCCGCAGAAGGAGAGCCATCACCAACGCAGCCCGCTCTCTTAAACTCCAGGTGACTTTCTGCCGCTTTCCTCCGTGGTGCTGATCGTTTCACCACAGAGGAAAGCACTTCACTAATTGCAGTACCCCATAAGGAGCTGTACAAATGGCCGCAGTTTTTGCGTGGCGTGTGTCTTTAGTTGAAAGCGGATCTGCTCATCTCTCATCGAAATAATATGCTACAAAGGGGCGCACTGGCCATCTGTGTGTTGAACTTTCCTGTCGGCTCCCAGACCGTAGTCGAGGAGGGCAGAAGCAACAAGCTTCAGGTGCAATAACCCACTTTAGCTTCAATGACTGGAGAGAGGCGAGCTCTTCTTTGGGAGGCCGTTGCATTTATTTAGTTGTTCTTCTGTTTTCACAAAATACATCACAGACCTCTGTTTCTCTGCTTCCTCGTTTCACTTCCAGAAACATACACACTCCCTCACTGTCGCTCTAACATCCACAAACACGTATGCATAAGCCACACCCCTCCCTCTCTCTCTCTTAAAGGGACAGCGATCTCATCTCACTCTGCGTGACCCTAATATCAATAAACATGTGTGTTCTGGAGAATCACAGAACGGACAATCGTTCATATTATTATGCCGTTTAAACCAATTATTTGTTTGTTAAATTCGACATCATGTAAGTTGCGCTGAAGGTCCACACACTGCTTCCCCGCAGCGAGGCTCCCCCGCCCTCCTGCTGATAGTTAACGAGCTCAAGCTCCTCAACCCCCCCCCCCCTTGATAATTCTCGATCGGTTGGCACGCTGATAACAATTTTTTTTTTAAATGGCACTTCATATCAAAAAGGTTGCCGACCCCTGGCCTAGGGGTTCACATACTTGTTCCACCCTGCACTGTGAATGTTTACATGGTGTGTTCAATAAAACATATAATTGTTTGTGTGGTATTAGTTTAAGCAGACTGTGTTTGCCTATTGTTGTGACTTAGATGAAGATCAGAACACATTTTATGACCAACTTATGCAGAAATCCAGGTAATTCCAAAGGGTTCACATACTTTTTCTTGCAACTGTATGTCATTTAAACTAAACAGCTACTGGAAAATGAACGGGAACCTGGAAGGTGTCGACGACTCTGTGCAGGAACTCGATGACGAACAGCGGTGGCACCTCGCTCTGGATGACGGCCACAAAGTAGATCCGATGCCTGAGCACACTGATCAGGTAGTGGTGCGGCGTGGGGATCACCGGAGGGACGTTCTCCGGTTCGGTGGCTCGTTCCTGGGCCTCAAAGAAGTAGTCGCACACGGAGCGGCTGACCACGCTCTTCCAGTGCTTCTCCAGGAAAATGTCCCCCGAGGAGTTGATGAGGAACAGGCTGTGGATCATTTTGGCTGGAGGCTGACGGGCCGGAGATACAAAGAGAAAACTCAAACATTTCAAATGAGATGAGGAGAGGAAGTTTAATACTTTGTAAGAAAGTGCTTTTAGGTTTAATTGTGGTTATTTGGATGGTGAGCTTTTATTAAATAATGACAAAGAACCAGTAGGGCTGCTCGATTATGGCAAAAATCATAATCTCGATTATTTGGGTCAATAATTGATATCACGATTATTAAAAAGGATTATCCATTTACTTTGAAAACATCCATTTATTGAAAAAAAAGATGAACAGTATGTTTTTAACAGTTGATTACCCTGAACTTTAAGTATAATTCAACTGAAAAACCAATAAAATAATGTTTAAAAAAAAAAAAAAAAAAAAATCGTTTTATTTTGATTATGTTGTTTTCATAATCGTTGCAAACCAAAATCGTAATTGCGATTAAAATACGATTAATTGAGAAAGCCCTAAGAACCACTTGAATGTTTAGTATATATTTAAGGTCAATCAAATGTTTTAAACAATACGCACATTCGGTCAATTTGAAAAAACATAATCACCTAAATAAACAAAAGGTCAAAACTACTAACAAATAACCATCGCAAAGAAGTATTGCTAATCATGTTTGATGTATTTCTTTATCAAATCAGACACTTTGATCAATCATTTCAGAAAATATACAGGTTTGACTTTTAATATAAACACGTTGAATGAAACTGAAGCAGTTCAAAGACCTATCATCAATGTGATGAAAGGATAACACTGCTGTATACAGAGCAATACAAAGTACACTTGTTATTTACATATCATCAAATGATTTATATGTAGGTACATTTTCATAATAAGAACATTTAACCTGTTTAACGACAACAAAATCAAATGAATGAAACAGTGAAAACAGAGAGTCCATGCCCTTCCTCCTCTCACATGACATTTCTTGGGGGATGAAAGCAGGTTTTACGCTCTGGATGACAGACAATGGGCCTTCTTCATGAGCACGTTTATTATATAGTTAGATATTAGATATGTACATAACTATTTTCTAGATACATAAATGAAGTCTGCATTCGACACTATATATCAATTATATAAGCTAATAGATTAAAATACATACTTTATATTTCAACAGTATCAATAAGTTACACTAACAGGGTGTGCACGCTCATGCACAGCAACATGTGGATGACTGCTTCCTGTGAACCTTTAAACATGTCTTACTGTTGTGGATCACTTTAAAGGGGATTTAAGGTATTCATTTAGAGGAGTTTACTAAAAACTACACAGTATGAACTATGTTAAAGAAATATTCTTCAACTGCTGTGTGATTGCTCTAAATACTTATTTTTTTTAAATGGCACAGATATAGTTTGAATAAAGGATCTAACTTTGACATTTCTCAACATGCTTCAACAAATATATATCACACTGTCTTTTAAATGTGTCCTTACAAAATCATTTTTTTAAACTACATGTGTGATTAATATTTGATATTCAACTTGTTATTAGTTCCTACTCAATATTTGATTTGGCTTCTTGTAGTTTCTGAGATATAGCACTATTTTCGTTGGCACCAGCAGAACTTCTATTTTTGTCATTTAATACAATTCTAGAACAAACACTAGTCATAAAGACGAAATCATATATAATAATAATAATAATAATAAGTAAAAGTCACTTTATAGTTAAACAATAAAACGATTAAGGACTTGTCTTCACATTTGAGTTCGGAGGACATTTAACGTTACACAAACGGAAATTACAAATACTAGTAAACGGTTAAAAAACGGCTGCTTTACCTACTTAATTAAAGTGTCTCTGACATATGACACCGGAATATCATTAAATATGCTTGCAACGTATCGAGTTCGCACCCGATATAACTTGGCGTTACAAAAACCTGAACACATTGCTTTTACACGTAATTAAATCTGCAATTAAACATTATGAGTTAACATTAAAGTGGGCACCTAGCTAGCTATCTTTATAGCAGTTGGAGGCCTCCACACAAGATGCTACATCTGACCCTCCTCCTGCCTCAGTCTCATGACAGAGGAAAAGCCCCGTCACCAGGTAAAATAGATGAAAATACATGGGAAAACCGATGCTGTCCTCACTGAAAAATCACCACTTGTCACTCGAGTGATTCAATATGTTAAGAGGACTTACCGGGGACGATTTTGTACGTTTTCGTCTCGCCTTTCAACCCTTTTTCCCCAATGAAAGATTAAGCAGACGTCGTTGCTTCCCGTTAGGTGGAGCTGCTCTCGTTGGGAGGACTGGTAGAGAGAGTGCAGGGAACCAATCAGAATGCCTGGAGAGTTTGAAATCCCGCCTACCAAGTAGAATTATTGGTCGAAAATACGGAAGCTGGTGACTCGTGACTTGGACGATGGAGGGAGGACGACGGTAAACACCAGTAAAGCTGCACGCTGATTGGCTCTGAGATGTAGCTGGTCTGACATTTTGTTTCCAGTATCAGATTTCATCTTGTGAAGTTTCTTCCCATCAAACAAATAGACACAGGTACTGAAGAGTACTACCCTGCTATTAAAGCTGATGTCTTTGATTTATTCCAAACTGTAAATAAAACATGTAATCTCTGAAATTATGAAGGGGGAAACATGTGATTTTTCTAGATTGTCTTTTTCAGTGTTCTTACAAATCTGTAGCCTATATATTATTGACTTGATAGATACAATTAACATATAATCACATTAGTATTTTCAAAAAAAACATTAGATCCAACATTTTGTAATGGAATTCCAGACAATTCCGCTGTGTATTTAAAATGTAAATAAGTATGAATGCACATTTTCTTTAAGAGGCAGCAAAATAATTTAAGCCCCGTTTGATTGTTTAAAAAATATTCAAAGATTTTACAGATTAATTAAAACTACGTGCAAAATGAATAAAGTCTCCTCGTCTGCAGTCCCTCCTTTTTTCCATGTTTGGTTCACACCCTTAAAGCAAAGTTTCCACACACATGCAAACAATCCACCCCCAGTGTCAATAAGTGAACATTTCCTCACAGTAAATATTGAGAGAGCACAGACATCAGAACAGAGGACTTTACATATTCATATTATAGACACATGCATTTCCAAACATTTGGTCTACCTATGCTGTAAAATGTATTATCTCTTCGATTTACACACGGCATCTATTGCACGTCTGTCCGTCCTGGGAGAGGGATCCCTCCTCTGTTCCTCTCCCTGAGGTTTCTCCCATGTTCCCTTTAAACTGTGGGTTTTCTCTGGAAGTGTTTCCTTGTACGATGTGAGGGTCTAAGAACAGAGGGTGTCGTATTGTCATACCGATATTCTGTACAAACTGTGAAGTCCACTGAGACAAATGTAACATTTGTGATATTGGGCTACATAAATAAACATTGATTGATTTACCTTAACATGCCTGGTTCCCAATCCTGGGGGTCCCGAACTCCCACTAGGTGTCGCCAAAGCTTTATAATGGGTCTGTATTTTACCCAAACTTCCTGCGGTTAATGTGTTCACTCTTTGGTTGAATTGTACAGTGTATAAGTTGTTCTGTACTGTTGTTATTTAATTTGATGGAAAAATAAATATCCTTAAAACATGTCGCCAGGTCAGTTGAGTCAATAATAAAAAAGGGGTCCATCAGGGTAAAAGGTTGGAAACCACAGCCTCGAAAGGTCAAAAATGTCTTCCTCCTAAAACTGACCATATGTACTAAATGTTTATTCATTTCCATAATTTCAGAGCCTTTTTTTGCCAGTTGGTTTACCTTTACCTTTTTATGTTTAAAAAACCCCCCAAAACTATAATTCTTTTATGTAGACGAAGTGCTAGGATGACGTCAAAGATACGTGTGTAGTGGAAACAAGGGAGGCATTTATCCTGATATTAAAAAGCGCAGGGTTCGAGATGTATTTTACCCTCTAATGGCTGTTGGATCAAAGATGTGGATAGATTTGTTACAAGGAATAAAATAACTTAGAGTGTCTGCATTTTATTGACTTATTATAGAAGCAGCATTTCCAGCATTTGTGTTAGCATTAATATATTTGAATACTGAAAAATAAGAAGCCAAATGTCCCTAATGAGGCACAAGGGCTAAGCATAAAGCATCTATGTACTGATACTATTTTACTGGTTGAATCGACTAAGATGGAACTGTAAAAATCTCAACGAAAACATGAATGGCTCAACATAATTTATTTTCATTTTATGTTAAAATGTACAGAGTTCTTTGAAAGTACTTGCTAAGAAAGAAAGAAAAAAAACAGAATAAATGGAAATACATACAGGGAGAGAGAAGAGAGTGGAGGCCGCCTTCACTGCTGTCTCTCCTCTCTTTATTTTGCGCTCTCTGTTAGCATACAACGCAACATGTACAATTACAAAGGATACAAAAAGGGAAGCGATATAAACAGACAGAAATATACTGAGCTCCTTTTTACATGCCTCTTAAATGTAAGGAAGTCATCCTATACACACACAAGTAAAAAAGAAAAGAATGCCAAGTGACCTTTAGATATGTGTAGTCCTTTTGTTTAAAATAGCATTAATATACTACACAGATAGAAAACTCTAGAGATGAGATGGAATGGAGAGGTTAAAGGCATCTTAAAGTCACTAAAAGTGAGTGGTAATTTTTTTTAATTTTGAATTTCTTAGTAATCGTTACCCAAGAGGCGAGCTAAAAAATATGTCGTTTTTTTTTCCTGAAACAGAAGTGAAAAAAATGACAGTACCAATATCAATGTCAGAGTTTCCTTTTTATATTATAGAAAAAACATTTTCTCTACAATAGCTTTTTCTAAAGTCAAAAAGAGTCAGCTCGTGTCATAAAAGAAAGCTGCCCAGTCTGATCAAATTCAGAAACAGAAAGAAACACAAAAATAAAGTAGAGAACAATACACACAGATAAAGTATGCAATGCCAGGTCTGTAAGAAAAAATGAAAATCTCCTCTTTTGACTTTGAATACTGGAACATGGAGTCAACCAACAGAACCTCCAACTCTTCCTCCGACCCTGCTTTATACGAGCCTCCGAGTGAGGGCCAATCCGCGCACTAGATCAGGCTTTAGGCATCTTTTATAAAGGCCGACTGTCCCGCCATACGTCTAGCTAATGGGAGTGCAGACTTATGCAGCAAAGAAATACGAAAAATATACAGTTTTAACAGAATACACCATTCAAAAGCAGACCTCTCTGGGTCGCGTACACTTTCGGCCGACTTTCATTAAAGCAGTTCAATGGAAATCCCACCGTTTGTTCTGTAAACTGCTAAAAAAGGCTGACATATTATGCCGTCTGTCAGTGGAGTGTGAACAAGAACAGCTTTGACTTTCCTGAGCTAGCTACCAATTAGCACTAGCCAGTGTGTGTATGTGTGTGTGTGCTGGATATTGGGAAGTACCAGAATATTTACATCTAAGAGTAGCGGCAAACTGGAAAATAATGCTACTTGTTTCATTCAACAGACAGTAACGTCTGTGTCTTTGCTGTTGTTGTTTTTTTGGTAGAACAAGATGGATCCGGGAAGACTCTGGGAACAGCTCGACACCTCGCACACCTGGAGGCCCCGCTCTGATGCTTCTTCTGGAACCGGGTGAAAAGCCAGGAGAGACGTGTCGGGGCTTTCTGAGAGCGAGAGGGTGTGTATCACCTTTTCAGAATGCCACACATATAAAGACCAAAGCATATAAGAGGTCGGACTGCACACAAGTATTTTTAAAAAAACAACGACAACGAAAATAAGATTCAACAATATGTTTAACAAAACAAACGATTTGCCCAGAATGTCTCTTTTTTTCCAAGGTAAGGCTTCCTATATCAATTAAAAGATCGTGTGCATGGTTGAATATATTCAGTAAACCACTGTTTTTCATTCGCAGTCTGAAGAGGCGAGGTTCTCCTGTATTGTCTTTCTCCGTGTTACCTCCTGTCCCCCCCGCTCTCCCGGGCCTGTGTTAAGATCACATGACGAAGGAGTGTGTGGGCCTGCAGCAGAAGTCCACGTTCACACAACCGCTAACCCGGGAAGCCCCAGGCCACTTGCTTGCTAGGAGGGGGAGGGGAGCCCAAATGAAAATGGACAAAATGACAACGTAGAAAAACAGGAAAACCCATAGACACTCTGAGTCTCGTCAACTTCCGCCCCCCCGGCGCCTGCCGCAGACCCGGAGAGGGTACAGAGAAATGTGGACATTTAGAGTTCAGCGAGTATCATTTTTCCCTCGTCCTCTGCTGCTCATCTGCTCATGTACGGCGGGACTGTTTGGGCACACCGGCATAGCTGTGATGGGTGGGGCCTGTGTACATCATGTTGCCGTGGTGATTGGGCTGCATGGCTGCTGGGGGTATCCCCTGCCCACCCATCATGCCCATCTGCATCTGCATGGGGTACTGCGCCGGCTGGTTCATGTAAGGGGGTTGCCGTGGTAGCCGCTGTTCATCATTGGGCTGGGGCATCCGGTACCCGGCCGGACATGGCGTTCAGCGGCATGTTCATGGAGTTGTTGTAGGCGCCGGCGTGGGCATGAGGTTGGGCATCATGCCGCGCTGAACAGCCAGGGTGCGGGGGCCGCCCTGCATGGCCACGGCCCCCGAGCTGCGGCCATACAGCTGCTGCTGGTGCGGGGCGGGGGCTAGCTGCTGCGTGGCTTTGGAGCGGATGGAGATGTGGCCCTTGACCGTCGCCATCTGGCCCTGAAGCCGCTGCGTGTGAGGCGGGGGCCCCAGGACCCAGGTTGGCGGCTGGGCATGTTGCACTGAAGCTGTAGCGAGCCCAGTTCATGGAGCCGGAGCTGAGGTTAGGGGGGGGGCGTCATGGTGGGCTGGCCCTGAGAGAGCGGGGCGTGGGGGGACGGGGCCAGCCCGGGGTTGGAGAGGGACACGCTGGTGGCGTAGGAGGTGACGGAGGCCGAATGAGAGTAGGGCATGGCGTGGGGGTCCATGATGGTGTTGGTGAGCTGTTGGAGTTTGGCCAGGCTGAAGGTAGCGGAGGGCTGAGGGTAGCCCCCCGTGCCAAAGTCCTGACCCATGCGCTCATACAGGGTGCGCCCCCCCCCTCCACCGCCACTCTCAGGGATCTCCATGATCATGGGGGTGGAGGAAAAGCCATTACCCATGCTACACTGGGACAGGGCCTGCTGCTGCTGCTCCTGCTGCTGTTGTTGCTGCTGCTGCTGCTCCTGCTGCTGCTGTTGTTGTTGTTGTTGTTGCTGTTGGTGGTGTTGTTGTTGATGCTGCTGCTGTTGTTGTTGTTGTTGCTGTTGTTGTTGCTGTTGTTGTTGCTGCTGCTGCTGCTGCTGTTGTGGTGTAGGAGCGGACGGTGAGGGGTTGGAGGCTTGTTGCTGCTGAGCAACCTTCTTCTGTGACTGCTGCTGCTGGTGGTTGGTGCTGGGGGGCCGCTCGATCACACAGCTCTGCGGAGACTTGATGCCGCAGTTGGGGGTGATGGACGGTGGTGGAGGAGGCGGGGGCTGGGGCACAGCACCGCCCACATTACCGGCTCCAGGTCCAGTGTTGGGCCCTGTTTGCTGGATGAGGCTGCAGCTGCCCATCCCATGTTGGGACCCTCCGCTTCCTGCGGAGGAGGTAAGGCTGGGGGCGGGGGCAAAGGAGCAGTTGTTGGACTGTGAGGAGGACGGGTTCGCCGAGTTTGAAGAAGACGAGGCTGACGATGAGGAAGCTGAGGAAGCTCCCGCCATTACGGCCGACATCCCCCCCTCCGTTCCCCGTCCCGCCCATGGTGGAGTCGTAGCTGCTGGGGGTTGTCGTAGTTCTCCGTGGTGCTCTCGATGCTGCCCAGAGTCGCTGAAGCCGCTGTCCACCACCTGCTGGGAGTGGTCTGACACCGAGGGCACGTCATCATCGGTGAAGTCTCCATGTTCTGCTGGGTAGGGGGCCGACAGAGAGCTGGGATGCTCCGGTGTGATCTGGGTGTAAGCCTCCTCCTCCGACTCCTCCTGCTCCCGTGGGTCCGGGGGGTTCCTCCCCTAGGCCCCGCAGGAGTGGTGTCCATGATCCCGGAGGTTAACCCCGGGCTGTTCACAGAGCGCACGGACTGACTGGCAGGCGGCGTGGCGCTGGGGTTAGGGAGGGGGGCTGCTGTGCTGGGACGCCCCGCAGTCCTCCACCAACGCCAGAGGACTCTTCCTCCACCTCCCCCGCGTGGCTGTAGCTCTGCAGGGTCCGGCAGGCGGCGAGGGTCTCCTCACAGTCCTGGTTATGCCCCGTGGTGCGGCTGTGGCTCCGTCTCCTCGTCCTGCGCCTCCCCCTGAGTCAGGGAACTGCACGGCTCCTGCATGGTCTCCAGGTCCAGCTCGTTGGAGTGGTGATGGGGGTGGTGTTGCTGATGGTGGCCCAGCTCCTCCTTGAATTCGGAGTGCTGGTGGGGGGTGAGAGGAGTGTGGGGTGGGGGTGTTGGGGCTCCATCAACAGCGTGACCCTCTTTGTCCTCCTGGTGCAGCGGCTGCATCTCCATGGGCTGCGGGAGGAACAGACACTTGGCGGTGACGGTCTCCACGGGCTGCGGCCCCGCCGCTGCCGGACTCCACCTGCTTCTTCCCGGCGCCGGCCGCTCCTCCTGCTGCGGTCGGCTGAACGAGGGCCGGGTCTTGACCTCCTGCCCTTCCTCCTCAGCCTCCTCTCCTCCTCTTCTTCTTCCTCCTCCTGCTTGCTGACATAGTCGCGGGCCACGCTGTTCTCCATGTCCAAAAAAGCCTCTCCGCCCTGGGGTTCTTCTTTGACCGGAGGGAGCTGGCACGGGAGGGCCGGCTCTTCCTCCTCGTCTTCGTCCTCATCCTCGTCTTCAGAGTCCTGGGCTTTTCCTCTTCTTGCTGCCGTTGCTCTTGTCCTCCAGGTGTCCGTCACCTTCGTCGTCTGCGTCGTGATCCTCGCTGCGTCTGCTTCCTGAACCCGGTGTGACCGTGGCTCGCCTGTTGACGCCGCCGCTCCCGTGCTCCTGCATTCCTCTTCCCTCCCTCTCCTCATCATCGTCCTCCTCCTCCCTGTCGCCCATGTCTGTTGTCCTGAGGCTGGGACGGTGGGTGCCCGGGGCCCTGAGGAGGAGGAAGACGGGGACAGCAAGGGGCGGGACGGAGGACAGCTGGGTTTGTCTTCCTCCCAGGTTTGTTCAGGTCCTCCTCTTCCTCTTCCTCTTCCTCTTCCTCCTCTGGCTCGGAGGTGGGAGTTGGTTTGGGGGCGGGCTGTGGAGGCTGGCTGCGGATCTAGGCGGTCTTCCTCTCTTCCTGGGCACTTTCTGCTCCACAGGCTTAGGCAGATAGTCGTCTTCATCGTCCGAGTCTTTCTGTTTGCTGTCGCTGTTGGCTCTGCGCTGCTTGTTGCGGTCGTCTGTCTGCAGCAGGTGGGGCTCCTTCTCCAGACCCTGCAGCCTTTGTGTCTCCTTCTCCTGCCTCTCCGCCTCCTCCTGGGCCCGCTGCAGGTACCAGCTTCGGGCTTGCGGCCAGGCTTCATTTTGATTTTGGGGGGTGGGGGATCCCCACTTTGCGCCAGTCCTTCTCCAGCTGCAGGGGTTTTCAGGTCCTTGATTCTTCCACTGCAGGGGTTTGCGGCTCTTTCCCTTGGGCCAGCCTTTCTTCTTCTTCACTGGGACCCTCGGGGTTAGCCGACAGCGTCTCTGATGGAGCTGCCTGCAGAGCAGCCACAGGCTTCAGCACAGGCGTGAGCTCTGAGAGAGACAAGGAGAGAAGACAGTTAGATAACGCTGCACAGAAACCAACAAACGATTTTCAACATCCATGAATTTGTCTTTTATCTCCTAGAACAATTAAAGGTTTGGTCAATAAAAAAGTAAAAACTGTCCTTCTGAATTTCTTAAATTGTCTATAAAAAGCAGAACATATCCATGTGAGAGGCTGCTTCTTCTGCCTGTATTAAATACAAAAAACACTTCATTATCAATATGTATAGTCATTATTTATCGACTCGTCATTGCAGCTCTACAGTATTTACACAACTCAATCTTGCACTGAAACGCCGTCTGCTCACCATCTTCCTCTGAGTCTGAGAGGTGGGGGTGTCGGCCCCTCTTGGGCGCGGCGTCCGAGAGCCTCAGCGCGGAGCGGCTGGGGGGGTATCGGTGCAGTGGGTGGTCCCAGCGGCGTCTCCTCCTCCAGTCGGGCATCGGCCTCTCTGAGTCGGAGTCTACGAAGGGCTCGTCCAGCACCTCTCCGTGGTCTCAGAGATGGTCTCCGTCACCACGCTGCTGTGAGGTGGCTGCGCTGCCGAAAACGACGCTTTCTCAGTGGCTTCTGGGTAAAACAGGGCGGGTTATTAGGTGTGTTTCGCAAAAGACACTACAAAAAGCATCCAAGATACAACATTTAGGTGTTTACTTTGTGTAATGCTTCAGTGGATTCGCCTAAATTCACTAAGATTGATACCTGGTGCTACTCGAGTGGAGATGGTCGACTTTCATAATATTGATTCTGAAGGCTTTTACAGTGGGCTTTGTTCTTAGCATTGATAGGCCTGATTTACAGAAGATTTTTGTTTTAAGCCTGTTGACAGTATTTTCAGATTTAATAAAAGTGAGCACATGGTTACATGTATTAGTTTCAAATGTTAACTAATAAAACAACCGACTCACACTCCAGACTTAGAGGACACTGGTTAAAAGATGATTATAGTTAATGACATGGATTTAAATTCAACTAAAGGCTCATTGATGTTGATGTTTTGAACCCTGGGGATAACACAATGCAAACATCTTAATAGTTTACGGTCAGTTTCTCACCTTGCATTTGAGCGACATGGTGGGCTTGGTGAGTGTGGGGGGGGAGGCAAGCCCTCCTCTCATCATCATCATCCTCATCTTCATCCTCCTCATCGTCTTCATCATCATCCTCTTCTTCGCTGCTTTCAGTGAAGCTGTTCTTCCTGACGGCCCCCAGAGGCAGCGGCCCCTCAGGTCCGTCTATTAGTCTGGGCTTGGGGCCCCTCTTTTTCCTGGGGGGCCGCCCTCTGCGCGTGGGGGTTATCGAGGGGTGACGGGCCATGTCCAGCGAGTGAAAGGTGGTGGACTTTTGTCTGTCCAGGGAGAAAAGGGAGGGGGGGCTGCTGGCAGAGGCCGGGGGTGTTTCCCTCCCTCGGTCCTTTCCTCGTCTTCCTCATCGTCTTCGTCCTCCACCGGGCGGATCTTAGGAGGCCGTCCCGCCCGCGGGCTGTCCTTCACCTTCCCCCAGGGCCAGTTTTTTGGCGGGCGCCCCCGCGGTCTGCGCTCTCCGTTTGTCGGGGGAGTCGGGGGCGTTAGCTGCTCTGGTTGCAGAGGGCGGACAGGCGGGGGGGAGGAGAGGGAGGAGAGGGGGGAGAGCTTTGGCTGATGGGAAACCCCGGGAAGCCTTTTCTTTCCTCTTCCTCTTCCTCCTCCTCCTCCTCCTCCTCGTCCTCGTCGTCGTCATCGTCTTCGTCCTCCTCCATCCTCTTCTTCGCTTGGCGCATGTGCCAGGAAACCGGAGGGACCTTGTGACTTGGTTTGATCTATAATAAAGATACAGTAAAAACTAAATCAATAATAATATACAACCATTTTGACATAATTCTAAGACCTTTACACAACTGAAAATGAAATACACGATCAACTTAGAGCATTTCTTGTTACATGTTTATGAATTGAGTCACAATACCCAGGTCATGTGACTGTGTGAGGATTCCAACACTGAAACTATCATCACTATCAGTCAAAACATTTTAAAAATGTTGGATTTATATTACTCGAATTGTGTCCTTTCTACACATTTACCTCCTTGCTTTTGTCCTCCTCTGGCTCTTCATCCTCCTCGTCATCCTCTCTCGTCTCCGTCAGAGACCACCGTGTTGGTGACGATGACGGGGGGTCCAGCGGAGACACTCGGGGGTCGACGTCCATCTGCCGCGGCCGGGCCTTCAGGCGGGTCATGTGGTTCGAGACCAGCTTCTCCCGCCGCACCAGGACCAGCCTGAGCACACAGCAGGAAGAAACACCAGCGTTAAAACTAGATCGTAGATATCGTGTTTTTGAAAAGAGTAAAGAAATTAAAGAATACGGCTGTGTGTCAGATTATCCATCCACACATATGTGTAAGCTTGCAATGCCCATACAGTTTTCTTATGCATATGTAGAGGTTGGAATAAGATTGGTCTATCTTTACTTACATTAAAAGGCGTGTCAGTGTTTTTTTAAATCAGTTCAAACTCAACGCCTTTCAATTTGACTGTTGCTAACATTTGATTGAACATTAGCACGTGGTGAGCATCTCTGTCTCAAACAGATCCTCCTCTTGTTTTTCACTGCACTATATTCAGTTATATTATATTCTCACGGAGGAGAAACAATGAAGACATTTTAAAAGTAAGCTCACTTAATGTTTTAATCACAATGTACACCGAATTCAAACTTTTAACCACAGAACATGAACACTATAAATAAACCCAAAGGAGTGCATTCTGAACCCAGATATATATATATATATGTTGTCTTATGCTATTCCACACTAACATTGATCCTGATATTTCAATAAACTTGTGGAATTTTAACATTTATCAGGTGGATGATTCCAATAACCGCAGTGATATTTCTGCCTCTTCCTGCACTGTATATCATTTGTTGTCTACTTAAACTCTACAATAGGGGTGTCCAAACTACGGCCCGGGGGCCAAATGCAGCCCATTTTGAATCGGTCCTCAGCAAATTCTAAAAGTACAATGGAGTACGACCCACAAATGAAACTTGTGCTTGTCTTATATTGTACTTCTTAACTATAAATGTAAACATACACTGAACAAAAATATAAACGCAACACTTTTGTTTTTGCTCCCATTTTTCATGAGATGAACTCAAAGATCTAAAACATTTTCTATATTCACAAAATAACCATTTCTCTCAAATATTGTTCACAAATCTGAAAGAATCTGTGATAGTGAGCACTTCTCCTTTGCCGAGATAATCCATCCCACCTCACAGGTGTGGCATATCAAGATGCTGATTAGACAGCATGATTATTGCACAGGTGTGCCTTAGGCTGGCCATAATAAAAGGCCACTCTAAAATGTTCAGTTTTATCACACAGCACAATGCCACAGATGTCGCAAGTTTTGAGGGAGCGTGCAATTGGCATGCTGACAGCAGGAATGTCCACCAGAGCTGTTGCCCGTGAATTGAATGTTCATTTCTCTAACATAAGCCGTCTCCAAAGGCGTTTCAGAGAATTTGGCAGTACATCCAACCGGCCTCACAACCGCAGACCACGTGTAACCACACCAGCCCAGGACCTCCACATCCAGCATGTTCACCTCCAAGATCGTCTGAGACCAGCCACTCGGACAGCTGCTGCAACAATCGGTTTGCATAACCAAAGAATTTCTGCACAAACTGTCAGAAACCGTCTCAGGGAAGCTCATCTGCATGCTCGTCGTCCTCATCGGGGTCTCGACCTGACTCCGGTTCCGTCGTTGTAACCGACTTGAGTGGGCAAATGCTCACATTCGATGGCGTCTGGCACGTTGGAGAGGTGTTCTCTTCACGGATGAATCCCAGTTTTCACTGTTCAGGGCAAGATGGCAGACAGCGTGTGTGGCGTCGTGCGGGTGAGCGGTTTTCTGATGTCAATGTTTTGAATCGAGTGCCCCATGGTGGTGGTGGGGTTATGGTATGGGCAGGTGTATGTTATGGACGACGAACACAGGTACATTTTATTGATGGCATTGTGAATGCACAGAGATACCGTGATGAGATCCTGAGGCCCATTGTTGTGCCATTCATCCACGACCATCACCTCATGTTGCAGCACGATAATGCACGGCCCCATGTTGCAAGGATCTGTACACAATTCCTGGAGGCTGAAACATCCCAGTTCTTGCATGGCCAGCATACTCACCGGACATGTCACCCATTGAGCATGTTTGGGATGCTCTGGATCAGCGTATACGACAGCGTGTTCCAGTTCCTGCCAATATCCAGCAACTTGGCACAGCCATTGAAGAGGAGTGGACCAACATTCCACAGGCCACAATCAACAACCTAATCAACTCTATACGAAGGAGATGTGTTGCACTGCGTGAGGCAAATGGTGGTCACACCAGATACTGCCTGGTTTTCGGACCCCCCCAAACAAGCAAAACTGCACGTTTCAGAGTGGCCTTTTATTGTGGCCAGCCTAAGGCACACCTGTGCAATAATCATGCTGTCTAATCAGCATCTTGATATGCCACACCTGTGAGGTGGGATGGATTATCTCGGCAAAGGAGAAGTGCTCACTATCACAGATTCTTTCAGATTTGTGAACAATATTTGAGAGAAATGGTTATTTTGTGTTTATAGAAAATGTTTTAGATCTTTGAGTTCATCTCATGAAAAATGGGAGCAAAACCAAAAGTGTTTCATTTATATTTTTGTTCAGTGTATATGACACCGTAGTATTCATGTGTTAATACGACCACTTTTCAAATAAATTCAGTCAATTAAAGAAGGAAACATTTTCTAACATATCTCAGTTGATAAGAAAAAAGCCCAATGACTTATTTCATTACAACCTTGAAATACACCCTTCCTATTTCTCCTTATTATAATCAATCTTCTGTTTTAAGGGATGAGCTGCCAACACTCACAAGCATCATGTACCTACATTTGATTGATTTTGCTAACTTATAACTGAACTTATGAGGCACTAAACCTCTCCTCTAGTGAGCGGCCCAGCCCTTCGTATATTTTTCTGTATGTGGCCCTCGGTGTAAAAAGTTTGAACAACCCTGCTCTAGAATAAAGGTAGTGCTGGTACCTGTCCCCTCGCTGCTCCAGCATGCTGAGGCTGTGCAGCGTGGTGGTGATGTCCTGCGGGCAGATCCCCGTCAGTTTGCTGATCTGCCGGATGGTGATCTGCCGGTCGCGGACCTCGTGAAGACACTCCAGCACCACGCTGCGCCAGTACGCCATGTAGGACAGCCGGCCCAGGTCGGACAGGGGCTTCTCTGGGGAGCCGGGCTGACCCTCGCGCTTTGACAATAAGTAGCCTGCAGGGGGGGGGGGGGGGGCAAACAGGGACATCTTGAGCAACTTCTTTTGTATTTGTTCATTCAGTTTATTAAAAGAGTATTGTTAGAAAAATGTCACCCGTCACCGGCTTGAGCTTCAATATCAGGATACATGTATTTATTATCTCAAGCCGGTGACGAGTGATATTTTTCTAACAAGTATTGACAGATAAAGAGCTGCACAATTAATACGACTTTTAATGATATCATAATATGGAGAAGTGTAATATACAGACAATATTGGTACAGGTACTGTTACATAAAAAATACAAATAATAATATTAATGATAATGTGAATCATGTAAAAACCAAAAGTTCATTTACCTATAGTTTTGCAAATCGTAATATCAGTCAAAATTATCTCAGTGCATTTAAATCATACAGCCCTATACTGATGTCTATCACAGTTATTGGTGTTGATGTCCTTACTGAAGTCGATGAGGAAGCGCCCATAGCCCTGGCGCTGGTACTGAGGAAGAATCATGATGCATGACACGTTGTATTTCTGTTGACAGTGCTTCTCCTGGAGGAAAGAGAAACGCACAGATACATTCCACCATTAGAAGAAAGAAATATAATGGAAGTGCATCACAGAGCAGGCCTGTGTACAGATGGGTGCTGATGGTCCGCTCACTAACTGCTTTGTTTTGGCAGAGAGGAGACATGCTAATGTGAACACCTGCGTCGGCAAACTCCACAGAAGGGCGGCAGTGCTCACTGTTCATCTGCAGAACAAAATGTTTGTTTTGAAGCTATGCACCTGTGTGGGGCGAGTGAAGCCAATGCAAATCAATTTCAATCTTTTTTCCCTCAATTATGGCTAATGTTCATTTTGTAAGTGTGTGCAAGGTGGTGCTAATTTACAGAGGTATCCATGCTACAAAAATAAGGAGGAATAATGGGGGCTGTGTGGTGGACACTGAGAAGACAGTTGCAGAGAGACTGACACCAAGCACAAGTTGCTCTCGCAGAAATGCTTGAAAAGTATTTCTAAACAGCTGTTTTTCTTTCAACCTTAACCGGTCACAGACGCTCTTGCATGTGTCTTCTTTAATAAGCTTACAATGCCAATTATTATATCCCGCTGAGAGGTGCTTTTGAACAGTGCTACCTCAAGAAGAATATTGTTTTCATTTATATAAAGAAGTTGTAGTTGATATGAATGTTAGCAAAAGTCATTGTACTGATCTCCGTTACGAGCCAAGATAAGAAAAGTCGTCATTAGCATGTTATAGCTCTGTAATATTCATACTTTAAAGGTAGGTAAGAATGGAGAAACCAGCTCGAGTGCGCTAGAATTTGAAAATACACAGCTGAAAAAAATCTGCCCCTTCCTTCAGACTTCCTTATAGAGCCCCTCCTCCAACACACACGAACGCGCACATGACCAATGAGGGCACGAGATAGGTTTGTGCACAGATGGAAGGCTGACAGGCAGGTAGGCCATCCAGTTATTTTAGCCGGGCCGGCTCAGATGATTGGTCGTGCTTTTTACAGCGCCACGGCTTCCACAGATGACATTTTTTAATGTTTTTATTGCCAAAGCATTTCATGTATTCATTGCCATCGGGATGTTAAGAGCATTCCATGGAATATAACAAGTGTTTCTGAAGTGAATTACCTACCCCACCTTTAATCTAAATTAAAAGTGTTATACCCCCCCCCCCAAAGTTTTGTATATATCCCTCCATGGGAAAGATTGGAAGGCTTTATTATCAAATGCACATTAAAGATCTGTGTTGTTTTAAGATGTGTGTCAGGATGTGTCCCATGTCTTTTTATCTGCATCATGGTCTTCTTACCTTGGAGAAATATCCGACGAGGTGGCAGCCTTTGCTGTCGTTGTGGGTCAGGACGTAGAAGAGGAAGGGCTCCACGTCGTAGTACAGGGTCTTGTGGTCCAGGAACAACTTGGCCAGCAGACATAGGTTCTGACAGTAGATTGTGCTCACGTTCCCATCAACCTGGAAGGCAAGGCAAGTTTCTTTATATAGCAGCTTTCAACACAAGGCAATTCAAAGTGCTTTACAAAAATGAAAGGCATTAAGGCTGCAGCCACACGAGATCTGCTACAGTTCTCTATCAGATAGACGGTTCGGCCACACAAGGCCAACATGGAAACGCAGATAACGATAACGGGACCCAAGGTGGGTAGATCTGCGGACAAAACGCTCTGGGGGGCCAAACAGCTCTGTGTCTGCGCCCTATACGATCATATCCTGATAACGATGACGCAATAGCCCCGTCTCTCCCCACCTCTCCTGCTCACCCCGTGTCACCCGCGTCATTGCTGATGTGTTTCGCCAACAACAACAACAACAGTTTTCCGAGTGTTTCGAGCCAGGTCCCGGTATCTCGCAGGACAGTCCCCCCAGCAGGTGCCTCCAGCAGACCCCCCCGCACGGCAGAGTTTCCGTTAGCCGAAATCTAAAATTCTCCGGTCAAAATGTCGCTTATCGTTTAGGAGTCCTTTGACACTCAGGCAGTCATATCATTAGCTAGAACTAGCTAGATCTGATCGATATGGACATAAATGCGAGTGAAGTCAAATCGGACAGGAGAGAGGGATCAGAGATCAGCTGCTGCTGACGGAGAAAAAGAGCCCTGCCTCTCCCCACCTTCTAAATCCACGCGGAGAATAAACAGAAGGGCAACCATGGAAACCATGCTCGGAAGTCTTCTTCACTGCTTTTGGTGTATTTTGTGGCGGTGTACTTCCGCCACTTACAAGCCCGGCATATGTACTACAGCGTCTCCAGCGGGTCGAGCGGTCTCGTGTGGAAGGACACGTTTCTGGTGCCTATTGCGTGTGGACGGAAGACTTTTTTGACAACGATTTCGGTTCGTTTGCGTTACCGTTCTCGTGTGGCTCCAGCCTAAGAAACATATTATAAAATGGTATTTAAAAACACTCATTTAAAAGCAGAGATAATAAAACATGAATAACAAAAGGTACATGAATGAGAGTTACAGTGCAGTGTGAGATATGAATACATCAATTAAAAGCAGCGGCAAAAAGAAAAGTCTTCAGCCTGTAGTGGGATGAGTGGAAAGGAAAACACATCAACAGAAAGCTTCCTAAATGTATGGGGGTAGATTTGTGTCAATACTATTTGTGTGAACAGAAAAATAATCCGTGTTTAAATGTAAATGTAAATCACCTTCCACTTAAAATATGCTCAAATCCTAAAAATAATCATTGCAAAGGCGGCCTGTGGCGCATGCGTTGGTGTTCGGATCAGGGGAGCACAGGTTCAAACCCCACTGCAGTCAGCATGTCGTTGTGTCCCTGAGACACTTCACCCCAAATTGCTCCTGTGGGGATTGCCCACAGTATTGAGTACGTAAGTCGCTTTGGATAAAAGCGTCTAACAAGTGACATGTAAACGGATCTGCAAATACACAAAGTAATTCCACAAATAATTGTTTTTATCTTTGAATAATAACAAAAGCAACTTGTGAATATCCCTCTAACATTTACAACCTTTGATCAGGCATTGTTCAAAAACGTGTCTGTGGATCTCAATTCTCCGTGGGTCGTCTTTTACACACTGGTCCGAACCTAAATCTGAAATAGATATATGGCCTGCTGATAGCGACATTTCCGCATTTCAAGGTTTCCAATAAAGTGCACGAGTCCGTAGTCCGTGTTTCATTTGTGTTCAATTGTTTTTCATATTTCTTGCAAGTTTGCAAATATTTGTAAGGTATTTGTTGAAGGGGTTTTACATTTACAAATGACACAAATACACACAATTATTTTTCTGTTCACACAAATAATATTGAGACAATTCTACCCCCATATAAATGACTAGAAGAAACAGGGCTGTCCAGGAGTCCATCTTTAAGCTGCTGTGGACCAAAGTGAGGGAGAATCAAGTAGAAGCTAGTGTCAGGCAGTGATCTCAGACGTGTCTCTGGAGACCCAGACGATAGAGAGGGAAACAAAGAGCCGTAAAGAGGAAGAGGAAGGAGGGAGGAAGGCTGGCAGGAAGCCAGGTATCCCTGCTCTCTCCTGCAGAGAAACAGGAGAGACCTCAACTCTGAATTAATCTGCCGCTGCACTACGAGAGCCGGAGGAAGAGCTTAACTGAAAATGTCTTATTATAAATTATTATAAATAGTGACTTTCCCTGGTGGCACTTTAGTTGGTAAGGATGTTAATTAAACACCATTAGGAAATGGACAATAAACATACTTTATGTTCGAGTAAAGTATTGCCAATTATTAATATATGAATGTGCGTATTAGCCCACAGTCTATGTTTAATGGATAGCCAAATCTACCCATTTTGAAAGTGTAGTGCATATGTAAGTGTAAGCATATTTTGATACTCTATTATAATATCCTCATTAAAATATCTTGTTTTAAGATTAAAGTGGCAGCATATTTTGATAGAATAATATGCCCTGTAAAATACTGCTCCCACTAAAGTACTCTTTTAATATTACACTAAAACCCACTCCATGTAAAACCTTCTGTAAAAATATAAGCAAAGTATTAAAACGCAAATCTTGATGCACAGTTTTACGCAGCGTCCACACGGCGGCGTGCGTTGAAGTTTGCCGGTGGGCGTGTCTGAAACTCGACCAACAACCAATCACATGACTCTCCCGTCCCGGACACACAAGCACGCGGTTTGATTGGCTAGAGCTTGTACTGGCATATGATTTGATTGGCTGACGCTTTCGTCCAAGCTTCAAAAGTTGAACAGTGCTCAACTTTTGAAGCGAGCAACGGAACCACAATGCAGTTCGGCAAAGCGTGACGTCAGCCCATTCAAAGTGAATGGAAAGAAGCGTTGAAGCTTCAACGCACGCTGCCGTGTGGACGGGCCATTACACTTAAATATGTGAACATGTATTTAGGTGGTTTTGGTGCTAAATGATACACTGACATAGTTTGATAAAAATATAATTCACTTTTATTAAATGTTCAGTTAAATATTAGATGTGAATAATGAATCATTTAGATTAATCTGATAAATATGCTCATATTCCTAAAAGATAACCTTGATGATGCTGAGTGAGTGAGTTAGAGTTGAGTTACTTGAAAAACTAAAGTGAAGCTTGATTTATTCTATTGCAGGGTCTGATTATTATATTTTTGACACTTTAAAATACTACTATCTACTAAAATGCTGTACAAATCAGATTTATTATTTAATAAAGAAAAAAATTGAAGTTAAAAAAAAAAAAAAATCACATTTTTTTTCTTTATTTTTCAATATCGCGATAAATATCGTACCGTGGACTTTTTATCGCGATATTATCGTACCGTGAGTTTTTGGTATCGTTACATCCCTAATAAATACTTGATAGTTTGATCGAAAATGTGTTGTTTGTGGCCGCCCTAACTTTGACCGGACTATATTGTTTAGTCTGAGGCAACAACCAGGGCTAGAGTAAAAAACAAGGTGCCATTTCTGCAGCAGTGACTGCAGGTTACTGCGTTATCATCCTCCATCACTCTTGCTCATTATTAGCACATTAGCAGCTAGCAGCTCCTCACCTCGTAAACAGAGACATCCTCCTTCCTGTAGATCTCGTTGGCGGGGGGGTGGAACCAGCTGCACTTCTTCATGTGCTGGTAGAGGATGCTGCGGCTCTTCATGTAGCGCAGGCAGAACTCACACAGGTACAGCTTCGGTAGTCTGGCCAGGGCAGAGGGAAGGGGACGAAGTGAGTGACAGAAAAGTTGTAAAAAGCTGGAGCCGTCTTCACAATTGTTTATTTTCAATAGCGACATTTGCAAACTCTGAATCCAGCTTCTCAGATTTGGATATCTGTTGGTTTTCTTAAAACTATTTTATAACAACGTTTGCTATTGGTTGCCAGTTTAAGGGACAAGGGATTCATTTAATTAAATACAAAATTGGCAGATTATCCAAAATAAAAGTTGTTAAAACGTATCACAGCTGTTGTTTTGAAAGTAGCAAATAACATTGTATGATTTAGTATAAATATGTGTGCACCTAAAAGTGTCGGTAAGATTTTTATTTACTCCTCTTCGAAATAAAAATAAAGAAATGGCTGCACATTTGGTAACAGAGTAAGTCTAATTACATTTTTAAATGTTACATACATAAAAGCAAATCAGAAACACCTCCTCTGCTCTGATGGTTCCCTGCTAGTAGGTGTGAGTGTAAACAGGTTAATAATGGAGCTTTATCACACTGCTGCTGATGACTCAGCCTACGAGGACTGTGGTACATTAGGCTGCTGTGTTTCATTACCTGCTGTACTCCTGGGGGTAGGGGGACGAATACCACGTCTGGATTTCAAACTTTCCAAATTCGATGACTGACGGACATCGCATCTGAGGGTCTGGTGGCCCCGTCACCCCCACTTTCTGTTTGGGGGAAGGAAGAGAGGGGAAAAAGGAAAGGTCAGGTCCAGGTTTTAACCGGAGTGATTCACAGATCATAAATCGATTGGTCAGATTATAATGAAAGGGCCTCCTGGTTAAGTAGGAGCTTGGATATCCAATCCAATCAAACTTTATTTATATAGCAACTTTAAAAACAACAAAGTTGACCAAAGTGCTGTATATCAATTAATATATAGAAAAGTAGCATAAATACATTTAGACAAAACCGATAAGACAAACTAATGTAAAAGCACGAGACAATAAAACCATCCTTATAGCCAGCACAGACTGAAAACCCTCATACAGGATGTAAACACATTTTAAAACACAACAAAATAGAAAATCCCAATTTAGAAAACACAGATCTGAAAGCGGTGTTTATAATTGGTAGAAGCACTGAGGTGTTTCTGCTCCATGTGTTATTGGGTGCAGTTCTCTCTGGAACACCAGAGGGCGCACCCCCTCCTCACTTGGAGGGAAATCAAGAATAAACACCAGGGAGCAAGTGCAACTCTAAAATGACGAGGAAGAATTGTTGAAAAGTGTAAACTTATACAAAACAATAATGGTCGTAGTTTTTTGGATTTTACACTCCCCAACGAAGATCTAAATATTAATTTGAGTAAGCTTTTTGAATTAACAAATGTCACTAAAGGACATGTTTTCTTTATATGTAGATTACCAAGATCTCCTCTTGTCAAAGCATGTCAACATCTTTCTGAAATCATTATTTTACTTTATAATTAGTTATTTGCAGCCATCATGTCTGTAAAGCTCTTAGTCTCGTTACAAAATATGCTTAAGTTTGCATAAACTCGTGGAACATGTGCGGCTTGCACACGCTCAAACCTGAGCCACTGCAGTGAGCATTTGAGCTCATACAATGAATGAGTTAACTCAGTAGAGAAAAGCCACTTGCTATGACTTGATGACATGTGACTTGATGACATGTGACTTGATGACATGTGACTTGATGACATGTGACTTGTTAGACGCTTTTATCCAAAGCGACTTACACACTCAATACTGTGAACAATCCCCACAGGAGCAATTTGGGGTGAAGGGACACAACGACATGCTGACTGCAGTGGGGTTTGAACCCTGATCCGAACACCAACGCACAACCCACTGCGCCACACGCCTTGATTGCACTCGGAGAGAGCCGGCTACCTGCTAGCGCTGCGATGGAGCTTTAAGTGGAGCTCAGAGATTCACGAGAGCAGTTTGGAAGTCCCTTCCTGTTTATGATGATTGTGTTCTTCACTCTACAGCAACTCAACCCAGATACTCACATCTGTCCTTTTCACACATCATTAACATTTACTGCTCCGCCTGCATGCAACACTTAAACACCGGTGTGAACATTTCAGTTGGATAGTGTTTTGATATGACTCCTGTGACGCTGGACAAACAGCCGGTCAATCTGCTGCCGCTCGAGGAACGTTAATGTAATCTACATCTCCTCTCTGTGACTGCTCTGGCTCTGTCACTCTGCACAACCCACTGCACCACACGCCTCCTACAGAGGATGTACTCTGACATCAACCTGAAGTGTCTGTGCTAAACTAAGACAAGGCAGAGACTAAGGCGGGTCATTTAATCCAATTTTACGTGGAAATTCAAATGTTAGGCTGAAAATAAGATGGTGGTGACGATTTTTGTTTCACAATCACCTGTTTTGTCTTATAAATCACCAGTTCCTCCTGTGCACTCTGGGGGTTTAAAGTCTAGTTGCCAGCCCATAGAGCCCTATTGTGAACCCGCAAATGTTGAGTTAATAAGTTTTATGTTAGAAATGTATAGTACGGTTCCCCAGCACATAGAAACGGCCGGATGTCAACTTGCATATATTGGGCTATTTCCACGATTAGCATTAATTACCGATATAGCCCTATGCACCGAGAGTACACATATGGCCACTTCCTGGATCAAACAGCCGTTTTGATCCTGAAAATGGCAGAAATGTATTTAGCATCCTCGATAACCCCCATAACAAATCCAAAATGGTCCATATTCAATTAAGTCAGACTGAAGCACTCCTTTGTGCATCAGTCAATCCTCACAGTAAATACAGAGCTAAATCCCAGATCAAATGCACTCTAAAGGGTCTTTGGAAATGTTTCTTTTTCATGTATTATGCCTGTATATTTGTCTATGTTGATGTTACACACGGAGCTGCTGTGATGCAAGTCAAATTTCAGACTTGATCTGACCATTAAAGTATTATCGTATCGGCTATAATGCCATCCATTTCAATTAACGCAACTAATAGGCGCTTTCACACCGAGTACGTTTCCCTGTAATAGTTCCCGGAACTATCTAGTAAATCGCGTTCACACCAGAATAGGTTCCTGAGGGAGGATTACGCAAATGAAGCCGCTGACGTCACTTCTTCTTCTTCTGCTTCGGGTTTACTGGCAGACCGCAAACAACTACACGGCGTATACTGCCTCCCGAAATCCCGGAGTCCCCCGGTTAACTGCCCCAGGTAAATCACCAGAAGCGCCGACACCTCCTCATCTCCACCGATCCCACGTTTTATTTTGTGTTGCCATAAGTTGGTCTCTCTCCATTGGTGCGCTGGCCTAATGCTAATGCTAATAATGCTAATGCGAGGAAATAAAATGGCGGCTTCACGAAAACTTTTCAGAGTTTTACGGGGCGTGGTTTGCAATTCGCCCAGCCAAGAATCAGAAATTGGAACCGTTTTCTCCCCAGGAAAGTCAATGCTCTCTAGCAGGCACTAAAAAGGGGTGAAAAGGTTCCCGGAAAAAAAGATCTTTTTGGTGTGAACGCAACATCCCAGGAACTATCGGAACTATTTCTGGGAAAAGTACTCCGGTGTGAAAGCGCCTAATGCTAATTTATGGGCTCAGAACAGTCTCATAATACACACATGCACACAGAAGGATTCAAACTTGTATTTCCGGATAAACACTTGTGTTCTTCAATGCACACACAAATGTGTTCCGTTTCATAAACATGTAAATAAAATCCAAATACAGAAAGTTTTACATATGTATTTTTGATCCTCACATATTAGTTTTCCGTTTAAAACCTCTGCACCTGCAAACACAAACCGCTTTCTGTGCACGGATAGATGTGCATTCGTGTGTGGGTTTTTTGAGACTCCCCTGACGGTCAGCCGATTCGTACTTGTAATTTTTTCTATCTATAGCCAATCAGATGTCTCCTTCATTCTAAGCCAATCACATTTATTGCGTTCTATTCATTTCTATCATAAAACCTGTACTGTGTGTACTCAACATTTCCGGGTTCACAATGCTTGCAACTACGCTATAACATAATAATGACATCTATAATATCACGTCTTATGAACCCAGCATGGCCCCCCTTAGTCAGAGACATTTAATATTCTGCGTCTGTACCTGCAGTGCGAGCTCCTGGATGTGTCTGAACAGTTCGATGTCTTTTTCCGTCAGGTTCTCGTGGCCGGGGAGTTTCTCATCCTCGTCCCGCCAGTCGCTGCCATCCTGATTGTCTACAGGGATCAAACACAGAGTCAACATTGGTGCTTATCCAGTGAGAAGTTTGACGGCCGTCCACACAGCGGCGTGCGTTGAAGCTTGCCGGCGGGCGTGTCTGAAACTCGACCAACAACCAATCACATGAATCTCCCGCCCCTGACACACAAGCAGCGGTTTGATTGGCTAGAGCTTGTACTGGCACATGATTCGATTGGCTGACGCTTCTGCCGAGGCTTCAAAAGTTGAACATTGCTCAACTTTTGCAGCGAGCCATGCCAGCAAAGCTCCGCGTCGCTTCCCACAATGCAGTTCGGCGGAAAGTGACGTCACCCCATTCAAAGTGAATGGTGAAGCTTTCAACGCACGCCGCTGTGTGGACGGGCCGTGAGAGGCAGAGTGCTAAAATGTGTGAGTTTGACTGGTTGTTGGCTGTTGGAGCATTTATACAACAGCTTTCCCTGAGATAAACCCTAATATTTTCATTCTAAATCGGGGGGACTTTGCTAATTTATCACAGGCAAGACCATCAGACAGATTTGGGATTTTTTGATATCATAAAGTTTGCCCTCCTGTAGTTAATAGGGTTGTACCAAGTGTATTTCTTTTCATTTGATGCTTCTTTTGAAGTTTTGAGAGAAGTTGTTAAATCTCTGTTGCCATATCTTATGAAGCCATTAACCTAAGAAAATTAAAGTTTATTGCTCAAAATATAAATTGTATTTTATATAGCACATTACAAGTAAAATAAATCATAGATAGCTAATTTTGAGACTTTTAACCACGTAGGCACATATACTGTATATGCAGCTTTTATTGTGGTTGATGTGGCTTTTGATTCATATATAGGCTACAGTAGTTTTGAGTCAGCACTTGCATTCACACAGGTTTATAAACCGGCTGAATCACAGACAGAGGGGCCAGAGAAACAGGAAGTGAATGTTCCTGATGCTCTGTCACATGTTTTCTCTTCCACGCTGCTGTCCTCAAAGCTCAGCGGAGAGAGAACTGCAGGTGGCCGCATACTTGCCAACCTTGAGACCTCAGAAATCGGGAGCATTTCAAAACCACCGCAGGGGGTGGGGGGGTGCACCGCAGCGGGTGGGGGGGTGCATCGCAGGGGGTGGGGGGGTGCATCGCCGGAGCTGTATTAGATTAACATTAACATGCTTAATGTAGTTGTAAGTGCACTGTCTTGATGGAGCATATGTGTGGGCTGGACCTGTATTTTACAGTTGTCGATTCTTGTTCTGTTTTCTGTGACTATTTTCCTCACCCTCTCAGATGGTAGCACGCGCTACTAAAGAGACGTGCTACCATGGAAACCAAACAATGGTGTAGCTTTATTAAAGTCCGAGTGGAAACAGTCCTGAGTAAATCTGATTTAGTCAGAAATCGGGGGAAATATGACCCCGGGAGGAAACCGGGAGAGGGCAATGAAATCGGGAGTCTCCCGCGAAAATCGGGAGGGTTGGCAAGTATGGGTGGCCGCTTTATCTTACAAAGTTATTTATTTCGATGCATAGGCAACAATTTTCACAGGCAGAAAATGACAAAACAATTGTGCACCATTACTACCCTTGACCTACAATTTACAAATAAGTAACATCAGGGATGATCTGTTAGGAAAGCAGCTGGCTGACAACCTCACAAAGACATATTGCATGAAGATGCAGTTTTTTGTGTGTGTCGTGATTCGGATGGCTCATTATACTTTGAACAATTTATGTCGTGGAAGTTTTTAAGATTTAGGATTTAAAATCTATAGCCATTTTCACAGTTTCTAATTTTGTTAGTGTACTATTGCAACATTCTTTTTACAGTGTGTTTTTATGAATGCCCTGTCAAGCACAAAACCTTTATTAATGCCATTGTTGGTCAGTTAAAGGCAGGGTAGGTAAGAATGGAGAAACCAGCTCGAGTGCGCTAGAATTTGAAAGTACACAACCGAAAAATGTGCCCCTCCTCCAACACACACGAACGCGCACATGACCAATGAGGACACGAGTTTGTGCACAGATGGAAGGCTGACAGGCAGGTAGGCCATCCAGTTACTTTAGCCGGGCCGGCTCAGATGATTGGTCGTGCTTTTTACAGCGCCACGGCTTCCACAGATGACATGTATTTATTGTCAAAGCATTTAATGTATTCATTGCCACCGGGATGTTAAGAGCATTCCATGGAATATAACAAAAACGTGTTTCTGAAGTGAATTACCTACCCCACTTTTAACGTGATTATATTCTAAAATTCATAAAGTTACTTTTAAAGTAATTTAATAAAAACATCTATTGAAAAATTGTATGTGTTTTTAGCAGACACACGGCCACCAGTCCTCACCTCCTCGATCGTCTCCTTCTCCTTTACGACACGCTTTCTTCCGGTTGCGGCACTGCTGTGAATAATCCACCACTTCCTGCCGTGCCTTACGGCCCTCGGGCGACGGGGTGAAGAACTTTGTGAGGGCGTCGATGAGGCCTTTGGTCTTGTTGTTGAACCGCAGGCTGCCCTGAGACATGTCGTCGTCGTCCCGCATCGAGAACAGCAGCCGGTCGTCTCCGGGGTAACCCTCGCAGGACGAGCTGGAGGACGAGTTCGCCGAGGCCGAGCGCTTCCTCCGGCCACGCCCGCCGAGCTTCTTAAAGGGCCGGCCCGGTCTGACGAGGAGAGAGAGGGACGAGTTAGAGACTGAGTCAGAGACTGAGTTAGAGACTGAGTCAGAGACTGAGTTAGAGACTGAGTCCGAGACTGGTTGGTACATACAGGACTGTCTCAGAAAATTAGAATATTGTGATAAAGTTCTTTATTTTCTGTAATGCAATTAAAAAAACAAAAATGTCATACATTCTGGATTCATTACAAATCAACTGAAATATTGCAAGCCTTTTATTATTTTAATATTGCTGATTATGGCATACAGCTTAAGAAAACTCAAATATCCTATCTCTAAATATTAGAATATCATGAAAAAGTATACTAGTAGGGTGTTCAACGAATCACTTGAATCGTCTAATTAACTCGAAACACCTGCAAGGGTTTCCTGAGCCTTGAAAAACACTCAGCTTGGTTCAGTAAACTAAATCACAAGTATGGGGAAGACTGCTGATCTGACTGCTGTCCAGAGGACCGTCATTGACACCCTCCATCAGGAGGGTAAGACACAAAAAGAAATTTCTCAAAGAGCAAGCTGTTCACAGAGTGCAGTTTCAAAGCACATCCACAAAAAGTCTGTTGGAAGGGGGAAATGTGGCAGGAAACGCTGCACAACCAAGAGAGATGACCGCAGCCTTAACAGCATTGTGAAGAAGAGTCGCTTCCAGAATTTGGGGGAGCTTCAAAGACAGTGGACTGAAGCTGGAGTCCAGGTATCAAAAGTCACTGTTCACAGACGTGTCCGGGAAATGGGCTACAATAGCCGTATTCCCATGGTCAAGCCACTTCTGAACTCAAGACAACGGAAGAGGCGTCTGACTTGGGCTAAGGAAAAGAAGCACTGGACAGTTGCACAGTGGTCCAAAGTCCTCTTTTCAGACGAAAGCAAGTTTTGTATTTCATTTGGAAGTCAAGGCGCCAGAGTCTGGAGAAAGGCTGGAGAGGAGCAAAATCCAAGTTGCTTGAAATCCAGTGTGAAGTTCCCACAGTCAGCGTTGGTTTGGGGAGCCATGTCAGCTGCTGATGTTGGTCCACTGTGTTTCATCAAGCCCAGAGTAAATGCAGCTGTGTACCAAGAGATTTTAGAGCACTACATGCTTCCGTCTGCTGAAAAGCTCTATGGAGATGAGGAATTCATTTTCCAGCATGATCTGGCACCTGCCCACAGTGCCAAAACCACCAGTAACTGGTGTACTGACCATGGCATTACTGTCCTCGATTGGCCTGCAAATTCCCCTGACCTGAACCCCATAGAGAATATGTGGGGTATTGTGAAGAAGAAGCTGAAAGACACCAGACCCAACAATGCTAATGAGCTAAAGGCCGCTATTGAAGCATCCTGGGCATCCATAACACCTCAGCAATGCCACAGGCTGATTGCCTCCATGCCACGCCGCATTGATGCAGTAATCCGTGCAAAAGGATTCCCAACCAAGTACTGAGTGCATTAATGGACATTTTCAAATGTTTGATTGTGTTTTGCTGTTATAAATCTTTTTTTTTTTTACTTGGTCTGAGGAACTATTCTAATTTTTTGAAATAGGATTTTTGAGTTTTCTTAAGCTGTATGCCATAATCAGCAATATTAAAATAATAAAAGGCTTGCAATATTTCAGTTGATTTGTAATGAATCCAGAATGTATGACATTTTTGTTTTTTTAATTGCATTACAGAAAATAAAGAACTTTATCACAATATTCTAATTTTCTGAGACAGTCCTGTATGTGTTTAAAAAATTGCCCCTCAACAATTTCCCATGTTAATTTAAAGTGGACCTATCATGCTATTTTTAGGCAATAGCATAGATCTCAGATATATAAAAATATATAAAAAACATGTCTATGAAGTGTTTTGCTCAAAATATCAAACAGATCACCCATTCTAGCCATGCCTCATATCCCTCTATTTCACTTCCTGATTCAAAAGTGCTGATTTGGAGTATAAAGCGCTCATGCGGGACCCGGCAGCTACTGTCTAAACTAAATACTGCGGTGATGAAACGCCATATCATGGATTATCAAGGATTCTCTCTGAAACAGTCTGGAGCTCAAAGGCTTTCTCTCTTGCCGGTTATACCACAAGGTGAGTTCCTTTTTACTTCCTGCTTCTTCACACACATGCTCTCCAGTACAGGTTAGCTCTGAGTGTTAGCGATGCTAATGTAAACACCGACCATATTACGTCCAGAACAGACGGGCATTGTTTCTGATAGCAACGTTTCTGATTGGGCCGTGGGTGTAAAGCCAGCCTACATTTCAGATATCACGTCATATCGGACGCAAATCTGGATCAGCTCCGTTGTCCCCCCGTTTTCAGAGATTTGGGTACGGAGGAAAAGAGAGAGGGTTTTATTTTCTGACGCTGCGTGAGTTCCCCGACACACCGGGGACACATCTTTATGTATAAAAGACATAAAAAAGTGCATTTTGCATGATTACATTACATTACATTTAGCTGACGCTTCACTCCAAAGTGACTTACAATAAGTACATTCGACCAGGAAGACACAACCTTGAAGAAAACAGAATCATATAAGTACATCAGGTTTCATAGAGCCAAACATTTCAAGTGCTACTCAACTGGCTTTAGATAAGCCAGTCCTTTATTAGTATATAAGTGCTTTGTTAGTAATTCTATCGCTCGAAGTGGAGTCGAAAGAGATGAGTTTTCAGTCTGCGCCGGAAGATGTGCAGGCTTTCTGCTGTCTGCATGATAGGTCCCTTTAACTAGATTGAAATAAAATGTGTAATTATTTTTTGATGGGAGTAGTTTACGTTTGAATATGTGTGATGCTGCAAAAAAAGAACAAATGTAATAAATGACATGACATTTTGAGGGGGGATTCTGAGGTCTTTTTTGGGAATGTTTTGCCTCTTTTGACACTTGGCTAGGCCACGTTACTGTTGCCCCCCCCCCCCCCCCCTGTGAAACAGACTCAGCAGACATTGAAGAAGACGTTGTTTCTCTACCTGTTCTTGGGCCGGCCCAGCGGTGCGTTGTAGCGCCGTTTGATTTGTGCTGCCTTTTCATGTAACAGCCTCTTTCCCTTTTTCCTGGGTTGGCAGATTTGACAAATCCACATGCCTGAGAGGGAAAGAGTCACAGCACAGGTTTATAAACCCCGAGGTGGATTTAGAGCAGACACCGACATGCTTAGGGACGTTTCAAACACATTAGCACTTAATGGTGAAGCATTAGGGGCTTCCTGAGATCTCAAGACATTAAAGTCAGACTCAAGGGAGGCTGCATAGAGGTGATGACTTAAAGGAGTCTTGTTTTTGTTTACCTTTGGGCATCCGCGTGAGGGGAGGATCGCAGCACTCCATGTGGAAGCCCCGGTCACAGGAGTCGCAGAACAACATGTTGTCCTGCACAGCGAACACACACAAAGTACTGAGTATTAGCAAGTTCAGACTAAATGAGCTAAAACGATATAATAGGTCAAAGTGTGAGTCCTTACAAAGTCATTCAGAGTGCAGGAGAGCTCTCTGGAACAAATTGGACGTTCTTAAACTCAGACATTACATTTTCTCTCACTCTCTCTTCTTGAGCCTACATTTTTTTAATGATTGTCATAAGCTTATTGGTACAACTTATTGATAGGTACGTTTTTCTTTCATGCGTTTCAACTTTCCTGTTCGCTCTGTCAGGTCGAAAAACAAACACTCCTTATATTAAATATGTGTCGCATAAAAGCCAGCCTCATGTCCAATTAGATGCATTTCATTTTTGTTTGAGGATACATTATGTGAAGCATGATCAAAGCTCCTTTAATTACCTGACTAGAATTCCACATATTTATGCACAAAAATGCATCAAAATACTTGTAATGTAATGTGCCATTTCAAGTTAGACAGATCTCTGAACATATCCATCGGGATTGGTTCAAGCATCTTCCTAGTTTCCCTTTTATTCTCCATCTTTAAAGACCAGTTTCTCATCGTGCATCTTGACAGCGTGTTGAACATTTCGTCTCGCCGTCAAACCGCCCTACGAGCATTTGAATAACAATGACTCCTCACTCGACAGGTAAGGAGAAGAGAGTGAAATGCTGACTAAAATAGCTCAATCCCAGCGACCACAGTCAGCGTCTCAGTGTGGCACTTAAGCAGAGGAGATGCTCTCAGCTGCTGTTCGACTGCATTTCCACTCACCGCATTCTTGCCTTGATCCTGACAGCTGCTGCAAGTCTTGCATTCGATGCACTGCCACCACAGAGCCTTGACTCTCGCTGTGAGCTCTGGGGAGAACTTGAGACAGGACGGGTGGCCTGCAGGTCGATAGATAGACACACACACACAAACAAGTGAGACTTTTTTTATTTTGTGCTGCTGACTGACAGCCGTGACCCACTTGCATCATTGTAGCTGTAAAAAAACAGCTCCTTTTGGAATTGAAAGCCCTCCCTACATCAAGGCCGGCTGCAAAGAGTGTGTTCAAACCTAAAAGACAATCTGTCAGAGATGAGCTCTCGCTGTTTTGAAGCGCAGCAAACAAGATGGTCTTGTGCGGGACAGAAACCCGCTGAGGGAAAAACTCAATCTCTCCTCTGCGTTCACTCGGCAGCAGAAACGCCGTCATTATATCCACATCTCTGTGAAAACAAAGACCGCTGCCAGAGTCTGTCTATTACTGTGTTCATCTCTTTTAAAAAATGGCAGGAGAATAAAAGAAAAATAACCAAAATAAAATAGTTGGGTGCAGCTGCCATACTTAATGGTTACAGAATGTCTGCTTAGCATTGTGCTGGTATTTGGTTTTGAACTGCAAATAGTTACTTAGAAATAATGCTTGTTTCCTAAGTGTCCTTGTTTTTAAATCATATTCACTCAGCCTTGTTCTGTTTTAGGCTTTAGTTGACATTTATGTATGTCATAGAAATGAAAACAGCTTTAATCCTCAGATACCTTACATTTCACACTTAATTTTATGCGGTATAAAAAACATCACTTCTTCCTCCCGGGCCTTGCTGTGTGGGAAACATCTGTAATAGTGCGTTTTATATCCAAAGAAATACAGAGAGACTGACAAAATATATTTTTTTTTAAACCACATTTAGTCTTTCAATCAACACAATAGCATGATGATATCCTCACTAGAAGGTCTATTGTTAGTGAAAAGGATTAATAACTAATATTTTAGTCATAGCTTTTGAGAACTCAATTATCACTGTTAGAGACTTTTTTTAAACTGCATGCAGGCAAGGCTGAGTCTATATTCATATTACTATGATATAGTGAAAAGACTCAGATGTTGGATATTCTAATATGGCAGGGCTCAACGCTAACTTTTAAAGGTTGCCAAAACTGAAAATACGGTTGCCATTTTCAGACACCTTATATTTTAAATAATTAAGATACTATACAGTTATACATCAACTTAATAATGAACATGTGACACAAAAGAATGTTCAAATGCTTTACAATAAGTAATTAACACAATTATTTGAAACTTAAGTGGTAGTAAACTTGTCCGCCCTCAATTGCTGGTATACAAAATACCAGTGGTGCAGCTGCTGTCCTGTTCTTCACAGATCCCTCACAAATGAATTGAGCAAGTCACTAGTTTATTTTTCATCCGATGTCTCCCTTTCAAGTTTGGGTTTTCCTGACCTTTGTGCTGATCCCCACCATAGATCCATTGGCCCTTCAGCATTGAAGTCTTGGATTGGCCAGACTCATACATTTCTAATGTTAAATAAAACCATTTAACCACCACAGCTAAGAATTAGATATTAATTATTAATGCTGTAAATTAGCTTTAATATGTCTAACTATATTTAACATGTGTTACCTTTTTATAGAAGTGATTATATTTGTATGCCAATATTTTCCTATGGTAAAGTTTAGTTTTGCACTTTTATTTTGGTAGTAATAAGATCGGGACTCTTATTTTGAAGGAACTTTTACCGGAAGTGAATGCACATATATATTTCGCCTCCCAAGACTATACACATTGCCTCTTTGCTTTTCGTTCGGGTTCACCTTGCGCTTTCTCAGTTGAATCACTTTGAACATTCGTTTGAGATGTTGACGGGTTGGCCGAACTTTTTACCCCACAGTCAAACAACTTAATTTGCGTCGCCGTTTTTAAAAAAAAAACACACGGCGCACCGCGCACGCGAGTAAACGTTTCTAGCTCCGTAATCACACCAATGCACGTGCAACTTAAGTCTCAGGTTCCGACTGGTCACAACAATAATTAAATATCACTCTTAATACAACAAATAATGAACATTTATCTCTTTTGGGGTGCACATTTTACTGTTTGCTGTCCTTATTTCTTTATGTCAAAAACTGGTTGCCACTGATGGCAACCAAAGGCCAAGAAGTGGTTGACATTTTTTATGAATGGTTGCCAATGGCAACCGTTACTGTCGAGCCCTGCTGTGTCATAAGTTAGTTCTTTCCTTGATATTAAAGGCTGCATAATAGTAAAGTGGTGTATTTCTCTATTATTGTTCTGTTCTTTTCCTTCGCCCACTAAGTCATTATATCCACATGAAGCCGGTGAAGGCAGTTGACATTAAAACCTCATTGTGGAAATATTTTGTAACGAGTACAATTAACTTTAGACCAAATATCTACATTTCAATATTGACATTTGATTTTATCTATTTTGATTAAGCCTTACATGCAAGGAAGAACATGTTGAGAGTATATGCAGGAATCCTGAAGTCAAATGTAAAACCTTTTAAAGACCTTTTCCATACATTTTAAGACCTCATCGCCACTTGGAGTTTTAACCGGTTACCTTGGCGACACACTTCACCTCACATTGAATATATACAGTATTGATTGTCCTTCCTCCTTATCTTCCAACCATTTGGACGCAGACTTGCATTTCCCTATAAAGATGTTGTTTAACAACCGGCGTAAACGGACCTTTGCGCGCTATCGAGCAGTGAGCGTGCGATGTCCTGTTCAGATGACGTCAAACCCAACGGGATGCCATCAATAAACTACACAGAATCACACTACACACCTACGCCATGATTACATTCAGGCTCACTGTAGAACACAACCTCTTTGGACCATTTAGATACTTATTGAAGACAAGCTACAAAATGTAATACCTTTAATAGCCTTAATTTTCGCAAAAATGATTTATCAACTTTTAATTTTAATTAAGTTTTTAAGACCCCGCGGACACCCTGTGAATGCTAGTGAAAAAAAAGTGGATTATACATTTCCATCACCACCAGCCAAAATGTAAACGGTTAAAATGTAAACATTGATAAGCCACTTGACTGGTGGACAAATAAAAGTTCATTTTGGATCAGCTGGTTGCATCCTCTTCTCCGGTGGTTGTTTTAATCACAAAAGTAGAGGAGTGTAACCCCCAAAACTATAGAAGTGTACCCCCCAGACGGCGCTATGGCCTCGTGTCTCACTGTTCTCAGATCAGCACTCACCACTGTTGCCACAGTCGGCGCAGGAGATGAGCTCCTCCGGCCTCTTGTCGCGGTTCTGCTCCTTGGTCCCTAAGCAGAAGCTGCAGATGGGGATGGGCTCTGCCACCGGCTGGCAGGGAGAGGGGTGGGGGGGGGGGGGGGGAGAGAGAGAGAGAGGAGAGACTGTCAGTCAACTTAACAGCTTAATGTGTACAAATGAGACACAACAGAGCGGCCTTGTGTGTCCTGCCACAGTGAATGACTGCTGCTGTGTGTATTAACAGCGCATTAGAAACTACAACGACACCACAGAGCAGTGGATGTGTGAACAGAGGCTGTGGGATAATGAAGAGTGTGAGAGCTGCTAGTTAGGAGTGAGCTTGTATCATTTATGTTGTGTTAGCGGCTGCCATTTGTGTGTCACAAGTCCCTGCTGACTCCTGAGCTGCATCTCGCTTCCTCTGCTTGAGGAGTTTAATTCCAGCGTCCTAATTCAGCATTTATTCTGAAACATGTCATCAGACATTCACTTCTGGCGCGGCTTAAATCTTTTAGTGTGTCCCGGAAACCATGTCAGCAGGTGTGTACTGAAGCGCAGGACAAACACATCATCTGATCTGAACTCGAGCACAAAATGCAAGATGGGTTTTTCTCCGAGAAAACAAATAAGGCAGGAAAACGCTTTACATGTCGTCCAACATCAAATAGGACTTGTGTGTCCAATAAAGCTGAAAGATCACACCCCTGAAGCACTGCAGGTGCACTTCACAGGCACAACTACAAGAGGGGGGGGGGGGGGGGTATGGGATGAAACTTTGTGAAGCCTGGAAGCCCTGAGGGGAAGAGGCTTACTGCTGCCACGGACTATACTACAAGTTATTTTTCACTTCTCTACCATCATGGAGAGCTAGACAATGTTCCTGGTTATCCTGATCATTAATAATCATTAGGATTCATTTTTTTAATAATACTAAAATCCCATATCCCAGAGATTGGATGACCATTTTAGTTTTTACTTCAAATAGCGTTGTAAATTGCATGAAATTATGAGCCGTTTTGATGATTTTCAATGACTTCTCCATGACCTTTACCTGCTTTTCCATGACCAAAAACATTACTCTTTCTCAGCGTACCACTGGAAAAGGTTTATTTTAACATGGAACAGGAAAATAAGGTTTGCATCTGAAACATGTTGGTCCTATCTAAAACAAATCCAATAGTAGGCTTACTAGCTTCTACACGCTAAAGCAACTCAAATCTCTCACCGGCAAAACACCTCGTCAGTTAAATGCCATTTTACGTTTCATTACGATACAGTATTTATTATCATTATAGTATTACTATTTCGGTGATTAGATCAAATATAAATTATATTTGATGCAACTTTAGTTACATTTCCATGACTTTTCCAAAACTTTGGGAAAATATTGTTTTCCATAACTTTTCCAGGGCCTGGAATTTGCATTTTGAATTTCCATGACTTTTCCAGGTTTTTAATGACCGTAAGAACCCTGGCCAATGCTCATGCTAGTGCTAATGGGGATCCTAATAAAGAACAAATATCCAATCCCCTATCAAGAGCTGGGAAAACTTGTTGAGTGTTTTTGAAACGTTGTAAGAGTGTTGTACTCTGATTTAAGAGCGAGCTCTCCTCAAGAGCCGTCTGAGAGGAAGAGGAACGTGACGGACAGTCTTGACATGTCGTCATGGCTGACACGGGAGACACTTGCATCTGACATCTGTCGCCAAACTGCTTCCACATCCTCCGCTTTCTGTCACAGCAGCAGAGAGGACGCAGCGGCTGGAAAACAACTGGCCTGACATCTGGGCTGGTGTTTGCCAGCAGGCAGGAGGGAGCCACTGAGACGAAGTGGAGCTCTGATGATCTGATGACACCAGAGCGGAGCTGTTTTAAACTCTTATGTGTCAGCAATAACACCGATGGCAGCGGGTCACATGACTGCAGTAAGTTTACACTGGAAGAGGACTACTAAAAGACACCAGAATATAAAGCCTTAAAACAGGGGTGCCCAACCTTTTTTTAACCGAGAGCTACTTTTAAGGTTGCCAGTCTGCCGAGATCTACCAGTCCAAATAGAGAGGCGTAGCCATTACTGACAGCCTACTACCAGGTAAATACACACTTCTACTTCGTATAAAACTGACCTTTGTACAATTAATACTTCATAAAATACTGCAGATCCTTGATCTTACCTCTTTCTAATCTACACAAGTATTTAACTGAAGCTACACAACAGTGTTGTTGATACAGAGTTGGAGTTTATTCACACGTCACTACAGTGGGTAATGTTTTCAAGAAACATTGAACAGTGCTGCCACATATGACACAGGAACAAAAGAAAAGACTCTGAACCCTTTCTTTGCCATTATATAAACATAGTGTTGCTACAAAAGTATAAATTAGGCTTACTAATAAGACAACTCAGATCTGAAGCTACTCAGGAATCTGCTGCCAACGTGCAATAAAAAAGACAATTAATAGAATCAAACCCTTTTTTGTTGCATTTTAGTAGAGTATAAAAATAAAGGCCTTTAAAATAGGATGCAAGCAACACTAGTTTCTTAATCTGAATTGATAATAGACTATAATCAATTTAAGTTTGCATTTCTTATACCATTTTGCTCAATAATTATGAATAAGTTCAAACAAACTAAAACTTACAGCTGATTAATAACGGTATCTAACTTGAGTTTTTATTATATCAAAAACCTGTTGAAATGCTACTGTTATTTTTACTGTCCCCCAAAAGCGCGTCGGCAGCCTCCAGGAATGCTTCTTTCACAACTTCGCCGTCTTTGAAAGACTTCATGTGTTTCGCAAGAACGTGACTGACACGATAAGATGCTCTGGTAGCAGCCTTGCTCTGACCCGATGAGATGCTCTGGTAGCAGCCTTGCTCTGACCCGATAAGATGCTCTGGTAGCAGCCTTGCTCTAGTTGTTGGGCTTGGTGAAAATGGACTGCTGTGCATTTAGCTGTCCTCTCAGGCCCCTCCCCTTTTGGGAGCGTAGGGCAGAATTAGGAGGGAATTCCGTCTCGTAGCGTTTGTGCACTGTTTTGTAATGTCGCTCCTAAATTACCCTTCTTCGATAAAGCCACGCTCGCGTTGCAGATGAGACAAATGAAAATTATATATGTTGGGCTTTTTTGCTTCTGCCATAATTGCGGTCTTGTGTGTGTGCGGACTGTCACTCCTGTTGACACGGACAACGTCAGCGAAATAGTGCCCACTGCCCACCAGGACACATGGGGTCATGCCGGCCAATCACAAAGCTTTTGATGCATTCAAGTGCATTATTTTGGCACAGGAAGATTATGTTATAGGACATTAACGATAAAACAGAATATTGTTGTTCTATTTTTAGACACATCTCGCGATCGACTGGGGATCTCCCCGATCGACTGGTTGGGCACCCCTGCCTTAAAACAACAATGTCCCAGATTGGACAATTCAAACCAAACAAATCCAGGACTTGAAGAGGTTTTTTTATTCACAGTCCTCAAAGCTTCAGCAACAACTTCAAACACTTGAAGTATATAAAGCACTGTTAGTGTTTTACACTTATGTTTAGGACACAAATGTTTTCTCAAGTGTACAGCCAAACGCATTTAAAATATTGCAAGTGGGTAATAGATTTGCTCAAAAAAACAAATGGTTATCTAATGAGTGGTTTTTGTAAGAAACAATTTTAAAGATATTTTCGGGCAACCAGTGCCTTCTGTGTTTAGACAGTATTGAAACGGGGAGACAGAGGGGATCACATGAGACAAATGGACCCAGACCGGATTCGAACCAGGATCTTCAGCTTGATGTCCCAGTTAATGGGCCATCAGCTCGACCACTGGAGCGTCGGCCAGTGGTCCTAAAAATGGAATCATTCACATAAATGTCGTGTGGACGAAAAACGGATTTTCTGTTTATCAGTGGGAAAAAAGCCTTATTATTCTAATACATTTGAACACTTTATATTGTGCATTATGTCAAATGTTCCAAATAAAAAATTAATTGTTTGAAATACTGCAAACAAATTTGAAGTTACTGATGTTAATTCTGATTATTTGTTTTTTATGAAAGTGATAAATTCCATATTTTACTAAACCTATGTTCATGTACCTGCATAACTTCTATTAATTACTAAGGAGTTAGAGTATAGAGTGGCGCAGTGACGCGTCCTAAAACCCGGAAGTAAGTTAGCATTTTACCACTTCCGGTTCCTTCGACAAAAAACAATTCAATTTCTCCAGCATTTAGCAAAACAGCTGGAAATAAGGTCTGTGGGTGACACACATTGAAGAGACGGACCACGTTTTGTTCTACGACATTAAATCCATCAGCAGTAGGGTTGGGTATCGTTTGAATTTCCAAGATTCCGATTCTACTTTTCGATTCCGGTTCTTAACGGTTCTCAATTCCGATTCTTTGAGGGGCAGGGTAAACAAATGATACATGCTTCTTCCACCAAAAAAATTACATTTATTCGAGAAACTTTTGCACAGGTTAGTTTACAGTAATATTCACATTAATCAGTCTGTTTATATTCACTGCTATGTAACTGTAACCTGAGAACCACTGAAGCTACAACAGTCCAACTTTTAAAGTCGTCTTTGTTGTCAACAAGCCGAGGCGCAGCGGCAGTTGCACTCCCACTTGCAGCCATGCTTCGCTCTCTCACATGCTCTGGCAGCTAGCGCGTGGCCGCGTGCACGAGAGAGGGGAGGGACGTAGAACGTGCTTGAGAGGGGAGGGACTGCAGGCACGGCTGCAGTGCAGGGAGTGGAAGCAGAGCGCTGAACACACACACGTAACGGCGCTTTCTCACCGGAGTACTTTCCCCCGTCATTCTTAAAGTACCGATACTAATGAAACGGAGGAATCGTAACGTTTTTAACGACAGAGTATCGCGGTACCTTTCAAGTATCGGTACACCGTGCAACACTAGGGTAGACATGTGGATATTATCCGGCTGAACAAAACGTGATCCGTTTCTTAAATGTGTGTCAACCACAGACCTTAGTTCGAGCTATTTTCCAAAATCCTATGGAGAAATTGCATTGCGTTTTTGTCGAAGGAACCGGAAGGAGTTTACTTCCGGGTTTTAGGACGCGTCACTGTGGCGCTCTATAGCCCACAGAAATAATGTATTAACTTAAAAAAGGTGCATTATTCTCAAACAAATCATGAAAACCCTTAAGGTCATAACATTCACTTCAGCTCACAGGGGACAATCCAATAATTATTTAAATGTGTAAAAAACCCAACTTGACATTCAGTGAGGATGCTGCTGCAAGGTTTCCACAGGACAACAGAGTGAGGCTCAGAGCTGCAGGTAGGAGACAGAGACCACAGCGTGATTTATTGGGTTCATTTCCTTCTGACTCACACTCTCTCTCCCCCCTCCTCCCCCCCACCGCCCAGCTAACAGCACAGGGACAGAGAGAGCATGAGAAACCAAAGGTATAAAGAGAGGATGAGGAGAGATAAGCACAGAGAGGAAGATAGAGTCTTATCTGAAGATAAATGAATAAGCACTAGCTCTCTATCTCTGAAACCATTTCACATACTTACAGGTGAAAGCTTTCGGAGTGGTGAGGATTATACTGAACACTGCAATTCAAGATTGTTCTCATTATCGACTAATCATTCGCTCATTACTTAATTAAACTAAGGTCTACAATATGTCAGAAGATAATGAAAATGCTCCATCCCAGTTCCTCAAAGCCAAGCTGGTGTCTTTAAATAACCGAATGTGTCGGTTCAAAACCCAGACGTTTAGTTTAATATGATATCAAACCAAGATAAGCAAGAAATCGCAATATTTGAGAGGCTGAACACAAATAGTTGCCAATCATTTTATCTGTCGATCGACAAATCTTTGCTGCAGCTGTGTTAGAAAGGACCTGAGAGCATGATGAAAACAGCTTCACTGCAAAACAAACTAAGTCACTGAAGACAAATGTAAGGGAGAAAAATAAGAACCCAGAGGGCAGGAGAGTGACGGAAATGGAGTGTAAAGAAAGAGAGAAAATGTGCAGCAGCAGCAGCAGCAGCCTGCGTCCGACCAACACCTCCATCATTCCTGACGCTTAACCCCTTCCCCGCCGGAGGAGGACAACTGCTCCTCTCGCCCTGTGAGCGCTCCGGTAGACAGGAGAGAGAGAGTCGCCTCTTACACACACCGTACACACACACACACACACACGTTACAGTGAGGCTTCAGTTACTGGCTGCCACTGTAAATTAATCCCCAGTAGATACTAAAAAATGAAAAGCTAATCCTCCCTTCACGACAGGGATATTGGAAGAGTGAAACGCAATCCTTAAATTCCTCCTGAGAGATGTTTCTACCTCAGCCAGGACCGCTAGCACAACACAACATCGCTCTAGAAATGTCCCACATTGACTGGCAGCTAAGAGTCATGGATTTCGACTTAATATCTGTGTGTGGATGTATGTGTGCGTGTCTTTTTTTAAGCCTGTGTGTTCACACACATCTTTTTCCTACGTTAAAGAGCGCTCGGGAACAAAATGTTGTTCTGAGCCTAAGAGACACGCCTTGTGGCAACTGTTAGCAACAGCTGGGAGGATAAGAACCGCCAAACAGACATGTCTGACAAGGTAGTATAGAAACACACACCTACTAGAGACGTACTTAGTGTAAGTCACTTTGGATAAAAGCGTCAGCTTAATGTAATGTAATGTACTACACACACACACACACAGGTGAAAGTACCCTATGCTCACACACACACACACACACACACACACTTTATGGATCACTCTAATCAAGCCTGTATATATTCACTACTTTGTTAGACGATAATTGTCCATTTTATGCCACTGATGTACTATAAGAACATTAGGATGTAAACACACCCTTTTAAACGAGCAGTGAACTTTTCAGTGTTAATTATAATACTCAGACATTAGAATGTGACATTTTTATCCTCAATTATTGTATCCCCAATATCCTCACTAAATAAAACCACACGATAAAAGATTTCTCAACATAAAGTGCGCTTAAATAATAGTTTAGGAGCCATATTTAAGGTCTGTGTGTATATATTATGTCGTATTTTTCACTCATCAGTGTGCGAAGAAGCACACGTCTCATCGTCCGGGACGTGTTATTTACAATATCGAACAAGTACATCTTTCCATTGACTTGTCCGACGGACAAGTGACGTTTTTCGCCCATATTTATTGACAAATTATTGATCAATTCAGCTCACAAAAGGCAGAACTCATTCGCAAATTGTCCGTGTCCTCTCTCTCTCTTTCTACACACAGCGGATCCGCTGCCCTCCAGCCTCATCTTTGTCAAACTTTCGCATGTTCTTTCTCTAACATGTAATGAAGGTTATTAAGCTCTTCGGCTCCTATGCTGTAATATTGACCGCCATTTCCTTCATGAAGTAAAGCAGCCTCCCTGTCTGTCCTCGCGCTGTCCTCACATCCCGGACCCCCAGACTCGGAGGAGCACAGGGATGTCAGTATTGTTTATGAAGCAGGGTATAGAAAGTACATTATTGAAATGAAAATACTATTTATTTCCTTTTACAAACAGTGAGCAGCTGGGCAGCTGCAGCATGCGTGTTGCAGGACACACAGACTGTGTGGTTGGACTGTCCCACAGGCGGGCTGCAGTATAACATCAGAGGAAACTGGGACCATTGTACATTCTCAAACTGCACCACTTAGAACTAACTAAACAATGCAGAGATTATTTTTTATATAATTTTATTCAATAACCGCAACAAAATTAAACAGTATGAAGTGACTCGAAGATAGGAATACAGATATGCAAGGACGTCCCTCCCTACAGGCCGATCACGCAGACTGCGTGGGGCCTCACCTTGCGGAGGGGGCCTCACCTTGCGGAGGGGGCCTCAACTGAGCCGCAAATGCACCTATGCGGCGCAATTAGTGTGGTTTTCCAGGCCCAGAGCTATGGCCGCACCCTCTGCCAGCCTAGCATATATACTGTTGGAATCTCAGGTTCAGTTCAAAACTGTATCCAGTCATGCCAAAGAGGGTCTGTTTCCTGTCTTGTGAGGGGAAATGTTCAATGCATGCTTTACCGAGGGCAGAACCACGACGAAGCCAGTGGTTGACATTCCTTTTTAACACTGTTCCTTCAGATGTTCGAGCAGGTATTTTACTGTGTGCATTTCACGGAGCATAGCTTCACAAAACATGGAGCGATTCATACCGGATATGTACAGCGTAGGTTACTGAAGGACGATGCTGTTCCTACTTTGTTTGGACCAGCGGGAGATTCAGGTACACAACCTGTAAGTATTCATTGTCGTTTGTGTATTTACAGGGGTAGACATTAAGGGTAAAAAGCCACTGGCCCTCCGGGCCGGTGGAATTGTATTGTCACTGGCCCCACCATTGTAACCACTGGCCCGGAGCATTGGTCCAAAACAAAAAAAATCGACTAATAATGAAGAAAATTAACACATTTGTTGCAATAGTAATTTATGCACTTACTACTTGTACTACAACATTTGAACAATCAGTTCTTCCTCATTTTCCTCAATTGTTCATATTTGGTTTATTAAAATAATGATATTGTGGTCATTGTTAAAAAATGTCTGCTATTATGAGTATTATTATTTGTAGAATGCACTTTCTGCCTTCCTGTCATTAGGAGTTAGACATGTAATGGCTATAGATTAGATTAGATCCTTCATTATCCTAAACTGCTGGGACATTTCCCTATAGCCAATACCTTTATATGTTCTGCTCTTCACTTGCTTGTCAGCATAGGTCGGCATTGATGTACAGAGCCGACAGAAGACCTTGTTTATATTGGCATCATCATGAGAGGTGCAGTGACGTGTCCTAAAACCAGGAAGTAAGCTGCTGGTTCCCTCGACAAAAAGCAATGAGATTTCTCCACAGGGTTTTGGAAAATAGCTGGAAATAAGGTATTTGGAAAACAAACCTGTTTGATAAATGCACGTTTTGTTCTGTCGGATAATCTCCACATGTCTACCCTACTTTTATAATTTTCGAATCATAAATCTAATCGATAGATTATAAAAGGGTTTAGGACGCGTCACTGCACCACTAGAAGCCAACTCCATCGATCAAGCTGAAACTTCCTCTCCCTCTTCTTCTCATGCTCCCTGTCACTCTCCTTTAACTCCTCCGGTGACTTTATTTTATTTGAAAATTGTTTTTTGCTCGGCGCTTGGCCGGTTACCGCTGGTATTAAAAACATTTTGGCGAATGGTTAGGTGGCGCGATAGTCTGTCGTGAAGGAGCGCGCTCCCGCTCACGGGAGCCTGCTCGCGCTGCGCTCCGCAGCAAACAGCTGTTTGCTTTTCACCCAACAACGACAAGCGACTCACGAAACGCTCTGTTGTAGCGTTAATAAACGAAACAATTTAACAAAATTGATTGTCAAAATACCAATACCACAGGAAACGTTTTTTTTTAAACAATATTTGTAGTGGCCCGAGCGGGCAAGTGGAAAGTAAGTTATGCTGGCCCGGGGTGTATAAATAGTGCTTCCGGGCCAGCGGGCCAATTATAATGTCGAGCCCTGATTTATGATGTTTAAAACAAACAAGGTATATCTACCAAGACTCTGTAAATGGGTAAACGTTTTTCTGGCTGCTAAAAAAAGCCAAAAAGGGCACTAGGGCTGAACGATTTTAAATCGAAATTTGAAATGATGCGATTATCAAATCGCAAAGGCTAAACATTTTTGTGTCAGTCATCCACACCAATCAGAAGTGCTGTGCTCCACATGTACCAGCCATTGTAAACCAATCAGAAGTGGCCCATGATAGAAGGTGATAGACAGATTGATACAATCACCTGCCAAGTATTTTTGAAAGTGCCTGCCCTTTCCAAATGGCTTCCAATGGAGCTTTAGATGCTTTGGTGAAACAAACCGTCTGAGTCAGGTTAGTAATGCTCCATCACATGTTTCTATCACAGGGTGAATCTTAAACTGAAGCTTGACTTTAAAGCAACCCAACGGAAGTTTCATGTAAGTTTAGTTCTTTCACTCGTAGCTCGGGCTGCGGGGGTGCTAGAGACGGGAGCACGTTGATACGACCTTCCTAGCCGGAGATATGGCCGCATTTTACAATAAACTTCCGTTGGGTCGCTTAAAAACAAATATCGCAATTCGAATCGCAATATTTGTCAGAAAAATCGCAATTAGATTTTTTCCCAAAATCGTGCAGCCCTAAAAAGCACTGTGTTAGACATGGGCGGAGCCTCTCTGGTGGTTGACTAATCAGAACAGAGGGGCCGAGCTGACCAATCGGAGCATACTGGGCTCACAGGGAGGGGGGGGGGGGGGGGGAGCTGCAACGAGCCGTTTAGTGGAGAAAGTGAATACACATACTTTACAGAGATGCTGTATGCGAAACCAATGTGAGTTTGGAAAATTGCACAGTATTTTTCTATTCTAGTATACCTCAACAATGGAATTATGATCAGTAGAAATGGCCATGACATGTGACCTTTAATGTTTTCATAAATATATTTCTCTCCCAGTGAAATTGGCATGGGACTTATTTTTACCCTCACAAATAACCGGAATCGAGAACCAGGCCCGGTTCTACGGGGGTGCATAAGGGTGCATTGCACCCTCAGTTGAGTCGTTATGCACCCTCATTTGAAAAAAGAAAGTAAAAAAAAAAAAAAATTAAAAGTGAAAAATATTACATTTTGCCTATTACTACTAACAATAGTAGTAATAATAATAATAAGAATTTAGTTGACATAAAATAAATTGTAATTGTGGTTGAATAACATTGTCTGCTGCATTTATTTGGTCAATTTAAACGGTAAGTAACGTTATTATGTCAGGTGCGCGTGACCTGTGCCGCTGCGCGCTCGTCATCTGCAAAGTGCTTACACAGCAGTCAGTGATGGACATCAGAAAATGGTTAAAACAACCAGCCCTTATCGCCAGCAGTAACACTGCATCTACTGCAGGTAATAACAGTTCAGATCATGGGGACATTATGGCTACAACAACTGGCGCCATGCTCTTATAGGCTATGTGATAAGGGACTGGGAAGGCATAATCAAACAAAGAGCACATAGATCCATAAATCTCTTAATGTTGCTCTCAAAGTGCACCAGATTGATGGTTTTAACTTCAATATTAAAAACCCCCCCCCCCCCCGAAATAACCGAAATCGTTAAAATCCAAACGATACCCAACCATGGATGTATAATAAGAACCCAACCCTATGTGTGATGCAGTAACATCTTACCGTTCACTTACGTTAGCGGTGTCGTAAAACCGTGGGAAAATGTAAAATACGATGGCGAAGAAGAAGATTCCAGTGGCCGCAAACATTTATTCGGAGAAGTGAAATGCCAAACTCACTTGACCATGGACAAGTACTCTCTAAAGACGTTTTCTTACGCTGCTCATTATTGGTAGTGGACGTGCACTGGAGCTTGGTGCGGAGTTTTAACTTGAATTCACCTGCTGACTTGTGCTTTGGATGGACATAGAAAGGGGGGATGAGACGGGACGTGAAGTTTTCTTTTGACCGCCATTATATCGCGATTTCTTCACAATATACCACCGCAATCGCCATCACATCCGGCTTTGCACTTCTACTACCATGTGTACTCTATTTTTGCCTGTTTTATGTAATAAATGTTCAAATGCACAGAAGGAGTGGAGCGCTTTTGTTTGAGCAACAGTTTTTCTTTCCGTATATATTCCCACACAGCTTTTTTAGCTCCTATAGCCGTAATAAATAGTTTGGCTCAGGAGTTTAGAAAGTCATTCATTCCTTAAGAGGAAATATACTTCAAGTCCAGCTTCTCAATAGTTATGGACTTTTGTATCGATATATTTTTTTACACTAACACCTGGAAGCAATGGTCACATGGAAGTAAGTATTGGCTCCCGGTAACTGCTAGAATCCACTTCAAGACACTAGTACTTGCGTACCATGCTGCGAATGGATCTGGCCCTTCCTACATCCAGGACATGGTTAAACTGTACACCCCAGCGCGTGCACTCCGCTCTGCATCAGCCAAACGACTCGCTGCACCCTCGCTGCGAGGTGGACCCAAGTTCCCATCAGCAAAAACACGTGGGTTTGCTATCCTGGCTCCAAGATGGTGGAATGAGCTCCCCATTGATATCAGGACAGCAGAAAGCCTGCACATCTTCCGGCGCAGACTGAAAACGCATCTCTTTCGACTCCACTTCGAGCGATAGAATTACTAACAAAGCACTTATATACTAATATAGGACTGGCTTATCTAAAGCCAGCTGAGTAGCACTTGAAATGTTTGGCTCTATGATACCTGCTGAACTTATATGATTCTGTTTTTCTTCTGGGCTGTGTCTTCCTGGTCGTATGTACTTATTGTAAGTCGCTTTGGACAAAAGCGTCAGCTAAATGCAATGTAATGTAATGTATTGGCCAAGATCGTTGTTTAGTTTCCAAAATGGTCGAAATGAAGACTTGAGGCAACATGCAGCATTGTCTGAGAGCGAGTGCAGCTAGATAATAGGATTTAGAAAACAACTAGAGGTGGCCTGGTTTCCCCTTTATACACTGGCTTCTGTTAGTCAAAGACAGAGGACAGGAGAGCGAGACAGAATGAGAGAACAATGGAGGAAGGACGAAGGGAGAGGGAGAAAGGGGGAGGAGGAGGGATGAAAGGCAATGGGAGAAAAGAGAAAGAGGGAAAAGCGTTGCTGTTGTCCTTGTCTCGTCTCAAGTCAAGGATCTCATTAACATGGGAGCCCAATCTCAGCCCCCCCACCCCCACCACTACATCACTTTCTCTATGGCCGCTTCCACCTCCAACACAAACTCATTGATCACTGTATCAGGACACAGCGAGCAGCAAACACACAAACACATTTGCACTTATAGTCATTAGATGCACTGGCAGTCAAGAAACACATCTTAATGCACCATCGTCACGTTTTTATACAGAGAAACAGGAAATGCTGGGCAATGTTTCATCGATATCCTTATAAAGTCTTGGATTGAGATATCGTGAGTGGTGTTTGTTTTAAAGGCTGCATTGCAGTAATATTATGTAATATGTAAGTTTCTTTTTATCGAGTGGCGACTGTGGCTAGTGTGCTGGACTTCGAATCAGGGGGTAGCAAGTTCGAGTCCCACTGCAGTCAGCATGTCGTTGTGTCCCTGAGACACTTCACCCCAAATGTCTCCTGTGGGGATTGTCCACAGTACTGAATGTATGTAAGTCGCTTTGGATAAAAGCGTCTAACAAATGACATGTAATGTAATCTAGTGCCTTTACCTGCTTAGTCCTTATATTGGCATTTTTCTTTATTATATCAAAATCCCATTGTGTAAATATTTTTGGGGAGCACTGGTAAACCCCAACAGTATCGCCACAATATCAGTATTGAGGTATTTACTCAAATAATGACATTAGATTATATGTACTGATTTTATCACTAATTTTGTAAATAAAAGTAGCAACAGCCTGTAAACATACTCTCTTAGATGTAAGAACCTGCATTCAAACTCTTAAGTAAAAGTACAAAAGTGGATCAAAATAAAAGTAGTTTGATTAATAAGGGATACATGTATCACAGCTGGTTATGTTGTAGCTAATTATGTTTATTTTATATGCATATCTTTACACATTATATGTCAAAGTGTGTTTATTGTATTGATTTGAACTATTAATCTGAATCAGTAATGTAACTTATGCTGCCAAATATATCTAATATTGAAAGTACAATATTAGCAACAAAAATTAGTAGACATTGAAAGTAGCATAAAATGAAAATACTCAGGTAAAGTCAAAGTGCCTCAAATGTTACTTAAATTATTCATTACATTCCACCACTGACGGATATTCAAGTAACATCAGTTGACCTGCAGCAGAGCGACGCTGAAGGCCCCCTATTATACTGTTTTACATCAATACATTATAGGTCTCAGATATATACAGAGCCTGTCTCTGATTGGCTGCAATGCCAAACAGATCATTGCAGCATCCCATAATCCCCTCTGTTTCAAAAGTGCTGATTCTGTCTGTTACTTTAGATGAAAATAAGGAGCTCCTCCCCACACCCCGCTGAGAGGTATTTGGTTAAAAAGAACACAATGGTGCTCTAGGAGGAGATTCAGGTGATAAGGTGGGGGGGTACCTTGGATGGTGATTGGCTAATGGTTACACAAGCCAAAAAATCGTTATGAAATCATAAATGTATTTTGCATAATAGGTGACCTTTAAAAGGAACTGACCCACATTTTAATGTGCCATCTACAACAACCCGAGGAAGACCGTGTGTTGTGCCAACGTGCCCCCCCCCCCTTCAGCTTAGCGTCCCCCTCCATTACAGTGGAGGTTAGCCAGGGAGCACAGAGCTAAATCACTGCATCAAACGGAGTGGGGGGGCAGACTGGCTGAGCTCCAGCCTTCACTTCCACAGCTGCTCCACACATTGGCTCCATTTGTGTGGTGGTGAGCTTAGCCATACGCTACGCCTCACACAACTACACTTCCCATGCCAAGTGCCATTCACATCACAGTCACACCGGTGTGCTGGAGGTAAGTGCCCCCCCGCGCCCCCTCCCGACGCTGACATTACTACTGATGCTGTTTCTATACACTCGAAGCCCTTACGCAGCTAATAGGGGACTACTTTACTGGAAAGAGAATGATGGCTACTGCTGGTGAAGCATTGTGAATTAACACAGTGTCCTGCATGGAGCTAGACAGTTTGACTGTGTGTGTGAGATCCTAATTACTTCTGAAAGACAAAGTCCAGATGTTCAGTAGTAACAGAAAGTTCTGTGGATTGGCTTTGGATGACGTAAGGACAGCGTTTCTGGAACAGATTTCAAATGTAATTTTTGACTTTTGGCCAGACAAATTACATTTCCACAATTGTATATAATGTCGCAGGATAACTTTAAAAGAAAGAAATCCTTTATCAGTCCCACAGTGGGGATGTGTATAGTGTTACAGCATAAGTTGAATAGTGCAAAAGGCATGAAATAACAAAAAAGTTAAGCACAAATTAGTAATAAAATAAAACTAAAGATAAATAAGTACACAACTATGGCTAAAAAAAATAGTAACAACAGCGATGTAAGTAAACTAAGTGACACAGCAACAGAAGTATTTATGTGGTGAAAGGAACTGAACTGAGACGTTATCAATCATTATTGATTCCTGAAATGATTTAGGTAAACGGGGTACATGAGTACTGCTGCTAGGGCTGGGCGGTATGACAACAAAACTCATATCACGGTAGTTTTCCAAATTATAACGTTATCACAGTATTTATTTATTTTTCAATGAATGGAAATGTACGTTTAGGCACCACAAAAAAAACCCGATCAGTGGGGGTCCTCGTGAGTCTTATTTGGTTATAGGAATCAGAATGGATGAAAAAAGGGCAAAATGTAAACTATTTTATTGCAAACCACATAACAAAACAATTAACAACAAAAGCACCATTTGAAAATGTAAACAAATCCCCCCCTTCACTTGAAACTGCACATTTAAATCCTCCCCAGGGGACTCCTTTCACTGCCGCACCGCTCAAGCGCCCTTCGCCACTTTTCAACGGTATATTAAAAAAATCATATCATACGGTATAAAAAGCACAGTCTTGGGTATGAAAGGGTATACCGCACAGAACTGCTGCCATGTTCCACAATTAACACTTAGAATGATTGAACAACGCATGGGTATAGCGTTGTGTCTTTCAGATGTGAAACTACCGGAAAGTAGGGGTGGGCGATATTGAAAAATATATTATCACGATATTTTTCAAGCAGTATCACGATAGACGATATATATCACGATATTTTTTCATGTCGGTTATTATGGTTATTTTTGAAGTTACTTAACAGAACAAGCACCTACAAGGTAACAGAAACTAAAACAAAAAGGAGTAACAGACCAAAATAGCATTTCAAGCTGGTTTTATTTCTGAAATGAATCCCTGAATGAACAATTCAACATTTTGATATGGCTTCAAGGCACAGTTTCTCAGTATAAAAATGAACTTTCTGAGGTAGCACTAGCGTGTCAAACAACTCGGACTGAACTACCAACACGAAAGCAGAGGTGCGCTGACATTGTGAAATCGATCGGGCTTGATATATGGTGAAATTAAAATCAGTAGGTGAGGCTGGGGGAGCGGGAGGGGAAGAGGCTCTCCGTCCGCTGTCATAGCCCCCTGTGCCGCGCACGGAGAGCCTCTTCCCCTCCCGCTCCCCCAGCCGTTCAAATCCAGTTTTGGACAGTCCATTTCAAGTGCTGTTCGAGGCTAACCCTCGGAGCACACTCTCCAATCACAGAGCTTGAGGACTATCACGGGGTTTGTCAAACAGAGCTCATGGTGTAGTCCAAACGATAGCTGGGGATTCTGGGTAGTGTAGTGTCTTCTGCCATCCTTTACTCCGAAAAAATATTTGTTTCTCCGAATCGAAGGGGAAAAATACAAAAGCATTGCACACAATTTAAACCAATCAATGTTGTGTAATTAACAAGGATAATCTGGTGTTTTTTAGTCGATGAGTAGTGCAGATATCGCTGTAAAATCAATCGGCAGTAAGGGGAATACTTACTTCTGGGTGTACAATTCTCCGTTATCCAATGAGAATGGACGCTCACATTGCCTTTAAGGGCAGCCGACACAAACGAATGCCGTGCTTCCATGAGCGTCAAATCCCGCCGCAGATGGGAATACATTGCAATCAGTTGAAAGCTATTTGCGTCCCTTTATGAAGCTGAAGGAGCCTAGGAGCGTCACAACTGCACGCCACGGACCCTGACCAAACGTCGCTCCTGGACGATTATGGAGTGAGAGTGTGTTGGCTAACCCTAACCCTAGCCGGACAGGGGATCGTGTCCGTCTCTGTGGCTTCAGGCTTGATCGCCGTTCAAATGACAGTTTTAATGATCTCAATGGGAATGGTTAGCGTTTCATATGCATGCAAATAAAATAAAATATAAGCCAACAGAATCAACCAAGACAATAAATGAAGTGCAATACTGTCTGAATCCTGACTAGACAGCTTTAGAGCATGTCTTTCACATCAGTTTTTTTTTTTTATCACGCTAGATACGATATCTCTGAAAAAGCATATCGTGGAGACCTAATATCGTCACGGCGATATATATCGTCATATCGCCCACCCCTACCGGAAAGCATTGATTTCAGGCAACCATTCCCATCACTGCATATATGATGAAAGGCACACAAAAGCACACCAGGCAAGATACCTCTGAAAGGTGAAGAAGAAAAAGTGTTCATCACGATTTGTGTGAACTGACCCTTTAAAGAAATGAATCCTCTACAGTTTTTCCATTTCTTTGCGTATGTGTACCACTAAATGTCCTTTAAGAGCGGGGTCTGTGGAAGCATTGAGGCATTCATCTGAAGCCATCGGAGAGTGGAACAACTTATAATACAAATACTATTGGGTCAACTGAGGCCAGGGCTCTGCAGTGACTGGAGGCAGAAACAAAGAACAGCTACAACTTTGCCTCCAACTTAAAAATTGGATCGGTCCAAAATCTGAAAGTCAAGCTGGCTATAGAGTCAAGAGAGACCATTTCATCGCACCCAGCTTAGTCACTTTCCCAGCATTCCTGTGGTGTGGTGGTGCTGACCCTGACAATGTTTCCATCCATCCAACATAAGAAATCCTCTCCTGTGACTACATGACAAGATGTAGCAGCAAACAGGGGGATGGGAAGGGTGAACAGACGAGGAAAAGCAGGTTGCCCCTAAGGCATATAATCGATGTCCGAGGGCATTTTGTATTCACGGTCCTCCGAGTGACACTACATGATGTCTTCACCTTGACACAAGCAGAGGTAGTGTGTGTGATGTTAGAGACACAAGAAGGGGTTGATCCAATACTGGAATAGTGGAATGAATTACAGCTGGTAAATATATGAGGAGGCGTATGGCGCAGTGGATAGAGCCTGGGTGTTGGGATTAGGAGGTCACAGGTTCAAACCCCACTGCAGTCAGCATGTCGTTGTGTCCCTGAGACACTTCACCCCAAATTGCTCCTGTGGGGATTGTCCACAGTATTGAGTATGTAAGTCGCTTTGGATAAAAGCATCTAACAAGTGACATGTAAGGTATATCCATTATGCATAATAAGCGTTGCCTAATGTTGCAGCTTAGGCCTCTCGTGGTAATAATGGTATCGACTTGTGGACGATATATGGACATGAACTCGACCATTTTAGCTGACCTTGGTAATGCCGTTGTGTTTACCTGCATGTTTGTTTACCTTACAATGCCAACAGAATAAACGGTCAGAGTCAAGACACCATATTCTTTACAGAATTACTCAAAATAGTTGGCTCTCAATTCAATAGTTTACAACAAATTGCTTAATTTTTGAATAAGTTACTTATGAATGAATTCAGTCACGTACATATTGCGTGTTGTCTTTACATGCTATGTTTGTTTGATATTAAATGTAAGCCTATATAAAGTCAAGACGTGGCACATTTTTGTTAACGGGGTCAAAGATTCCATTTTATTCCAGTTCACTTCTCTTTGAAAGGGTGCATTACGTTGTTACTATATTATCATGATATAAGTTGCATGACATTTTTTGAAAATTACAATATCGCTTTAAGACTTAACGTCATGGGCATAATATCCAACTTAAGCAAAAGTGTTTATTGTGTCAGCTACCATCACCAGAAGGAGCCAGTAGCTGTGAGATGTTGGGTCAGTGGGAAATCGACACAACACTGTGTACCAGCAGGAAAGGAGACTGAGGGTGTGTATGTTTTCACACGCCACTTTTTTCACACGTCCTCGCCGTGACACCACTGGTCGAGAACTCTGGTTCACCCCACTCCAGCTGTTGAGAAGAGGGCAACCGCAGGGCAGGGAGATTTCTCTTGCCTATTATGACGAACATACACACACACAACTATATACCCACATGGATATACACACAAAGGCTCAGCATCGAGCCCATCCCACCTAATGGCTGTAGCCTCATATTGCTAACGGGCGCTCAGGGAGGCAATGAGGTTTGCCATCTATATATCCATGACCCCTGGTTGACTTCTCTCTCCCATTCAACTCCCCCTTCATGACCTGGCATTGGCACGCCATTAGGGTGAGAAGGGGGGAGACAGAAATTGGGTCTGGGACCCCGTTTGAATGGAGCGCTCAGACACAAATATAAGCGTGTTGAGTACACAAATCTCCTCGCAAATGGGGTCAAAGCCAGTGCTTAGCTATTTGTTTTCATTCCCCCCTCCTCACTGCCTTCACTCACACACACACACACACACTCTCGCCCTTTACTTGGGAAATCATAACTGTTAGCAATCATGCGGGGCAATATGGCAATGATGCAGCGCTGGAAGAGTGGGAGAACGGAGGAGAGCGATCATGCAACATCGACTCTGTCTTCCACGCACAGTTTATATCTCTTTGACGCATACGTCACTCGAAGAGACTAACGGATACATCAAGCGACAACACACCAACAGACACACGTGATTGAGCCGCAATAAGGTTGCATCCTCTGGAGAGAGATAGGAAGGCAACATCAAAAGAAAGCGAAGCAGCGAGGAGGGATAAACAGGCTTGTGTGAATGCCAGACGGAAATGTCAATTCTGCATGCCCCATCTAGCCCGAAGATGACGAGACTCACAAACAAAACGGAAAATCTCCCTGTTCATGTCCACACATTCATTTGAAATCTTTGACTGGTGCACAATTTCACTGATGAGTGGGATTTTGCTCCTTCTATGACAACAATAAGTTTGAATATATACAGAATGTCCTACTTAGTGGTGCAATGTGAAGTAGGGCCGCTACCAACACCTGTTTTCTTGATTCAGTTATTATTTGCCCGATAAAAATCAATGTATCTCTGCAGCTCTTGTGAAGTCACCCATGTATTCATTCACCCTTCTTTAATAACCACAGTGAGGTATGCATTACTTTGTTTGTGTTTCCATATGGTTTGTGAGGCAGAGGATCGGGCCGATCAGTAGCTGAGTCAGAAGACAGAGGAGTTTAATCTCCGTTCGTCTTAAGAGTCGGCCATCTGCAGCCAAGCAGGTCAGTAGCCGTTTCTCAATGTTGAGTATACCTGCTGCAGAGTCACTATTTAAGTATACTACGTCATCGAGTGGCGCCGAATGCTGGGCATTTAAACAGTCCTTCGGGGCCACTCGATGACGTAGTATACTTGAAATAGTATATATGGTATACTCGACAGTGAAAAACGGCAACTGTGTTAGGCCGACCCTATGTGACTGCAGCCTGCTCTCTGGGCTAATCCTACTTCATGTGTATATGTGCTTCTGTAGCTGCACATACTTGTACACACACACACACACACACACACACACACACACACACAAACACAGGGGCCAGATAAAGCCAGAAGCCAGTCAAAACAGTGTTTAAGGCTGCTTTAGTTTCCTTAAGATCGGCTGGCTGTCTGATGACCCGAGTGACACACGAGCCAATGATGGGCCGCTATGCTGGCACATAGTAGCTCCAACGGGTTTATTTACATGCTGGTTGTTAGAATGCGTGTGTGCACGTCTCCAGGCATCTAAAGAAGGGGATTTATGACATGCGATGTGTGGTCTCGTGTCAGAACGCACTTAAGTCGTGTTTATGTCCGTGCCATTCTGCGTTTCCCGTTTTGAATGCAGTTGAATGATTTAATGTGTGTGTACATATGTCCCTGGCCCTTTAGAAGCAGAGGTTAGCAGCCGGCTGCTCTCTGATCAGGTTACAGAAGTGGGTGTGTCTCCTCTCTCCTCTGTCGCCTGCATGTCTGCCTCTCCCTCTTTCTGTCTCTCTTGCTTTCTTCTCCCTCTCTCCTTACTGGTTGCAGAGGCCTGTAGTTTGCGTCATCCAGTCCTCTTCCTCTGGCAGCACTACACACCACACCAGTTGCTCTCCTTTCTTCCTGTCTTTCTCTCAGCCATCTCCACTGCAGCTGGTCCACACTCCCTACAGGAGGCTGGGAGGCATGTGACTCTCCCCCCTGACCTCCATGTCTGCTGAACACTGGCCCACCAGCCGCCCACCTCTCTGATGTTCCTCGTCTGGACCAGGGCGGGCACTCCTGAGATGCTGCCACTCATAATCACCCAAAATATACAACGCCTACCCACTTGGTTCAGTGGGGTCTTTCTAACATGTGTTCTGACCCGATACCTCTGTCCACCCCAACACAATCTGATACATATGGGTGGGAATGGGATGTCTTCTAAGATTCTATCAAATAACCTGGATATTGCTACTAGTAGAAGTCATTTTAAAAGCATTTCTGTGGATTTGCTGAAAAATCCCCCGTGATAAAATGTATTGTTATTTTGTGTTCAATTCATTTTTACAATTGCCGTTTTGAGACATAAAAAACATTTTGTTTGTGTAACAGGTAGTTTTTGTTGTATAAATGTGACTGAGAATTGAGAAATACAAATTTCCGTAGAACATTTGCAAGTTTAGCATCAATAGATTGTTTTGAAGTTTGCCTTTTTCAGTTTATATTATTGCAAGAAGTTCATATGACTTTTTCCAACAATAGAAACTCCATCATCTTAGCCACACTTTACGTGCCAACATGTGCCACAACGCATCCATTAGCACATAGTGGATTAGACTGGGCCCAGACATAAGAACAACCATGTACTAATATAGGAAAAATGTTGAGTTAAAATTGATTCCGATTTAAAATATGACCGTAAACGATAAGGAGAGATTGGCATCCCCACGGATAATGTTTGAACACGTCATGCTGCCTCCCTGATGGCTTCCACAGGATTGTAGCTGACAACCTCGTGGATTCATCTTCTCATTACAGACACATGCATTTCCTAACATTCGGTCTATATGCTGTAAAATGTATTATCTCTTCGATTTACACACGGCATCTACTGCACGTCTGTCCGTCCTGGGAGAGGGATCCCTCCTCTGTTCCTCTCCCTGAGGTTTCTCCCATGTTCCCTTTAAACTGTGGGTTTTCTCTGGAAGTTTTTCCTTGTATGATGTGAGGGTCTAAGGACAGAGGGTCTAAGGACAGAGGGTGTCGTTTTTCTCATACTGATATTCTGAACAATCTGTGCTGTTGTATTTGCTGAAAAGTGTTTCTACTGTAGGCTATTTTTATTATATGTACAGCACTTTGGCTCCACCAAAAATCGTTTATTAATGTGCTATACAAATAAAACTTGATTTGATTTGACAGAGATGCAGACTCCACTTTGTAGAGAGACCCTCACTGGCATATTTCTGATCCTACAGATGTTGCTCCACCCATCTCAGTCACTACTAAAGTAACTTTGCAATGTGCTATCTGCTGGAAACCACAACACCATATGCGGCATGAACACTCACAACTAACAATCACAGTCGGTGCCCATACTGTGCTGTAGTACATTACAGCGCTCTAGGCCACAACCTATTTGAATGAAAGAGAGAAGAAACAGTGCCAACGTCTCGGGTGTTGCCAGCTGGTAGATCTGGGTGACGTGGAACAGCTATTATGCAAGTAGAGAGTGCTGATTGGATTGCAAAAAGAAAGAGTGTTTTCTGTTACTTCCACAGATCCCACTTGCTTTCTTTCTGTTACTCCAGTTTTAACTGAGGTGTCAGCAGATTTAGTGTCACTATTTTCTCGACTAGAGTTGGTGTTGTTTAACAGGATATCCGTTATCTTATCTGATGAATGTGATGCCAACAGATCAAAGTGCTTTACACCCACTTGTCTTTTTCAAGAGTAATGTGTACAATAAAACTTTGCTACCTCAGCTGACCAGCAACATCCGAATGATAGCTGTGCAAGTGTGTATTATTAAATGTGTGTAAGTGTGATGTACACAGCTTTACATGTGAGTTTCAAGCAGATGTGTGTATAGACATTACCTTGTCTTTCTCATGGGGCAACAACCGGACAGGAGGCAGTGATCCCAGAGACACCGTCCCGGTCCCGTCATCCAGGTTGTTGCTGCTGCGGCTGATGAGCTGGAACATCGGACCCTGCTTGGCCACGCGTCCATGGGCCACTGCCCTCTTCAGGGCCACCCTCAGCTGCTGGTGGAAGATGCCGGGCCCCATGGAGCCGCTGCCTGAAAGGTAGGCCGCCACATCAGCCTGACACTTGAGAAAGCGCTCAATGTTCTTTAAGCAAGAGCCGCCAGGCTCATGGAGCCCTTCCAGTGCCCGCTTTATCAACTTGTTCCACTCGAGTCCCGGTTTCTTCACCGAATGGGAGTGTGAACTACTACCACCACCACCTCCACTGCTGCTTCCACCTCCACCTCCTCCTCCTCCTCCACCAATACCACCTCCTCCTCCACCACTTCCTCCTCCTCCTCCTCCTCCTCCTCCACCACCTCCTCCTCCTCCACCTCCCCCAGAGCTGCCACCACCTTTGGGCTTGGGCAGAGCCAAGCGTCCAGGGTTGTCAGGGTCCTTGTAGGAGTTGAGACCTTTGTTTGTGATCTTAAGGATGGTACCATCCTTGACGCTAAGCTCCAACTGCTCCAAAACAGTTTTGCGGTCCAAACCATGTGACATGTTGACCGCATTGCAAATGCGCTCCTCGGATGGTCGCTGCTTCTGCTTCTTCACCTTCTTGATGGCCTCTAGGGTCCATTGGGTGTACGTTGGGTTGGCCAGTTTCACCATGGTTGCAGTCAGGGTGGGTGCAGGGGCCCTGAAGCCTCACTGCAATGACCCAAACACAAAAAAGGAACTGTAAGCCAAGGAGACTCCTGGCCTGCGCCGTAGCGCCGCCTCCTCCTTCTCTTTTGCCCTCTGCCTGCGTACTATCCCTTGTCCTGGGGACGCACAGAGAGTCCCTCAGAGGCCGAGTATGAGCAACACGGTGATGAGCAGCTAACCATAGCACAGCCCCGAGCCAACCCTCCACCCAGTAAAATGCCGTCCACTCACCACCCACTCCCAGCCAGGTGAAGGTCCCTGGCGAGAGGCAGGGGGAGTGGAGGAAGTTGCAGGTCTGTTAGCAACGTAAACTCCCACAGCACACAAAGAAGGGTAGAGTAGATCTTGGCGATAAGGGCTTTGAAATGTTGGTGTTCCCACTTGTAGCAAAACACCTTTACAAAGACAATAAAACCTGATAGGTCAGTTTCCTGCCACCGGCAAACTAACCAATTCTCAATGCAAGTCAGGAAAGAAGATCATGGTATCCAAGGAATGAAATTTGTGTTTCAATGATTACGATGAGGGCAATGCAGTCTGTAGATTATAACATTCCACACGACAGGAAGTATTTTCTGATTCCACGTTTCCTCGTTGTCGTTTCTCGCTTGCTTTTACTCTTCCAGCAGTCTGGGCTTCTCAGCTCTGGGACGGAACAGATATCTCACCCCAGGGATCAGCCACGACTGATCACCTTCACGCCTTTTGCACTTCAGTAGCTGTCAAACCCTGCACACAAAACACACAAAGACTAAGGTTAGCAAACATCTTCCAGCAAAACCCACACATTTTGATGAAGTAGTAAGCATAAACCAATAAAGTCAAGTCTTTAAAGGATGATGCGTTTGAATGAGAAACAGATAACATAAGAAAGGGTACATTTTTATAAACATCACATACTGTCCCTCACATATGTATAAACAAAGCCATGCATGTCCTTAAAAAGCACTAGGAAGTTTGGTTAAGCACTACCAAAAAAACTGGGAATTAAGAAGAGGAAGAATATTACTACGGTTACACAGCTTGATAATGTTTTTTGTTGTTGTTTATGAACCATAGAACCTATATATAATAACAACAAACTGGTAACATTATGACCATAAACAACCACTACCAATGGCACAGGTGTGTCTTAACATGATGGACATTATCATGTATAAAAAGGTAAACAACATCATCGTAAAAGGTTCACTTGCAAGTTGACCATAGGTTGGGTTGGTAAGGTAGACAACATGCATGCCCTTAACAAGTACTAGGGAGTTTGGTTAAGCACTACCAAAAAACTGTAAATTAAGAAGAGGAAGAATCGGACTACTGTTATACGATTTGATAATGTTTTTTTATGCACCATATAACTCTTATATGCAACAGCAAGTGTAGTCGAACAAGTGAATGAGCATAACCCTAAACAACCACTAAAATGGCACACGTGTGTCATAACATGAGGGAAATTACTATGTATAAAAAGGTAAACAACCTCTTCCTAAAGACTTCACTTGCAAGTTGACCATAGGGCCAGTTGGGTTGCTAAGGTAAACATGATGCAGTCAAAACACAGACTGTTAGCAAACATTAGCTGAGATGCTAGCCAAAAAACCAGAGCTAATTCAATTGCCGCATTGCCAAACTGTCTCCTGCATTGCTATTTACTCTCTCTGATATGATATGGTGTTGCTCAGTGTCTGACAACAAGCCTTCCCGCTTACTACTGTTGTTTAGCGAGCTAACGGTAGAAGCTAGCCACCGAGCTAACGTTACGGCAATGTTACTGAAACGTAAACAGCCTGAAACGAGCAGTTAGCCTGTGCTCTGGCTCCAAATGCAAACGTTTCCCCATGTAAGTAATATTTCAGACAACACTGAGCATCCAACCGAGGGAAACCATCTCCTTTTGAATGTCATTCAGATATAAACGGTAAAACGCGGCCTTGTAAAAGGGCACAATGCAACTTACAGACGGCCATCACGGCTAGCGGGCAAGTGCAGAGAAAATAGAGAGTCTGCAGCACTACATGCTAAACGGCCTCCTTGTTAGCCCTTTTCTCTGGGCGAGGAGCCCGCTTAGACTCGCTGACTTCCTCCCTCCCACGTAACCACACAGCCTGCGGTACGGTGAACACAAGGCCGCTGGAGCCGATGATATAGGCCTCCTTTTCCTCCTCCGTAACCCCCCACACCCACCTCCGTGATCATCATCCCCTCCGTACCCCTCTCTCCCTCTCGCGGTTCCCCCCAGAAAAGCCCGAGCTGGTGGTCCCGGTTCTGGTATCCAAAGGGGAAGTAAAGCACACCGTGTAAAAAAACCGCTTGGATCTCCCATCCGGCGTCCGCTGCTACTCACCGGGAATTCAGTGTCCAACCGCCGCGGTGAAGGTGCCAAAAATCGTGCGTAATGGAGACAACAACAAGGCTAAAAAATGCAGCCACAGAGCAGGGGTTCTAGAGCCGACGCCATCTTTGAGTGAAACAGGAGCGCGGAGGTGGGGGAGGGGGGAACAGAGAACCGTCAGGCAGGGCCAAGGGACCGTCTGCATGGTGCGAGAAGAAGATCCAGGGGAGGGAAAATTCACTGCAAGACGCATGGGGGAGGCGGGGGGGGGGTGCTGTTGCTATGAGAGGGGTGTGGATATTGCTGGAGCACATGAAATGGAAGAAAGGGACAGATGGTGGTGGTGCTGGAGGAAGGAAAAAAATAAAAAGAGTGGATAGGTGTTCTCGCATTCTGAGATTCAAGGGAGAGTCTGCATTTTGCACAGCAGTTGTAGAAGAAAAAAAGAAATCAAAGCCAATGAGCGTGCCTTAACGTTAGAGGGTATTTAAAGATCAAAGTGAGACACCCCTCCACACTGCAGTGTATTGTAGCAGCTGTGTGTTTTTTATAAAGATGGGACACAGATTCTGTCCCCCGGAGGTGATTCAAGATTCAAAGGCTTTATTGTCATATGCACATTACAGTGTAGTTATGGCAAAGCACATCTTAAGTCCCAGGCTCTACCAACAATGCAGCATAAATATATATATAAGACACATAACAATACAAAATAATAAAAATAGTGAAACAGGAAACTGAGTAGAAATTAAAATGCAAGATTAAGTTGCAAGATCAATGTGCAAGTAATGCAGGAGAAGAGAACTTCATGTCAAATACAATAAAATACAAAATGAAATCTCGCAGAGACTGTTGTGAGTGACCACGTAAATGCGGGAGTCTATATACATGTTAAATAGATGATCAGGTTTTACAGTGTGTGAGTAGCTACTAAAGCACACGATAAAGCATGGTATTATAGTCTGCTAATGCATTGCTCCTCAGACTGTGAGTAGTATCTTTACACCTAAGAACGTTATTATATTGCTGTCTGCAGCTGAGTCTATTTTCTTATAATTTATGTTTATTTTTAACAGCACTCAGTGCAACATAAATCACAGCATCTGGTAACAGATCAGAGTAAAGGCATCACATGTAATCTCCAGTGTGCTCAATTCAAAAGTAATTTACACTTAGTATAAACAATTCATGCATACTTATAGGTCTAATAAAGTTAATCATAACATTAAATATGCAATTTAATCCAAGATGAAATGTACATTAAAGAGCCTTGAACATTGTCTTCAGTGGTCGTAATGTTTGTTAAATGTCCTTATTTTTTGTCTAAAATATTCATCTTGGTTGATGTGCAAATGGAGCTAATGTGATATGATAATTTGATCTTATCGCTATAAAGAAAATTAAAAAGTAGTATTAAAAGCGAGACTATTAAACATGCCTCAAAACATAAGGGATGTGCAAAGTATCCCATGATGTGTTGGCATTTATCAATCTGCCTTGGGGACATTCAAACTTAAGTACACTCTACTAATTCATGAGAAAAACAATCAATGAAGGAAAACTGATTTTGCTGATTCAATTTCATGATCGTGGTGATACAGAGGCACTTGTGTTGGAAATCTGGCAGCAATCTTCCTTTTCTATTACAGCCGTACACTGAAAGCTCCCTGGATGGAAATTAAATTATCTGCAGCTTTGTGTAAAATGATGTGTACAGCAGTCCTCAGAGACGGATTATAGAGTGTCTTATAGGGAGCAATTAGACCTGAGCTGTTCCCATGTAGAGGTGTCGTGTGAGAGGGTGAACTCGTGGTGATGAAATAAAAAGCAGTAAGGTCACACTTGTTTGTCTTGCACTTCTTCTGGGACGGATAAATCACACTCCAACGACAGGGCAGTAATTATAATTAACGGCAGTGTTATTACACAGATAAATAGTGTGAAGCGTTAACACAAGAACCGCTGTTAGTGCGCCTCCTGAGGACTCACATATTACATCAGTGTGTACAGTACGGGCTAACAGATGGACGATACTCAGGAGGAGCGTGCACCGCATCTATCGTTCCACGGCCATGAATAAATAATGTTGTGTGCCATGATCTACAGCAGAGGCCATGTTCACCGATACAACAACAGAAACAAACTGCCCCGGGTGGGAGGCATGGTGGAGGAGAATATGGAGTCTTTTTACTGTAGTTGTGATAAGATCGTATTGATTTTCAGTCAGAAAAATGGAGGCAGAAGCCTGGTCTAAATGAGTGCCGTCAACTCCTACAGTAATTGGAGAAATAAGAGGCACTATTCTGCTTTTGGGGTTTTCCCTTTCCTGTAGTAACTTATATAGGTTTTTGTAAACAGTCTGCAAAGGATGAATTCCCTCCAGAGGGAGTTTCTCTCCCACACCCACCCCTGCCTGAAACAGCTGTTTACTTCAGGAACATAGTGTCATCACAAGGTAACACTTGTGCTTCAATTGGCTGGTGCTCCAACGCATTGTATGTGATAGGCTAAGGGGTTGACCAATCACAACAATATTTGTATACACATTCAAACATATTTATTTTTACTTCAAGGTGGGGTAGGTAATTCACTTCAGGAACACTTTTTGTTATATTCCATGGAATGCTCTTAACATCCCGATATCAATGAATATATTAAATGATTTGACAATAAATACATAAAAAAATCTGTGGAAGCCGTTGCGCTGTAAAAAGCACGACCAATCATCTGAGCCGGCAGTGGACCTTTTCCTTTCATGAAAAACCTTTCTATATATGCAAGGCAAGTTTATTTATATAGCATATTTCCATATATAATTCAAAGTGCTTTTTCAAAAACATTAACAGCAAAAGCAAAAGACAACAAAATAAACTGCTATTTTAAAACACCAGTTTTCCGATTAGTTTCTATCATCTTTACAGCTGGGAAATTAGCATTGGGTAATAGCTTTAGCCCCCAACCCCAAATTGGTGTTTTGGTATGAGACCCTCAGCTTGTATTCTGTGTTTGGTGGAGAAAAGGAGACAGAAAGTAATCCTAAACCTCCTTTCATCCCCTTAATCCCTCCTCTTTTAATTTCTATTCTCTGAGCATCCACCTGCTAGGGGCCCAGCACCAGTGTCCACCTGCCCCCTGTGACACACACACACACACACACACACACACACACACACACACACACACACACACACACACACACACACACACACACACACTTTCACTAACTCCCCTCCTCGACTCCCCTCCTCGACTCCTATCCTCGAGACTTAGTCCCGCCCACAGGAGATGCGAGCCGAGGAGCCAAGGAGGGGAACCGAGGAGAGAGGAGGGGAAGCAGGAGGCGGTTCGAGAAATGAGAACTCCTCTCCTCTGAGCGGTCATTTTAAAGAGACGTCCATTAATGATGACAGGAGGCACAGCAGAAAGGGCCACAGTCTCTTCCTGCCTCCACTTTAAACTCTGGACCATTGCCAAGCCAAATAAATTCAATCCCTTTCGGATCACCTCATGCAACAATTACCACGCTTTTAGTGGTTGTTAATGTAGTTACTACACTTTTAATTGTGAGTGGGCCAGTTTCCACACAGCCTATAAAGACGTTGTTGTTGTTGTTGTTATTGATCTAAATCCTTTTGTTAGTTCCACCAATTGTGAGATGCGCTGCTTGAAATTGGATCTGACTGGTTGCTTGTTTAGGAAACGTAAATGAGGATGTTTACATATTTAGTTCAGCTAAGGGGATATTTTCCAGTAAATATGGTTTATTGTCACGTAACGTTTTTAATATCAAGCCCTAAGTCATGTAAAAGTATTTCTCAAACAAGACAAACTAAATAGAACGGAAATGGTAAATGCATTAATTGATTGACAGAAAAGAATAAGCACAAATTCTGTTATATAATCAACAGTTTTTATTTTTTTATTTTACAATTATGCTTTTGTTGCTGTTTTTAGACCCCCTTTTGTGAGATGTGCTGCTTAAAATAGGATCTGATTGATTTCCTGTTTAGGAATAGTAGATGAGAATGTTTACATATTGAGTTGAGGGGATGTTTTCCAAGTAAACAACATCACAGCTTTCAATATTAACTCATGTATTAAGTCATATAAAAGTATGTTTCAAATAAGAAAAAACTACTATAGCTGAAATGGTGAATCCATTAATTGATTTATTGATTAATTATTTGACGGAAAATGAATGGGCAACAATTGTTTATTTGTTTAGAATATTTTAAAGGTCACCTATCATGCTATTTTTAGGCAATAGCATAGGTCTCAGATATATACAAATATATAAAAAACATGTCTATGAAGTGTTTTGCTCAAAATACCAAACAGATCACACATTCTAGCCACGCCTCATATCCCTCTATTTCACTTCCTGTTTCAAAAGTGCTGATTTGGGGATAAAGCTTTAAAAAGGAGGGGACTGAGCTCATGCGGGAGATTCTACCGGCAGATTCTGCCGTGATGAAACGCAATATCATGGATTATCAAGGATTCTCTCTGAAACAGTTTGGAGCTCAAAGGCTTTCTCTCTTGCCGGTTATACCACAAGGTGAGTTCCTTTTTACTTCCTGCTTCTTCACACACATGCTCTCCAGTACAGGTTAGCTCTGAGTGTTAGCGATGCTAATGTAAACACCGACCATATTACGTCCAAAACAGTCGGGCATTGTTTCTGATAGCAACGTTTCTGATTGGCCCGTGGGTCCACATTTCAGATATTACGTCATATCGGACGCAAATCTGGATCAGCTCCGTTGTAGCCCCGTTTTTAGAGACTTGGGTACTGTCACAGTCTGCTTTCTCACTCACCTATTTTCTGCATTATCATTCCTTAGTCACCTGGTAGTCACACCCTGTCTCTCTCTCACTCTGTTACACCCATCAGCTCCATTAGTATTTAGGCCCACTTCACTTTCACCTCAGTGCCAGATCGTACTTTGCAGCATGCCAGTCTTTCCCGCATTACCCTTCAGATTGCTCTCCCGGTTTCGACCCTGCCTGTCCCTGACCAGCCTGCCTCGCCTGCTCCCTGACCCGTTCTGTGCCTACGACTCCCGTCCTGCCTTCTCCCGGAACCCTCGCCTGTCCCCGACCAGCCCTTTGCCTACTATCTGCCGTGTTGTCTCCTACCAGCCTATTGCCTTCAATAAAGCTGGTTACCGACTATCTCTGGTTTCCCGTGTTCTTCATTTTGGTCCTCAGCTCGTTTGTGACAGGTACGGAGGAAAAGAGAGAGGGTTTTATTTTCTGCCGCTGTGTGAGTTCCCTGACACACCGGGGACACATGTTTATGTATAAAAGACATCAAAAAGTGCATTTTGCATGATAGGTCCCCTTTAACATGTTTTAGATCCATTTATTTGCTGTATTGATTAACAAATATACTGCATCCCCCTTCATGCTCTAATTACCATGCTTTGAGTTGTTGTTGTTGTTGTTGTTGCCGTTATTTTCATTTTTAATTGTGAGCTGGCCAGTTTCCCCTTAGCTTAGCTCTATTCCTCGAAATCCTTTTTTAGATCCTCTATTGTGAAGTGTGTACTTAAAATAGGATCTGATTGATTGCCTGTTGAGGAGCAGATGAGGATGTTTACATATTGAGTTGAGGGATGTTTTCCAAGTAAACAAAGTCTCTCTACACAGAACACTTTCAATATGAACCCTGTTGTTATTGGAATGAACTCACTTTGTCACAAGATGTTACAAATCATTTATGGGAACTTGTATTGAATTGTGCACAGTAAAAAAAGTCCTCTAAAAGTAAAAACTTATGAGAGCTGAAATATTGAATCCATTCATTGATTAATTGAATAACTGAAAATGAATGAGCATTCATTGATTCATTGTTTAGAGGAATATTTTAAAAATGTCTTCTAATACTACAATGACTCTTGTCTCTATAACAAGTTTTATTTATTTATTGTGAGCTAGCAACGTTCCAAATAGCCTATACGTAGCTTTATTCATCCAAATCTTTTTTTAGATCCCCTATTATGAGATGTGTACTTAAAGTGCACCTATCATGCTATTTTTAGGCAATAGCATAGGTCTCAGATATATACAAATATATAAAAAAACATGTCTATGAAGTATTTTGCTCAAAATACCCATTCTAGCCATGCCTTCTATTTCACTTCCTGTTTCTAAAGTGCTAATTTGGGGTATAAAGCTTTAAAAAAATAAAAAATGGATACAAAATAAAAAAGGAGGGGTTTGAGCTCATGCGGGACCCGGCAGCTACCGTCTAAACTAAATGCTGCCGTGATGAAACGCCATATCATGGATTATCAAGGATTCTCTTTGAAACAGTTTGGAGCTCAAAGGCTTTCTCTCTTGCCGGTTATACCACAAGGTGAGTTCCTTTTTACTTCCTGCTTCTTCACACACATGCTCTCCAGTACAGGTTAGCTCTGAGTGTTAGCATGCTAATGTAAACACCGACCATATTACGTCCAAAACAGTCGGGCATTGTTTCTGATAGCAACTTTCTGATAGGCCCGTGAGTCCACATTTCAGATATTACGTCATATCGGACTCAAATCTGGATCAGCTCCGTTGTTCCCCGTTTTTAGAGATTTGGGTACGGAGGAAAAGAGAGAGGGTTTTATTTTCTGACATCAAAAAGTGCATTTTGCATGATAGGTCCCCTTTAAAATAGGATCTGATTGCCTGCTCAGAATTAGTGAACAAGGATGTTTTTGCTCAGGTATCTTATCTTATCTGAGTATTAATATATTTATATATATATATATTTATAGGACTTTATTTATTTATTTGTAATTAATTAGTTGATATTGATGTGTTAACTTAAGTCTTAAATGTTCTGTTATTTTATCCTTGTACTTTACTCCAGTAATTTAAGATGGACCTTTATTAGTCCCCGTGGGGAAATGCAGTAGTTTAACAGCAACAGGGTTAGGATGAAAAACAGAGCACAGATTCACAGATAAAATGGTGCAGTATTTCAGTAGATTGGTTACTCTGCAGCGATGCAGATCATTTGTGAGTTCCTGTTGTTTCGGTGATATCCAGGCAGCGTCCAGGACTGCTTTTTTTGTCCGTGTGAAACCAGTGAGCTTCCTGCTGGGGCTGGCTGCCTGCCAAGTCCCCAAACCCCCCCACCATCCACCCAAACCCAAACTCCAAACCCCTCCCATCCTGGAAAGCGCTGGCTGAAACGTACAAACGGAAATTTCCAGGGCCTTGTCCGCCCTAGAGCATGCCCCCACCCGTCCAGTGACCCCCACCTCCACCACCACCCAAACGCCTCCTCCCTCCCTGTGCCCCCCCCCCCCGAATTGGATCCAGAGGGACGGAGAGCAGCTGGAAGGTGAAGTGCAACTTGAAAAAGTCCAGCCAGACGCCTCTCGTGCTCCCTGAACCCCCCCCCCCCCCGCCTCCTTCACTTGAACCCAGGAGTGTTTCAGAGTGCTGCGAAGTACACTTGTACGCCAGACAGAGAAACACTGAGGGAGTCGTGGAGAACTTCTCTGTTTGACATATCTATTGTCGTTTTAAGTGAAGCGTCTGCCAGGGCCATTAGGACGCTCAAATCGCTCTGACTTTAACACCTTGGAGTACAGAGAGGAGGAACAAGTCCTGGTCATCAATAGTGCTGAAGCAGGAAAAGGCTGACACATCTAAATCCTGGTGTTATCAGTTTTAAGGAAGGATTAATACGGTCCCTGTAATTAATTAGGAAGCTTAATTATATCAAGAGAGCCAGAAACGTTCCAAGTTGGTCAAGAGAGCAGCATGTCTAAAGAGGAACAATGACGCCGCATAATGTAATAACAAAACAAGTAGTTCGACTTTCAAATCGCTGCTTCTTCCATCAAAGGTGCATAGTTCATGAAGTTCTGCAAAAACAAGGGAGTGCATGGAGCATTTGAGGGTCGAGCAGTTATTGGATCATGATCTGTGAGATTTAAATGAGGGAGGGATCAAGTAGATGATGATAGATGAAAATCTGGAGATTGTTATTTCCTAGACAGGAAATCAATCCACTTGATACAGAAAGCAGTTTTTTGTTATGTGGGTTAAGGTGTAACATACTTGAATAAACAGGGTTAGCTTAATCGCTTATCTGATGATGGAGCAGCAGGATAGTCGAAAGTTCACGTAAAAGTTGACTGAACAATTCGTTTTTCTGATTTAAAAGACTAAAGAAATAAGTACTTGAGTTGAGAAGATTTATCCAATTCAATCCAATTGAACAGCACATTTAAAAAGTTGACCAAAGTGCTGTACATCAATACATATATAAAAAGCAGTATAAATACATTCAGGCAAAACACATGTAAAAGCACGAGACAATAAAACCATACTAAACACATTTTAAAACACAACAAAATAGAAAACCCCAATGTAGAAAACACAGACTGATACGTTTATAACATTCAGATTGGTGTGTGTTTTTTGGGAGGATTTGCTTAGCTTGGCATAAAGAGGGATACAGGGTGAAATCTGTCTCTGTTCCAAGGTGAAGAATCTCATCATCTACCCCTACATCTAAAGCTCACAGGTCAACATGTTGTATCTCATGTGTTTGGGTCCACATACAAGTGGAAGACGTGTAAAAACTAAAGTTGGATTCAACACAAATCAGCAGTACTATCTAGAACCGAAACAAGAGAGTTCAATCTCCGTGTTTTACTGCTGCGTGGAAGACAAGTCGAGTAAAGCTGAATACGGGATCCTCTTCATTTTGGATTGGAGCATTTCCAGGTTCACTCCCTTTCTTTGTTTCCTGCCTCCGATACGTTTCCGTTCTCCATGAAGCCTGATCACATCTCCGGTAACACTTCGACGTTATGTGTCCCTGAAGGGTCATTGGTTTTTGCAGAAAGGAGTATGGAAGACAATAAAAAAGAAAACGCCTATACAGGGTACATGAGGGGGGAGAGAGGGGAGACTGTTTCAGAGGCTGAGTGGAACAGCTGTGGTCCAAGGTTGACCTTTTTATCATAGGAATTGCGTAAAAGAGAAAGCAGTGAATACACTGTCAATGCTGTGTATCGCAGTCATGCTGGTGAGATATAATAAAGTACATTAAGTATTGGACTTAAGTACTATTTTGGCATATTACTCTGTAATAGTGCAATATGCCAAAATAGTACTGGAAATACAATAGTGGCACTATTGTATTTCCATGTTGTGCGATTCACTGTTAGCTATACTTCCACTTGAGGCTAATATCGTACTTTTTATTACGCAATGCTTATTTTACACACATGCTTTGTGCATATACAACCCATGATGTGCTTATATGATATGATGCAGTGTTGTATTACTAATCTAGCCGTTATCTAAAGTAGTTTAAGTCAAATATACTGCCCCACATTGACAAACTACAACATTAAAATATATCATTCTGTGGAAAAAGCCATTGTGCATTACTTTTCACTTTGAATATCAAGTACACTATGCAAGGAATACGACTGTGTTTTCAAATCAGGACTTTCACTTGTAATGGAGTATTATGTCCATGTTATTTGTACTTATATATAACTAAAAGCTGTGAGTACCTTTAGCACTTTTAATACTTGTTGGCACAACCAGCAGCATTTTTAGGATTTAAAAAACACAACACAAGAGTAGCAGAAACCAGACAGGCAAAATGCTTGATGCAATAAAAGTGTAAAGAATAAGATATACGATAATAAACAATTATTACTCCCTGTAGGAAAATTCAGGTGTCAAGACAGCGACTGCAAAAAGATTTAAACACCGAATAAGAGAGAAAATAGTTCATAAAATATATAAAAAATATAATTACAAATAACAACAATAGGATTGAAAACAACTAAATGAAAATGAAGGAGGATAATTAAAGTTGTGGCCCTGGCCTTGCCTTTTTAGTTTCTTGAAGTTTGTTATGTTCTTAAAAAGCATCAAAGCACATTTTTGAACAGAAACCATAATACATGACTCCATGTTTGCCAAGTTTTATATCCAGACCTCCCACAAGTCAGGCTGCTTCCCAAGTGCAAGCCTCCGCTCAGTGTTTGCAGAGCAGGATGCACCACAGACAACAATGCAGCCTGCAGGACACACACACACGCACACGCACACACACACACATTCCTGTGGGCCTGATGGTAGGGGGGGGTGACTTAACCTCTGGAGCTCTGTAGGCTTTGTCTACCCCCCCCCCCCCCTCCTTCCACCTCACCCTTCCCAACCACATGCCCCCTCCCCCCCCTTTCTTTAACCAAGTGCTCAGTGCTTTCCTCACTCCACAAACTCTTAATCAATGCCACTGGGATTTAGGAGTGAGATTTATGTGAAAAAAAGATATACCGCTTAATGGACGCAAATGACGTGATTCCCTGATCAATGTGTGCCGTGCGATCTATATTAAAAGCCGTTCACTTCGCAGTTATTTATATTAATGATGCCTCTTTCACATCACGGCAGGGTAATGGGGGTAAAAGAGTACACACTCCCCTGAATGATGGGTCCTCGTAAACTGCATTACAGAGGCAGTAATGATGTGTGTTTGTATTATGTAAACTGTGGTGAATCGGTTATTCACTCGATACGGATCCTAATTGAATAATGAGATTATTGTCCGTGTAAAGATATGCATGCCCCCCCACCCCCCCTTGCTACCAACAGATGGAGCATGTTATGTAATCATATTGATGTAAATTAAAATCACAGATGATCCTCAGAGACGTGTGGCAGAGTGACATGATTACACGTATCACATGAAGGCGATAAATACCTCCGCTCCTCTGGGATTACAGTTTGCCGCCAGGTGACAAAGACAAAGGGTTTGGGGTTTTGTTTATACGGAGAAAGACAGAAACCTCTGCTCAGAGCGATGATAATATCATGTCCCATCCATTCAAGTTCACTTACACTTCCTGCCTATACCTGTACATCTGCAGGGAGGGAGAGGACGGTTCAATTTAAATTAAACATTTGTAAAGCCTTTTTATATGTTGGATGCACTTCAATCACTATGGTGGCTGATTTAAATCTGGATGAGGATCTACAATTTTTATTACAATGAATGGTTGTTTGGGATACATTTAAATCACATTGTTGGCTAGTTATATTGATATTATTGATTGTTGAGGATACATTTCAATCTCTATATTGGCTCATTTACATTACAAGGGGAATCATAATTATGTTATAACTGATACGTGCATATTTTACAATTGACAGTTTTTCGGTTTCTTTTCTTTTTTTGTCATTTACATAAGTGTGGGGCGAGAAGGAAAAGAAACTGAATGGAGTTCCTGGATTTCCTATCATCATCATCATCATCATCATCATCATCACCATCACCATCATCATCATCATCATCATCATCATCATCATCATCATCATCATCATCATCAACACAGGTACATCTCAGCTGATCGATGGACTTCATATTCTCTGCAGACTTTCATGGTTCTCAGAGGATGAACCCTTTTGATTTAGGCTCTTCTCCTCCAGTGCCACCATCATAGGATGTATTTCCACTCACATCTACCTTATGATGAATTAGAGTAGCGTGTGTTATTTTGAACTTTGAGTGCAGACTGGTCTTTATGCTTCCCCCACCTCCCAGATCTTTAACCTTCCACATCCTTTTTACTTAACCCTCCTGTTGTCTTCGGGTCAAATCTGACCGATGTACTACTTTCATCAATCATAACTTTTTAGTTTTACATTCGATTGCATTCAGGCTTCATGATATCCTTCACAGGAGACATTTGAACATATCAAATTGCTGATCACCACTTTCATTGAATTTGACTTTGACAAAAATGACCGCCATAAAGAAAAGGAATTAGTAACTATCCGGATCAGATAAAACACACACACACACACCACACACACACACACACACGACACACACACACACACACACACACACACACACACACACACACACACACACACACACACACACACACACAACAATTTGACACATTTCCCGCTCTTATGTGCCCCTCCCCCCACATGGATCACACCTGGCACACGCAATACATGTTCAGTGTCTGTTCTTTGTATATTTACTGCAGTTGTTCATGTGTACCAGTACTCTGATGCAATGTGTACAGTTTGAAAGGGTGTTAAATGAAATGTGGTGATGATTAATGGTTTTTGTGTTAATGTAATAGCGGTTAAAACAGGACGGGTGAAATTTGACCGCGAACACCAAGGTAAGGGGGGGAAACGAAGACAATAGGAGGGTTAACTGATATATTCCTGCACTTTAACTTTATCTGCATATTGAAGTATGAATGCTTGTTGTTTGTATGTTGTCTTCTCCTGAATGACAATAAAGTATTCTATTCTATTCACGAGTATGGTTATCCGTTTTGTTCAATATATTTGACTACTTTTAGTTTCTTCTCTTATCCTTCTTCCTAACTAGTCTGTATGGCAAAGACTCACGATCTCCAGCCTGTACTTTGCACATATCGATTTGTTCCCCCACGCTACATCACTGTGTATTCCTCTGTACACACACATTACGTGAAAATACAAAAGAGCAGAGTATCAGGCGGTCCACACAAAGGCTGCCCCAGAGCTTAAGTGCCAATGAACTTCCAGTTGGAGGTCATCAGTCAGAGTAACTCCACTTCACCCTCCGTGGCAGACGCTGCCTCCCACTCCCCGAGGCTGTGAGTCCTCGCCTGACCCGCAGAATCACAACATCCCCTTCGCCTGGAAGTCATCACTGATCCTGGCACCTTCAGGGAGCTCTGAGGTCATCAATAATGAGTCCATTTACTTAACACCGACCCAAACACCTGCTCGTTCATCACGGCGGACACATGTCAGCCTGGCCCATTGCTCACAGATCTTGATCAGGTCACCTCCGGCTCTGAGAGGCTTCACAGAGTCCATGATACACACACAACACGCTCAGTGCAAATAGTTACACAGCCCTGCACCTCCACGACTGGCTGTTCATTGCAGAGTCCCGGAGACGCTGCCAAGGTGTGTGCACGGATCGTGGACATTCAAAATACTTTGATTGTGCTCCTGAGTATTGCTGCTGCTTGCATTTGGCTGGCAATGTGTGCACTGATGGACTGATTCATTCTAGGGTTCGTTCCAATAGGAACATCAGGCTGTGCCACAGTGGTGTGTGAACGTCTCTTTAACTGCAAAAAGACTTCTGTTTTTCACTACAGCATATCGGGAGAAAGCCTCTGAACCTGGCACACTTTCTAGTATACATTAAACTAGGGGGTGAGGGACACCTTTGGAGTGACACCAACAACACAGAAGGTTTTGATGTTCATGATTATAATATGAATCCTAGGACAGGATAGTTTAACACCAATACTTCTTGTCCCCGAGTCTCCATGGTGACGATGTTGGCTCAGTTAGCTCCTCTCCCCCCGGACCTCAGAGTCTGAGAGGTGCAACATGTTGATCTGATAGAGCATTTATGATTCAATTGTAGTGGTTTGTTCTTTTGTTTACCCAGCTTTCCTACATCTGCTGAATACATGAAGGCCTTTAACTTTTCCCAGCATGCAACAGGCAGAGCTGAAGGAAACACCCTGGACAGGTCACCAGTCCAGCGCACACCGCACACAACACACACACACACACACACACACACACGTTTTTCTGGACAGAACACTGGTAATTATTGATGATAAAAAATATTTAAAAAGTGAGAAATTATCTGTAGTTTGATTTTGTATCCAAATGTAATATTTCGTGCCTGTGTAGTTAAATATAAAACGTGATTTACTTTAGTTACACACATGATTTTTTGAAAGTTACAAAAAAAACATACATTGAAGACATGATGTGTTGTCAGGTTAGAGATGTTAATAACATTAAGACAATTACAACCACTTTAACTTGGAAACAGAGTTTATATTTCATATTTGGCAAATTCAAATACAATTCTATTACTTCTATTATGTGTTCATCATAAATTATTTGGTATTATCCCGTACGTTGACTTCCATTAAAGAGTTAAATTATCTTCAAACCTTTTTGTTGAATTCCGAGTTTCCTAAAACATTGAGATTGGACACAATTAAATCAGTTGTTTTAATAACATGTTAAGAGAGTTAGAGTTTGAGCTACTGTTCCTCGTAGACGAGAAATGTTCAGTCCAACACGGCATCAAGTTCGGACATGTTCAGACTTTAAGATCTCTCCAGGTATGCTATTAGTGGGCAGCTCTCTGCCTCACACACTCAATACTGACACTCAAAAAGAGGGTTATTTCTCAAGACTTGATTCTCACCTCAGTAACTTGGGACTCTCACGTTTGATTTACTCCCATCTCGGATTAAATGACCTCATCCTTATATCTGAAATCTCAATGATACGAGCCATCTTGAACATTTAGGCTAATTATATGAAAGACTAAGGCATGCGATCTGCATTAGTCTGCTCTTAAAGTAATCCATAAACAACATGTAATGTAAAGAACACGCAGATCGTTTAAAAAAGTCACTGATTTCTAAAATACTTCCAGTGCACTAGTAGTATGAACTTATACTACAAGATGAACTTTTTAAAGAACTATGAAGCAGTTTGAACTCAAACCCTTTGTACACCTTGTTGTCTGAGTGCAGCTGTTTGAAGCCCGCAGACACACTGGGACATAAAACTGAACTGGGATCAGCTCAAGGCCTTTGTCTGAGCTCCATAGGAGAGCAGTCAGTGTTCTCTGAGCATCAATAAGAGAGGGCTCACAGCTTCAAGCACAACTTAATACTATTCACATCCTAATGAACTAATTGAAAGTCTCTAAATCTGGAATAACTGACTATGCCTCTTGGGGTGGGTACACAAAGTGCCCATCGGTAAAATCAAGTGTACAGTGAGGGTGAAGGGCCCATATTTGTCAATGACTCCCTTATTACTAATGGCAACAAGAGCCCGTAAAGGGTTGATTTATATCTGTGTGTGTGTGTGTGTGTGTGTGTGTGTGTGTGTGGGAGTTGGATGGCATAAGGTCAATCACATGAAGCTGAAAAATGAGACGTAAGCAGGTTTCATAGGAGTAGAGGGGACCAGATATAGAGCAGGGGGATTCAGTGGAAAGAAATGGACTCCATTTTTTTTGTTGGGAGTCCTCCTGTCCAGCTGTCAGCCCGCTCCCTGTCCCATGGGGGGTTGCCTAGGTGACAGGAGGCCATGTCTTGGGGCGCGTTTTTGGTCAAAGGACCCCATTGTTCTTGTGTTAAGCCGTCTTCACTATGCCCGTCTGCCAGGGACAGGGGCTTCGGCTTCACCCCCCGTCTCTCTCTCTCTCTCTCTCTCTCTCTCTCTCTCTCTCTCTCTCTCTCTCTCATCTCTCTCTCTCTCCCTCTCTCTCTCCCTCATCTCTCCTCTCTTCTCTCTCCCTCATCTCTCTCTCTCTCTCTCTCTCTCTCTCTCTCTCTCTCTCACACCCAGAACACCCCCCCCCCCCAACACACCCACTTGTATAGAGGTGAAGCAATTTGGCTGTACAATCACATGATGTTTTATAGTCATGTCATTATACCGTCTAATACTGTCATTAGACTTTTTTTCAACTAACCAAACGTCACAGAAGTTCTAATTACAATAAATCCAGTTCCTACTAATGGTTTCCTTCTGGTCTCCCTCTGTATGCGTTTAAAAAAGGACCAACATCTTGGAGACAGCACTATAAAAAAAATTCTCTTACAAATAGGGCATTAAAGGGGACATGTCATGCTCATTGTCAGGTGCATATCAGTATGTAGTGTCTCTCCTGGGACATGTCTCCGTGCTTTAATGTTCATAAAGCTTGTTATTGTTCTCACACTGCCTGTGCTGCAGCACCTCTTTTCACCCTCTGTCTGAAACCAGAGCCCAGTCTGCTCTGATTGGTTAGCTGGCCGGCTCTGTGATTGGTCAACCGCTTAGAGATTGTCCCGCCCCTTAGGCTATCACATACAATGTGTTTGAGCACTAGCCAATAGAAATGCGAGTGTTACATAGTGATGATGATAGGCCCGCTTTAGACAAAGCTCTCAGGAAATGTTACCAAACCTGACAGATTGAAAAGCTTGAGGTGAACAACTTGTTCAACTGCATTCAATATGGTGTATTATGAATTGAATGCATGATAGTATAATACAATGAATGTGTGTGTGTGTGTGTGTGACAAGTTGGAAAACGTGTTTACTGATGGATCATTTAATCATTTCTGAGATGACAATTTTCCTTTCTTGTTTATTCGTAATTTCTATAATTGAGACAGTCATATAACTTCAGGACAGTTTATTTTGGGGTGAATCATAAGAATGTATGTTCAAAAACTGAAAAGAAAGAAGCTCTCAGTTACATGCTTTGAAATTGTAATTGTTGGATGCTTTAAAAAACGTTTTTGTGAAGTGTTATTGTCGTTTCATGACACCATCAGGGCCATCATCGACGAGCCAATCACTGGCGATTTAAAACCCACTGAATCATGAAGACATCTCTAGTTTAATTCTCGTGTTTAAGCTGTCATTTCATTACTGCAGCATGGGTACCACCAGAATCAGACAGGCCATATTCACTCTACCGGACAGTATTTCATTTTTCAATCTGTTGTATTCCATTTATACATTCCCTAATTCCTGCATTTCAACTGTACAGCTGGGTCTCTTGCACTTGATGTATTGGTAACTATACTATGTTGGAGGAACCTGGGATTTGCTGTGGGAAAAAAAAAACCTTCCTTCCAAATCCTTGACTTGTTCAAAAATGTAATTTCGCATGAGAATAAAAACAGCCTATCAGTTTCTTATTTGTCTTAATAGTGTATGCCAGGGGGGTCAAACTCAAATACACAGTGGGCCAAAAGAAGAAAATGGGTTCTAGTCGAGGGCCGGACTGGTTCAATGTTTATTGCAAAACTTATTGAAATGAACTTATTGAAATGAACTTATTGCACATATTAAACCTGGAACTAACAAAGCTTAAATTATTGCCTATGAAAACAACATTAAACATTAAATAATCAGTTGCATTCATTTCTTATGGCTCTATCTGCAGCTTTTCCAGAGTCATTTCTTATGATTACATTTCTCCACAGGCCAACAGCTTCAACAAAACTATTTCCCTCAAAGAACAAACCAAACCTGCCCTGTTGTCGTGAGAGAGAAAGTGCAGAAGAACATCCATGTAAACTCAGTGTGCTGCTCTGTGATGCTAGCTCAGATACATGCATCTCACCTCGGGTGCAAGGTCATCAATGTTTGGCTCAGGCTCTGAGCGGAGGAGACCCTCAGGATGGAGTGAAGGTGTGTGTGCAATATATCGGAGGGCCAGATCTAATAGTAATTAGAAATGATCCTGCGGGCCGAAATTAAATCCACCAAGGGCCTGATTTGACTCATGTGTGTATGCTCTATAACTGTTGGTGAAGCGCAAGACTTTCGACTTCCATTGATAAAAGACCCTGTAGCTGCTGTGCATGACCATAGAGCAAAAACAATGTAATCCTTGGAAATAAGTAATACACAAATAAAAAATTGAGATAAAACGTAACAACCGTTTAGCCGCCGATTACTCTAAGAGGGTGCAGCCTGAACACTTATGCCAGTATTAAAGCGTTAAAATGAGTCCGCTCACATGATGCTTTGGAAAACAGGAAACACAAGAAAAGCCTGAAGTCATTCTTGTTCCGGAGGCATCGCCCAACAAAAGCCCCTTTGACACAAATAAAGCATCTAAATGATTTCCTGTCCTGAGGATAACATCAGCTCCAGTGACGTTCTCTCTCCTCATCAGGGACAGACAGATACAAAGATACCTGCAGATACCCATAAAGCACCAGCAGATGGCGCTGCAGCCCCACTGCGCCACACACTTTTATATTAGAGTCCATCAGTGGGAACTTGGCACACTCGGAGCAGAAACCCTCCGGTGTCCTTCAGCCAAGTGACTCGGTGTAGAAGGAGCGAGTCACTTACCCGGTGATGGATAGATTACAGCACTCTGGGAGCCAGCTTCCCGATGTGAGCTGCATCTCAAAGTCCATTTGTTAGCGCTCTCTCTGACAGATGGTAAAGAGGGGCTCATCTGAATCTGCCGAAATCTGAGGTTGGAGGTCAATCTACTTCCACACATTTGGCTGTGATCACATCGGTAATTTATGTGGCGAGGCGTTCAAGTGATGGAGAAAAGGTCCTCGGGTTTATGTGAAGGCATTAGGCTGAACTCGCACGGCCGGATCGACACTAATGTGCGGAGATAGTGGCCGTTTTATTACCTGAATGACTTTTTATTTTATATGAGTTTAAATCATCCGTATAAATGCAAACGCAATTTCATCTAATGAGGTTTCTTAACTTGCAACCGAAGCGTTTTTATCAGAGTCAGGAACACTTTGACGTACCAAGGAGTCATTGGGAACACAAACATATTTCTGATTAAGTGCAAGTCCATTTCAATGGAATTGGATATTATTAAAGAAATTGCAATTAGTTCAGAAAGCTGCGGCCAGGATTTGAACAAACCCACTCACCTGTGCTGGAATCACTGGTTACTGGTGTCCTTCAGAATGGATGTGTAAGTGCTTTAAAATGAAGGCTTACATAACAGGGGTAGACATTAAGGGTAAAATGCCATTGGCCCTCCGGGCCGGTGGATTTGTATTATCACTGGCCCGGAGTATTCGTCCAAAAAACACAATAATGAAGAAAATTAACACATTTGTTGCCATAGTAATGTATGCACTAACTACATTATTACTTGTACTACAACATTATAATAATCAGTTCTTCCTCAATTTCCTCAATTGTTCATATTTGGTGTATTAAAATAATGATATTGTGGTCATGTTCAAAAAATGTCTGCTATTATGAGTATTATTATTAGTATAATGCGCTTTCTGCCTTCCTGTCATTAGGAGTTAGAGATGTAATGGCTATAGATTAGATTAGATCCTTCATTATCCTAAACTGCTGGGACATTTCCCTTTAGCCAATACCTTTATATTTTCTACTCTTCACTTACATACAGGACTGTCTAGAAAATTAGAATATTGTGATAAAGTTCTTTATTTTCTGTATGCAATTAAAAAAAACAAAAATGTCATACATTCTGGATTCATTACAAATCAACTGAAATATTGCAAGCCTTTATTATTTTAATATTGCTGATTATGGCATACAGCTTAAGAAAACTCAAAATCCTATTTCAAAAAATTAGAATAGTTCCTCAGACCAAGTAAAAAAAAGATTTATAACAGCAAAACACAATCAACATTTGAAAATGTCCATTAATGCACTCAGTACTTGGTTGGGAATCCTTTTGCACGGATTACTGCATCAATGCGGCGTGGCATGGAGGCAATCAGCCTGTGGCATTGCTGAGGTGTTATGGATGCCCAGGATGCTTCAATAGCGGCCTTAGCTCATTAGCATTGTTGGGTCTGGTGTCTTTCAGCTTTTCTTCACAATACCCCACATATTCTCTATGGGGTTCAGGTCAGGGGAATTTGCAGGCCAATCGAGGACAGTAATGCCATGGTCAGTACACCAGTTATGGTGGTTTTGGCACTGTGGGCAGGTGCCAGATCATGCTGGAAAATGAATTCCTCATCTCCATAGAGCTTTTCAGCAGACGGAAGCATGTAGTGCTCTAAAATCTTGGTACACAGCTGCATTTACTCTGGGCTTGAAACACAGTGGACCAACACCAGCAGCTGACATGGCTCCCAAACCATCGCTGACTGGGGAACTTCACACTGGATTTCAAGCAACTGGATTTTGCTCCTCTCCAGCCTTTCTCCAGACTCTGGCGCCTTGACTTCCAAATGAAATACAAACTTGCTTTCGTCTGAAAAGAGGACTTTGGACCACTGTGCAACTGTCCAGTGCTTCTTTTCCTTAGCCCAAGTCAGACGCCTCTTTCCGTTGTCTTGAGTTCAGAAGTGGCTTGACCATGGGAATACGGCTATTGTAGCCCATTTCCCGGACACGTCTGTGAACAGTGACTTTTGATACCTGGACTCGCTTCAGTCCACTGTCTTTGAAGCTCCCCCAAATTCTGGAAGCGACTCTTCTTCACAATGCTGTTGGCTGCGGTCATCTCTCTGGTTGTGCAGCGTTTCCTGCCACATTCCCCTTCCAACAGACTTTTTGTGGATGTGCTTTGAAACTGCACTCTGTGAACAGCTTGCTCTTTGAGAAATTTTTTTTTGTCTTACCCTCCTGATGGAGGGTGTCAATGACGGTCCTCTGGACAGCAGTCAGATCAGCAGTCTTCCCCATACTTGTGATTTAGTTTACTGAACCAAGCTGAGTGTTTTTCAAGGCAGGAAACCCTTGCAGGTGTTTCGAGTTAATTAGACGATTCAAGTGATTCGTTGAACACCCTACTAGTATACTTTTTCATGATATTCTAATTTAGAGATAGGATATTTGAGTTTCTTAAGCTGTATGCCATAATCAGCAATATTAAAATAATAAAGGCTTGCAATATTTCAGTTGATTTGTAATGATCCAGAATGTATGACATTTTTTTTTTTTTTTAAATTGCATTACAGAATAAAAAACTTTATCAAATATTCTAATTTTCTGAGACCAGTCCTGTAGGTCGGCATTGATGTACAGAGCCGACCAGAAGACCTTGTTTATATTGGCATCATATTGAGAGGTGCAGCCAGTGACTCGTCCTAAAACCAGGAAGTAAGCTGCTGGTTCCCTCCACAAAAAGCAATGGGATTTCTCCACAGGGTTTTGGAAAATAGGCTGGAAATAAGGTATTTGGAAAACAAACCTGTTTGATAAATGCACGTTTTTTCAGCCGGATAATCTCCACATGTCTACCCTACTTTTAAAATGTTCGAATCATAAATCTAATCGATAGATTATAAAAGGGTTTAGGACGCGTCACTGCACCACTAGAAGCCAACTCCATCGATCAAGCTGAAACTTCTCTCCCTCTTCTCTCATGCTCCTGTCACTCTCCTTTAACTCCTCCGGTGACTTTCTTTTATTTGAAAATAGTTTTTGCCCGGCGCTTGGCCGGTTACCGCTGGTATTAAAAACATTTGCCGAATGGTTAGGTGGCGCGATAGTCTGTAGTGAAGGAGCGCGCTCACGGGAGCCTGCTCGCGCTGCGTTCGCAGCAAACAGCTGTTTGCTTTCACCCAACAACGACAACCGACTCACGAAACGCTATGTTGTAGCGTTAAAACGAAAAATTAACAAAATTGCTAGTGTCAAAATAACGATACCACAGGACCATTTTTTTTTTTTTAAAGCAATATTTTTAGTGGCCCGAGCGGGCAAGTGGAAAGTACGTTATGCTGGCCCGGGTGTCTAAATAGTGCTTCGGGCCAGCGGGCCATTTATAATGTCGAGCCCTGCATAACCTTACCTTATAACATAATGTAAGCGACCGTCTCATTTTATCAAGAACAGCAAACCTCCATTGGAATTGTAAAAGTAAATTAAAGACCTATTTTTATTATTTGGCTTATCATTTGGGGCAATTGTAGTTTTTTAGTAGCATCACTGTCATTTATTTTATTGTTTTATGGTTCAGTGATATAATATTTCCGTTTGTTTATACTTGTTTTCATTATGTTCCAAATGTGTCCCATTTCCTGTCTCTGTAAATCACTTTGGTGTCAAGCATGAGTGCTATATAAATACATTTAAAAATATGTTAGCTCCAGCAGCAACAAGAAGAGGGTTGTTCGATGCTAATAATTAGATTTCTGTTGACATGTTCTCCCCCCCCCCCCATTACCACTCCACTGTTATTACACCCCCCCCCCTAGAAGTCTCCATCTATCCAAGCCAGTAGATATTGACCACAGGAGCTCGATGCCATGACTTGGAGTCTGAAGATGCGTGATTACCAGCGAGTGGGGGGCTATTGATCGGGGAGGTGGTCAGCGGAGATGATTGGGCTCGAGTGACTGCAGGCGAGGACGGAGGAAACGACTGGTCAGCACTCTAGTCACAGAGGACCACGAAGCATCAAAACACAAAATAAAAACAATCTCTTTTTCCTTTGGAGAATAATTCCATTTAATCTGGGGGGGGGTTATGCAAGAATGTGTGATGTTAGTTTTGAAAGTCTCATGAGGGTTTCTTCAGGGAGTTTCAGAGAGGGGGGGCAGCTTTGAGCTGCCAGCCCCTTTGAGCTGCCGGCCCCTGGTCTTCCTGCGGGACTCTTTTAGGCTCTCAGGGAGGTGTGGGGGACCCAGACCATCCCCCCGCCTGAGCTGTCATGCTTCACTCCCCTGGTTCCTTAGGCTGCGGCGCACGAGCGGCGCCTCTGGGCCACAGGTTTGAACACGTCCTCAAAATGTAAGTATCCCAGGGGGCCAGGTTCACGGGGGCCGGGTTTCAGGGGGCCGGGTCCAGGGGGCCGGGTCCAGGGGGGCGGGTCCAGGGGGGCCGGGTCCACGGGGGCCGGGTTCACGGGGGCCGGTTCCAGGGGGGCCGGTTCCAGGGGGGGGTCCAGGGGGGCCGGGTTCACGGGGGCCGGGTCCAGGGGGGCCGGGTCCAGGGGGCCGGGTTCAGGGGGCCGGGGGGGGGGCCGGGTTCAGGGGGGGGTCCAGGGGGGCCGGGTCCAGGGGGGCCGGGTCACGGGGGCCGGGTCCACGGCCGGGTTCACGGGGGCCGGGTCCAGGGGGCCAGGTGCAGGGGGGCAGGTGCAGGGGGGCCAGGTGCAGGGGGGCCAGGAGCAGGGGGGCCAGGTGCAGGGGGGCCAGGTGCAGGGGGACCAGGTTCACAGGGGCCACCCCCACCACCCCACCACCACCTCCTCCTGGCTGTCGGAGCTGGACCGGATGTTGTCTTCCTGTTCCTGCGCCTCCTCGTCAGGGAGCGTTTGAAGTGGCTCCGCCTGCTTCATCTTCACACAGTGTCGAGAGCTTTCCTGCCCCGAGAGGTTTTCCTCTGAATCGTCAAAGTCTTGTGAGACCCTCCCCTGAGTTTGGAGCGTCGACACTGCCATGATTTGCTAACTTTCCCTCAGAGTCTGTGCAGGGAGTCTGTGCAGCAGTGGGGAGGTTTTGTTCAGCGTCTACTTCTTCCTCTGGCACCGGGGTCTCCTGGATGCCTCTTGGTTTGTAGTGTGCTGGTCTTCACGCAGCTCCTCTGTGGTTCCTTCCGTCTGGTTAATGAGCAGGAAGTCCTCAGCAAACTGACCTTCATTTCTTCGGTCCACTGCTCCTCTTCCTCTGTACCGACGCCTTGCTGTTCTTACCTGTGGCGCTTTCTGTACAGGAGTCTGTGACAGCGTCTTCTGAAGGATCCTCCAGCATGTTTGTCAGGTCGACAGTCGCTTGAGTATTGGAAAACTCAGGGTTCAAGTGGGTCTCGTGATTTGGAACTGTTGGGAGAAATGAGGAAAAAGGGAAATGAATGTTACTAACAATTTCTAACTTTCAGGAATCAAACTTAATTCGGTAACTCCAACTAGAGCTGTCCATATATCACGATTATTGTTGCCAAAATGATTCACAATGACGATCTCAGAGTTCCTAACGCTTAAGGCATTTAGGAGTTTTATTTTGATGCCCCAGCACTGAAATCATATTTTACATTCACCTTTATGGATCAGTGTGATGTTAAAGGTGGGGTAGGTAAGTTTGAGAAACCGGCTCGAGATACACTTGTTGTTATATTCCATGGAATGCTCTTAACATCCGATAGCAATGAATATCTGAAATGCTTTGACAAAAAATCCATAACAAAATGTCATGTGGAAGCCGTAGCGCTGTAAAAAGCACGACCAATCATCTGAGCCGGCCCGGCTAAAGTAACTGGATGGCCTACCTGCCTGTCAGCCTGCCATCTGGGCACAAACTCATCTCGTGCCCTCATTGGTCATGTGCGCGTTCGTGTGTGTTGGAGGAGGGGCTCTGTGAGGAAGTAGCAGATTTTCTCCGGTTGTGTATTTCAAATTCTAGCGCACTCGAGCTGGTTTCTCAAACTTACCTACCCCACCTTTAATGTGAGAGGGATTTGGTAAGTAATAAAAACAGATATTTTTAAGTTTTTACAATGCCATAGGAAAATAAAAATAAACCTGTGTTATACCTTTTCAGACTTTGGAAAGGTTTATTTAATTATTTAAATACCAATACCTTTTTAAAGAATCCATGTGAACCATGGAGCTTTCAGTCAGATTGTTCTTTATCTTTGGTTATTGTAGGTTTCCCCCATTTCTGACACATTAATTACACTAATGTGTGTGAGGGTTAATGAGACAAGGTGAACACACACACCTTCATTATTTAAGAAGTAATGATTATTTACAATGTAATCTAATCTGTATGATACATGTATTTGGGGGGGGGGGGGGGGGGGGGGGGGGGGGGGGGAGAAGAACATGTATTTTTGACTCAACAGAAAAAACTTGGATGAACAAAAACACAGTTCATAAGACAGAGTTATTGCCTGCATGTTGTACCTGTGCAGCTGTGGGGGGGGTCCTGTTGAACAGCTGGAGTCAGACTGGGGGGGGACGGCTTTTCTGCGATGGGACTCAGATTTGGTTTTTTGCAGACGTGCACGCGGCGTCCGTACCTGGAGCGGTCCACGTCTTTGCTCCACCGCCGAGTCGCTACCTGAGGAGACAAGATGCACTGTGAGGGGGGGCGATGAGGGCCTGACATGTCATCTCAGTAAGTACCAGAACATTTTCTATTGGGGCAAATGTATGGTATGGTCTTCTATTATTGTGTTTAAATGTATACTTATTCTAGCCAAGGCCTTAAAGATCTCCTATCATGCTATTTTTAGGCATATATTCTGGCTCTCGGATACAAATATATGAAAAACATGTCTTTGACGTGTTTTGCTCAAAATACCAAACAGATCATGCATTTTAGACACCCCTCACATCCCTCTGTTTCAGCCCTGTTCGAGAACTGCTGATTCTGGGTCCTTAGCCAAAAAAAAAAGGGGCTGGAGGCTAATGCCTGCTCAGAATTCTACCGAGAGATTCTCAGCTAAATGCTGCTGTGATGAAATGCAATATCATGTTCTAAACCACATCAAGGATTATTTCTGAAACAGTATGGAGCTCAAATACTTTTCCTCTCGGGTTTACCACAAGGTGAGTTCCTTTCTTTTATTTCCTGCTTCTTCACACACATGCTCTGTGGTTACAGGTTAGCTCTGAGTGTTAGCGATGCTAATGTAAACAAAACCCATATTACTTCCGAAAACGTTGCGCATTGATTCTGATAGCAACGTTTCTGATAGGGCCGTGGGTCTAAAGCCCGCCCACATTTCAGATGTTACGTCATATCGGACGCAAATCTGGATCAGCTCCGTTGTTCCCCCCGTTTTTAGAGATCTGGGTACGGGGGAGGAGGGGTTTTTGTGAGTTCCCTGACACACATAGTTAAATATTAAAATACATAAAAGTGCATTTTGCATGATAGGAGATCTTTAAAAAAGGTGTACATTTTTTGAGAGGATATTAATGTGTTGATTGGCCCTCAGATTACAGAGATGGCTGCAGAATGACACCTTGTGCTACAGTAGATCTCAGGGTGCTCACACTCTGCTTTAATTTAATCCCTACCCACATGCTGCAGCATAAAACGGCAGAACTGAGTCTTTTGGCAAACCCGAATAAAAAGAATACATTAAGATCCAAACACAATCTTGACTTGGAGTTTGAAAATCTACAGAGCTGTCAGAAGAGACACACGCAGCAAGGCTGTCACATAAAAACATACACACAACTCAAAGAAAGTTGAAGTGAGTTTGTGCAGCTCTGAGCTCCCGTGCAAGACACGCCTCGGAGGAGCGGGGAGAAGTGAAATCAGACTCCGCCCACTCACCAGGGTTCACACTTTTTCACCAATGATTTTCCATGACTTTCCATGACCTTTACCTACTTTTTCAATGACCAAAAACATTATTCTTTCTCAGCGGTACCACTGGAAATGGTTTATTTAACATGGAACAGGCACAACATGTTTCATATGCAGACCTTATTTTCCTATCTAAAACAAATCCAACAGTAGGCTTACTAGCTTCTACAAATCTCTCACCAGCAAAACACCTCGTCAGTTAAATGCCATTTTACGTTTCATTACTATACGATACAGTATTTATTATCATTATAGTATTACTATTTCGATGATTAGATAACATTTAAATTATATTGATGCAACTTTAGTTACATTTCCATGACTTTTCCAAAACTTTGGGAAAAATATTGTTTTCCATAACTTCTCCAGGGCCTGGAATTATCATTTTGAATTTCCATGACCTTTCCAGGTTTTTAATGACCGCAAGAACCCTGCCTCACCTTCATCTTCCCCACGGCTGACTTGGCAGCAGAGCGCGTCGGCCTCATCGCTGGCTCCATCTCTCGGGCTGCTGCAGGAGCACAGAGCTGGTGTTAGGAGACATTACACGATCTCTCACACGCACATTTCCTCGGATAACACTTCAATTCTGATCCAGAGGAATTATACAGTAGATTAGATGGGGAGCACGTTATGACCCCTAAATGGTTACACAGCAGTCTGGTGTGGTAAGAGGAATTTTCTACAAGTGTGAGATTCTGAAATGAGTGGGTGGTGTTGGCAGACCTTTCTCTTTCTCCTGGTGGAGCGACAGGGTGCCTCGCTGCCGGCTGCAGGGGCTGCTGCTGGCTGCTGGGGAGGACATTTAGAAAACCCTCAGTGTACCACATATAGCAACATATCAAGGGCAGTGAGAGTCTGGTGATATCAAGAGGCCGTCACTGCTTGAATGTGAAGCAAATTGGGTCTGTAAATCTATGATATGAACCCATATAGAGTGGTGCAGGGATGATGTCTGTTTGTAGGCCGACCCGGAAGTAAGCTGCGCATGGGTTCCCTTGACAAAAAAGCAAAGGGATTTCTCCATAGGTTTGTTTTCCACAGATCTTATTTTTTACAATAGTCCAAAAACCTGTTTGATAAATGCACCTGTTGTTCAGCCGGGTAATCTCCACATGTCTACCCTACTTTTATCATTTTTGAATCATAAATCTAATCGCCAGAAGCAAAATGCTAACGTTATGCTATAAACGAGCTACAGCCGAGTACAGCAGGGTCACACGACTTCAACGTCACGCCAACTTAAGATCGATATTCAAACATACAGATTCTAAATGGTACGAGTTGAAGCGTTTGTTTGAACAGTTTGCAGGAGGCAGTTACTTGCTTTGCCAACCACAGACCTTATTTCCAGCTGTTTTCCAAAATCCTATGGAGAAAACCCATTGGCTGAGACGACAGAACAGGAAGTGGTAAAATGCTAACTCACTTCCTGGTTTTAGGACTCGTTCCTGCACCACTCTATTGAGCTCTGCCGGTAAGTAGGTGCAACCCACTAAAGCTTTAATGATGTTAGACCTTTTTCCTTCGGTCTCTAGACTTGGTCGGAGCTTCAGGCTCTGCTTCAGGTTGCTTCTCCTCCTCTGGCAGTGATGAAAGCTCGTCCTCAGCATCCGTCAGGCAGGGCGTGCGGAGAGAAGCTTCAATCTCTGTGGACAAGAAACAGAAAGGGGAAGGAAATAAGCGTGTATTTAAATCTGAGATAAATGATTTATTCTGTCGGTGATACGTCTTAAGGCAGGGTCATTATGAAATACAGACGAATATATTTATTCTTAAAAAGGGACACTATTATAGTGGAAACGACACCTGTTGAGTCAAGAGTCCTTGCATCGTGAGGTAAATTAGATTTGAGAGACTTTTTAATGCTTTTTTAAGACTGTAAAAAGATCCAAGACATTTAAAAACAAATCAAGGCTTGGATGAATTAGTTCAACGCCTTAAGGGTCTGCTGGAGTTTGGATATTGACTATGTGGTTTTGCATGGTTAACGATAACGAACAGAGACCAAACACACAAGTTAATGTTCAGTCTTTGATACTCGCAAACACAGTTTTAACTTGGGATGCTCCGATCGATCGGCCGATACTCACTCTGTGCCGATCGATCGGGGCTCTTTAAAAATGAATTAGAGCGAGAGGGGGAGAGGAAAAGAGAGAGGGGGAGAGAGAGAGAGAGGGGGGGGGGGGGAGGGGGAGGAGAGAGAGAGGGGGGAGGAGAGAGAGAGAGTGCTTCCATGTAAACTTGAATAATGAACTTCATTTCAATGTAATAATTATGTTGGTTGTTTGTGGAAGCGTCAGTGAATGAGCCCATTAACTGAGTTTTAAACATCACTTTAAATGGAACATCCCCATAGGCCCCGCCCACTCGATCGGATCGGCCGATACTGATTCCGGCGATCGGAGCATCCCTACTTTTAACATCCGTGATATTCCCCGTTTTCTACACTCCTGGCATTGAGCTTTCTTTCTAAAGTCCACTCGCACATGAGAAACCTGAGCCGTTTGAGCTACATGAAACAAAAGCACAATTCATTTCCTGTTAAGTCTGACAGTCTGACACTGGAATGTGTAAGGAGAGAGGAGAAGTAGAGATAAAGACATGACGTTTAGTGACAATGAAAGAAAAACATGACAGTATTCACCTGTCAGACTGTTGGAGAGAGACTCCTCGTGGAAAGCAGTGTCCAACGTTAGCGGCTGCAGGTCCAACGTCCTCTCTGACAACAACGGGAAAGAGCGGTTATCATACAAACAGAGAGACAATAAGCAATAAGCAAGAGTAAACAAAGGGTAATAATCCACCTGTATCTTCTGTTACTTCGTCAATATCCGCCCATGAAGGGAAAACCATCTAGAGAAAAAGAGAAAAACAATTGAGTTAAATGCTGGATGTAACTTAAGCTATGTCCTGGTTCGTATAAGTGAGAGACAATGATTAAATAACTCAAACATGTCATCTTATATCTGGCCTGTATTCTGGGTAATATCATGACTATGAACAAAAAGCCTGGGTACTACATTATAAGAACTGTTTTAAGGGCCGCACAATTTGGAAATGATTTCTTTGTAATACTATTGCAATTAGTTTGACCAATAGAATGATACATGTTGCAACATATTCACATACCAGAGAAACATGTACATCAAGTTAGGGCTGCTCGATTATGGCAAAAATATAATCTCGATTATTGGGTCAATAATTGATTTCACGATTATTAAAAACGATTTCCATTACTTTGA